>RPOG01000333.1:0-438352 GCA_008086565.1 Thalassoma bifasciatum
GGATGACCCTCTTTAAATAGCCACAGCTCCCTCTCCAGCATCCACAGCGCCAGCGTCAAGTTCAGCTTCAGTGAAATGATGAATCTGTTTCCACTCAGCTGATCCGTCTGCATCACTTTCCACACACAGCAACGAGCGGCGAGGGAAGGGCTTTTATTTTGAAAGGTCCAGGGAGGAAGTGTTCGGATTCTTGACTTATTATCACCCCACTCTAAAAATGTTATAATTAAACTAAAGGAATTTATACAATTATAGGAACCCTTTATAAACATAATGGTGTCTGGAAAACAAGTATGTGACATTTAAGCCATTACTGTTTTATTTTTATCATCATTGTTTTGTTTAGTGATTTTTATTATTATCATTATTTTTTAATTTTTTAATTTTTTAAATTTTAACTAAAATTATATTCATTAATTATTTATTTGTGTACTTACAGGTATATCATTTTTTGTATACGTATGAGGGTGTGTGTATTCATATTGTAACTTTTTTAACTTCTTGACTGCTCCACTTTGTTTGAATTTGTTTTGTCTTGTTTTGTTTTGACTGCTTTGTAAAGCACTTTGAGCTTCATTTAATGTATAAAAGGTGCTATATAAGTAAAGTTATTATTATTATTATTATTATTATTATTATTATTATTAGTAGTAGTAGTAGTAGTAGTAGTAGGAGTAGTAATATTGTTATATGCATATATTTGTGTTTTACTAAGAATATTGCACAAGTTATTAGGTTATATGTGCATGTATGCGTACATGTACATATGTATGTGTGTATATAAGGGTACACATATATATTTAAGTTATTTTGGTGCCGGTCCACTTAGCATGAATGGACCTATGTATGGATGTTTGCCTTCTGATGTATGTTCTTTATGTATATTAGTATATGACTTTATATTTGAAATGGTTAATTTTTAATACAAAACTTGAAAACTAGTAATAAAAATATCGTAATAAAAAAGAATGTTATGATGAAAATCCTATATGGAAATTAGATTGACTCAAGAAGCCTGTTACATTATTTTGGGTAACACTGCTCAAGATGAAAATAAAAAAACAAAAAAATCAGTGCAACTACATAATGTAAAAAATATGTGTGCAATCACCCCAAGTGCAACAGAAGATAAACAGGATTTGAGGGACAAGGAAACACTAACTTTTTTTTTTTGTTGTGCAGCGCCCTGCTCCCTCTGTAATTTTTGTACTTTTTGTATTATATCCTTGCTGTAATACAGATTGTAGCTTCTGTACAGTTCATTTCATTTGAATATAGCCATTACATTTAATTTTTATATAATCTTTGATTTATTTTGTTAAGTATAGTATAGTAAGTAAGAGAAAAATGAAGTCTGAATTGCTTGTAACAAGTCAAAATAATCTGCCCATTGGATAAGAAGAAATGTGCTCAAATTTCTTTAGATAAGTAAAACGTCTTAGTACAGTAGACCTTTCTCTTACCCCATTTACAGCATTTTTTGACTTATTACAAGCATGAAAGCCTTAATTTTTGTCTTTGAATAACTTGAAATAAGACATTTTCTGAGCTTGTCAGTTAAATGTGTAAGACAAAAACTTGCTTTGGCTCCATTTTTTTTGCAGTGTGGCCCTAGTGTTAACTGCAGACTTTTCTCATTTGGCGCATTCAAAGTAATTATAGCCACCAGGGAGCGCCAAAAACAAAACAAGTCCAAAATTAATGTTTGTAGTTAATTTTTTTCAGTGAACTAATGGATTTTCTGTTTCCATGGAGAGTATACATTAGTTAACATGTTTCTTTAATGGCCAGTTTTTGCTTGTTTGTTTGTATTTGAATACATATTATCACATACATTATCACATTTTCCCAGCTTTGTGTAATAATAGAAATTTCTAAGTTAGGCCAGTCAAGATAATCTGAAACCATCTGATGGAACAATCTGATGAAAAGGAGAGAAGAGAGAAGACACAGACACCAGTGCTTCCTTCAATCCATAGTCTTTAAGAAAAGTGTGACATACTAGACCTTTGATTGTAATTAAACCAGTGATTTTATCAAGACAGATCAGCTGTGGGACCACCACCCTTTAATGAGATCATAGTAGCCTACACACTGATGTGGAGCAACATGTTGATAAGTGATGAGGAAGGGGAATCATGTGACCCAGTGATCAATAATGGGCACTGAACCTCTGTTTTCACGGGCCTTCACGTGTTTTCTTTTAATGGTTTTCAAAACAGCAAATTATTTTCACTTGGTATAAGAAACCCGTTTTCCACTTTGCAAACAGCTACATTTATAGAGAATAGGACCCAGTAATCACTGAAGATGATGATGATGATGATGAGCTATGATTGGCTTGTGGCCACAGCGCCCCCTGCTGTACCACAGATGAAAGTGCTGTCATTGAAGCCAGTTTCAAAAAGCGCTTACACCGCAGTGTCTCTGTGCTCAATGAGTCAGCGTCATAGCAGCAGGTCAATGATCAATGATCTCTGATTATTATCCATGCAGTAATTGTCTGCAGTAATTTCTCACCCTGATCTTTGAATTTGGAGCTAGTCTGTGCGTAAACGAGTCATGGATCAGTTTCGTGGTTTATTTGATAAATTAGACAAAAACAATGATGGATTCATATCGGTGGCGGAGCTGCACAGTGAAATGAAAAAGCATGGGATCCTGTCAGCTGATGCTAGGGTCCAGGTAAGATTATTAATAATCTCTAATTAATTCTCCTTGCACGGCTCTAAATTCACTCATTCACTGGGCTCAAACCTGCTAATGGACAAGTCCTGTTTCCCCCTGTAGACTATCATTGACTCCTATGATAAAGACAAAGATGGCCTATTGGATTATAAAGAGTTTCTCAGCTACATGATGGACAGAGAGAAGAAATGGAAAATTCACTTTCATGAGCTTGACAAGAACAAGTGTGGTGAGTAGCTAAAGGCAGATTACAAACTGTATATCTTTTTGAGACAACATCAAAAATACTACAAAGCACTTTAATACACAAACTTGGTTATTCATAAGGTACTTTAAATGCTATTTTGTTCCAATAATCTGCATGTTCAAGGTCAGACAGGTAAGGAAAACACACATAAGATTTGTTTATGGTACACAGTAGACATAGTTGTGCACTGTGTGACCCTTGCACCCTTTGAGTTTACACTATCACTTCCCAGAAACATGCCAACAACAAAAGCAGTGCCCGTATCTGTTTGTAATTTTGTGCATTTCTTTTCTGATCAGGAGTGATTGACCAGGAGGACATCATAAGTTTGTTTAAGGAGTTAGGAGTGGTCATATCAAAGCCGAATGCAAATCAAATTATTCAAATGTAAGATTTCTTTTGCCCACTCCACTCTTCTTATTTGGATTAATTGTTGCATCTCAACACACCACTAACATTTACAGGACACATGAAACCAACAACAGATGAATTAAATACTAAGGTGCTTTCAGAACAGGTTTGGGAATAACAAGTTTATGATATGACTGTAAAATGAGTGTTGATTAGTTATCAAATATTTGTATAGTTATCATAGAACTGTACCCACAGATCAGTTAATCAGTTATCATAGAGTTAGTGAAAGAAGTATTAGCCTCACATAGTTTAAGGAGCCCAAATGAGGGTCTTGATTTTAGACTTTAACAACAAACTTGCTCACATCATCATTTTTAAGAAAGCCTGGTTGTTGTGTACAATGTTGATAAAACAGATTAAGGCAGGAATGGGACAATTCAGTTTTAAAACTCTACCAACTGTTTCCCTCCTATTACAAATGTTTGCAAAGGATTGTTAAAAGAAGAGGAGATGCAAAACAATGGTAAACATTTCCAGTCCCAACAACTCTAAATGAGCATAAGTTTCAGCAAACAGTACAGTATAAGTTTCAGCATTAGATACCTTCTCTTTCTAGTATTGTCAACTAGATTAAGAACTTCACCATCAATGTCGATTTTAAAGTCAGTGTAAGCATCTTACAAAGTTTTACAACAGATGACACTGTGTATCTAAAAAAAAACCATTTTCTTTTTGTGCTGTGTCTGTAAACCTCAGCATGGACAAAGACAGCTCGATGACAGTGGACTGGAACGAATTCCTGCACCATGTCATCCTCAACCCGGTGGACAACATTGGGGAGCTGGTTTCGTCATGGAAACACAGTCTGGTGAGCTCATCCTTCATCATCACACTCATGTTACTGTTGATACTTGGGCAGAGCAGAGGTGTAAGCACAAACTGTGACACATTAAGTGTCCACTCGAGCGTGAGTGTGAACACGATGATTGAAGGATGACAAATGTTATTGTTCATTTTGCCTGTCTGCAGGTTTTTGATGTGGGTGAGAGCCGTGCGATGCCCATCGAGTTCCCTGAGGAGGCGTCTGGTTTCGGTGCGTGGAGGACGTTTGTTCTTGCAGCAGGAATGGCAGATGCTGTGTCCAGGACTGTGACAGCACCAATAGATCGTCTTAAGACTCAGCTTCAGGTCTGCCACATCAAATGTTATGTAAAATGCACAGATCCAAAGCTTGCAAGATGAACTTACACCTGCCAATCTAGGTGCACTTGACCCCTCTGCCCCTACTGACCTGCTAACTTGGCCTTTTACTGATCCATCCATGAATGAACGGACATCAAAGAGAGAAATTTTCAAAATATACCCCCAAAAAAAAGACCCTTAAGGGAGCAGTTGTCTACAGAGTGATCTTTCATTTAAAATATCTCAAACAGATACCCAGAAACATGAGCTGTAAATGTTTTTTTGCCATAAATCAGACCACCTTAAACTTTAAAGCAACTTTACACAGACATGGCAGTAGTTTATCTGTAATTGTTATATTATTATAGCAAAATTTAAAGTCAAGTTGTGCTTTCTTTCATTTTTTTGCAGTATTTGCTTGCTCACTAGAAAATTTCAAATGATAGAGGATGTTTCTTTGAACTTGAATTAATGCCAACCAAACCCAACAAGCACATCCCATGTTGAAAAAAAATAAAATTTATATCCCAGATGTCTCCATATTTATATGATACTTTTTAAAAAACATATTTTATGCTCAAGGAGAATATTCATTTGTAATGCGTAACATAATATTCAGTCAAGTGCAAAAGGAAAAGTGGAGAAGATCGTTCAGTGTAAATATTTAAGTGTAAATACTACAGTATGTCATGTCCTGGAGCGTAAATGTTTGGGGTAGAAAAAGAAAGAAAAAATCATGTTTTTCCAGACTTACATTAAGAGATTAACAACTTAGGATGCGAAAGTATGAGCAAACATTTGCTCAAACTTACACTTTATCATACAAACTATTAATTAAAATAATGACAATGATAAAATTTGAACAAGTCTTAACATTTGAACACATAAGCTAAGTAAGCCATTAACCTAACAAAAAATGTTCACAGGGATGCTTAAGACCAAGTGCAAATAGTGCAAAGACCAAGTTCTTTAAACACTATGTGCTTTGTTTTTTATTTGTTGGACAACCAAAGTATAAAGAAGCAGAATGAAGAAGTAAACAGGTAAAATATCAGCCGTACAGAAGATACGGTCATAAATAAAAGTCACAAAGTGATTCACAGAACACAGAGATGCACAAATATGTAAATGTGTAATACTGAAAAGCCTCTGTGCAACAAGAAAAGTCAGGTTAGTAGGCAGTAACAGTAGGCAGTAATATGAGCATTTGAGGGCTGGAAGAGCAGCTATGACTCTTTCATTTATTCTTTCCTGATACAGAAAGAAAAGTCAGTGAATGATGTGTGGTAAATTATCTTATCAGAAGAGCTTAGTGCACCCTGACTCATCGTCTCAAAAAGACGAAAAATTTAGTCGTGTCAAAGGTTTTTCTTGTGGTGTAGGTTTATGGATCCAAGGCGTTCTCTCAAGGCTTTCAGGAGATAAAGGCCGGGGGTCTGCGATCAATGTGGCAAGGTAACGCTGTCAATGTGCTGAAAGGAACACCTCAGTCCACGCTGCAATGTCTTATCTACGCTCAGGTGAGGCTTCAGTAGAAGATGGACTCAGCAATGTGAATTATTAATACACTAGTCTCCTGTTTCTACATAACAAACACACTCAGGGTATCTTTTCTCTGTCCAGATGAAGGTGTACACCCAGAACACAACTCAGGAGCCTCTGACGGTGCAGCAGCGTTTTGGTTTGGGCTGTGTGTCCGGCACCGTTGCTCACGCTGCCTTCTACCCTTTAGAGGTATCAGAGATCAGTGGCAGGTCAGAGTGCTTTCACATTTCTGTCCTGACCTCTGTTTTATAACAACATCGAGGAAACATACTCCTAGATTCATCAATAATTCTGAAAATACATGATATTTATAAATTCTTGGTTAAATTCAGAAAATGAATACCCATCAGAGCCAGTCACTTGGCTTAAATGTTAACGTTCTTCACTTGTTTTTCAGTCTAGTTTAGTCTATTTGATCTCATCTGATAGCTTTAATTGGATCAGATGACATTTTGACAGCTGTGGCCCTCAGATCTGTGTCTGTCATCAAACATCAAGCAGCAGAGGTCTATTTCTGTGATTTCTCTCCTCTCATCTCCTCCACAGGTGCTGAAGGTAAGGTTGAACCTGCAACAAGCTGGCACCTACCACGGTGTAGTGGCATGTGCACGATCTATATACAGACACGAGTCAATATCCTCTTTTTATAGAGGATTCCAGCCCAGCATCCTCTGCATGATCCCCTACGCAGGTGTGGAGTGTGCAGTTCATCAGGTGAGGCAGAGCAACACTTACAGTTGGAAACATTGTAACATTAGAAAACTAATCTTTCTGACTTTTTTCTCTTATTTCAGTCAATAATGAGCTGGGCGAAGAGCGACCCGACCTACAACAGTGACTCCAAACTGTTTTTCTTCAGTTTCGTAGCCTTTGCTTCTGGACAGATGACCAGTTACCCACTGGCAGTGATCAGGACTCAGCAACAAGCTCAAGGTAAAGTTCTGACATTGGAGATGATTAAAGACAAGTTGAGGTGATGTTTGACCGATTATGAGACTATAACATGTTTTACTCATCCATTCATCTTATTTTACAGCTTTAAGCCTGGAATCACGGCCAGCTGCAGGTGTATTACAAGGACTTGTCGGGATATATGAAAGAAGTGGAATTAAAGGTTACTATAACGGGATGGGAGCCAGCTTCGTCAGGGCGATTCCATGTGCTCTGATTAATTATACCTTAACTAGAAAATTCGAACGCCTGTTTTCTTCAGTGGAGTCTTGAGAGGAAGTCCAGAGGTCTGTCTTTGAGTGATGAACTTTTGCTCGGAAAACTTTTTTTTTCTCAGGAAATTGATTTGAAAAATTGATACAGTAGGTATGAGATTTATCCTCCAAAAATAAGCAGAAACCTATGAAACTGTTAAAAATGCCACAAATATGTTATTTATGTATGTGACAATAACAAACAGAAAGAAACTCATTAACAAGGGAGAACTGGTCTGTGTAAATAAGGACGTGTTGAATGTGTGCAGAGAAATAAAATCTTATGTTTCCATCTTCATGAAAAATACATCACCAGTATAATATCTTAGTAATATGCATACATAAGTAAATCTGACTTTTTAAAAAAGTGAGCGAATTTTGACTGATCATAGCAGATATTGCAGCATATATAGTTTGTTTATGCAACCGGCCATAACACATCTTCTGTCTTGATGTTTTTTAGAAAGAATGTTGTGTCGGGTTTATTTGACTCACCATTTTGAAATCTAAGTGCTTAGTTTATCACGATAAAGGGATAGTGCTCTGGTGATAAACACAACAAAGGCAGGCTGCTATGACACACCAGACATGCAAATAACTTCAAAAGGAAGTAAATTGAGCTTTTACACCTGAAACAACTGAGAAAACCCCCTGTTTTTAACATAGTTATTTTTATTCTCGTTTAGGCATGTTAAACAGTCATTTATTAATTTTGCTGGATTTGTTATCACAAATTTTCCAAAGAACAGTACAGTAGCCTTATAAAATGGAGTAAAATTGACTTAAAAAAAACAAAACATAAGTCTGGCATTTCAGGGGAATATCTATTTTCCACCTTTCCAAACTTCCTCAAATTTACTGTACTGGAGCCTCAATGAAAAAGTTATTCTTTCCATCACATAGATTTCATAAATCATATCATACTACTCCTTTATCAAAGGGGGTATCTGGTTTGAGCCATGTCCTTGCGATTGCTTTTCTATCTGCTGCACTCAGTATTCCAAAAAGTTTCTTAGTTCTAATGTTTGTGGTCATTGAAGTTAAAAGCCCAGAAAAAAAATCATCCCAGTTGAAAGGAAGGGCTTCAAAAACAAGTCTTCACAGTTTTTCAGTCTTCATACGCCACAAAGATTTCCGATTTGGACTTTGTAAGGGAGCAGCAAACATGGGACATTCAAGAAGAATCAACACTCATACATACAGTACTTATTCAGATGTCAAAGTGTTCAAGAAGTGACTTCTCAGGTGGAACTTAAAAGATGATCTGCCCTCTGATTGATGTATGTTTGGGGGGCATTTAATTCAGTGATGGATGGCACGATAAATAACTGTTCCCTTTCAGGCATTTGATTTTGGATGTGGCAATACAAACCTGCCATCATCATCTGATCTGGTAAAATGAGAATGAATCTGACTGCTTCTGACAATTTGGTTGAAGAGGAAAACAGGTTGGGTAGAAAAAACAGTGTTCCTGAAAAATTTTAGCATGTTAAAAACAAGTCTTTTCTCCACAGTTAACCATAAAAGTTGACAATGCATAATGACAATGTTTGTTCTTAGGGGACGACATAAAACTAGCCTTGCAGCCCTATTTGGACAATTTGCTGTTTCTTCAATTGGCTTTTTGATACAGAGGAGAGGACCATACAAGTGTACAATAATCCAGGTGACACAAAACTAAAGATATAGTCACCTGTCCCACAATGTTTGCAGGGACAAAAGAAGACATTTCCTCACCATGGAGATACCACTACCCATCTTCTTCACTATAGTTTAAATGAGTTCAGCCCATGATAGCTGGTTATCTGTTATACTAATGATATGATATATACTAATAAATGATAATAACGTTTTTTTTTTTTTTAAATGCATCAGCTTACTCTCGCATTCCTCAAACTGTAAACCAGAGCAGTAAACTACAAAACAGACCAAACAAATCTGTCATACTCAGTGGTGAAAGTAAGCCGGGACTGTCCAGTACTGAGTACCACTAAAAGACCCAGTGGTGGTACTCAGCACCAGGAAGACGTGGTGTTTTCAACTTTTAATCTAAAAATTCTGGTATCTTATCTCAAAATTTTGACTTTTTAATTCATTTTTTTGGCTTTTTATCTCAAATTTTGATATCTTGACTCCAATTTTTCACTTTTTATCAAAACATTTTGACTTTCTCCCTCATGATTTCAGCTTTTCATCTCAAAGTTCTGATATTCTGTCTAAAAAATGTTATTCTCTATCTCAAATTTTGATCCTGTCTCAAATTTTTTACTTTCTCACCTGAGATTTTGACTTTTTTTCCCTCTTGATTTCAGATTTTTATCTAAAAAAATCTGATATTCCATCTCAAATTTTGACTTTTTAAATAACAATTTTGAAGTTTTATCACAAAATTTACAGACTATAGGGGCAAAAAAGGCAAAATTTTCATTCTCTTTTTTAACCGGGAGAAATGGACTTCAAGGTTTAGTACAAGCAAGAATTTAACTCTACTTTCACCCCTGGTCATACTATATACTACATTGAAATTCAGTCTGCACCAGTATGCGAATACAAAAACAGCCCCTGTTCTTAAAAGGAGCTGATGCTAAGTGATGGAAGTATCGGTTAATATCGCGAGATTTCGTTCCACCGCGAGTTTTGGCGTCACTATCCCGTCAGTGAAACCTCCATCTTGTATCGTTGAGGAGGAGAAGAGCAGTAGATATGGCTGACTACAGCAGCGTGGCTCCCCCGTCCTCTAACGCCGGTGGCGGAATGAACGACGCTTTTAAGGACGCTCTGCAACGGGCGAGACAGGTAAGAAGAAAAAACTATTTAATCCGAGCCTCTTTGTGTGATAAAAACAGGGGGATGATGCCAGTTTTTCAGTCTCTGCTGTAACAAACTGCATCACGTCGGGCCGAGGACGATGACGAGCTAACTTTTACGCAGGCTCTTACGCCACATTGAAAAACACACACTAATGCAGAAAAAGCTTTAAGAACCAAGTGTGAAAAGTGTCTGTTTTAAGTACAAACAGTTTAAAAAAGCCCCTCTGGATTTTTAAGGCGTAAATCGTGAAGCAGAGTGAAAGTATCCGCCTTCCTTTGTTGGGTTGATTTCCGCGCAGATGTGAAGGCCGCATCCAACGTGTTTGTATCCCAACACAGCTCACACAAACAGCAAAGAAACCTTATAAAATGTAGTTTAAATGTGATTTATGTGTTTTAGATTGCAGCGAAGATTGGTGGGGACGGTGTAGCAGCACCTCCATCGAGTGAATTTGGCTACGGAGGCCAGAAAAGGCCCCTGGAGGACGCTGGTGGGTATTTTCCCATGCCTAACCTGAATATCGGTCAGTGGCTCAAATCGATTCAATGCAAGTCTAGATAGTTAATGCCTGCCTGTGTTAATAGCTGTTACGAAGCTCTTGTTTTGTTTATAAATGTACGCAACTTCATTTAACAATAAGACTCCAAATGTCCTCATACTTGAAGTAACTTTGACTAATATGTGTAAACATCATCTGCATTACTACTAACCATTGGAGCAGTCCATTTACATTTACACATCTTGTTTTCAGTCAAATCAAGTAGTTGCATGTTTACAAATCTGATTTATATTGTAATCATCTATTCCCACAGCTATAGAATCAGTGTCTGCTGATGGAAATGCATTTGAATCAATTGTTGACTTCTTCCCTGTGTTGAAAGCCCCTGGTATTGGTACTGTGAAAATTGAAAGGCTCTTGAATAGGTTGAGTCCTTGTTGGTTTCAGTTTGGCTCCAACATATTTGTTAAACACTAAGGCCTTTTCAAGCAGAGTTTCATCCCGCCTTTGACAAATAAAATGTAAATGAACATTACTGGAAGAAGATTGGGTATACTTGGGCTTTCCTTCTCTGATAGTTAAGTGGCTGTGTAACTTTCTACTCTCCTTCAACGCAGCTGGAGGAACACTTCTAGAAATGACCCAGCTAATGATAAGATGACTATTTACACTTTGTTTGTTATGTTTTCTCAGATCAGCCAGAGACGAAAAAAGTGGCCACAAACGACGGTAAGTGACCTCTAACTTTATTTTTGATCATTCCTATCTATGGTGTTATGGAAACTAGAGGCATAGATGGAAAGAGTTAGGTTGGTTTTATAATGTGACGTCTTTTTTCCTGCTAGCCTTCTCAGCGATGGGAGGAATGGGTGGCCCACCAAGGTGAAAACTTGTTGACAGTTTGATAACTTTTTCTTAGTCTGATTAAGCCTGTTTGCCACTTAACTCATGGATTTTTTTCTATTTCTTTTAGGTCAATATCAGAGGAATTTAAAGTTCCTGATGGGATGGTTGGATTCAGTAAGTTTTCATGAGAATAGAGACAAACATCACATTATTGTGGATTTGTATTTAAATAGTAACACTCTACATTTTCTTGTAGTCATTGGAAGAGGCGGTGAACAAATATCACGACTGCAGCAGGAGTCTGGATGCAAAATACAGATTGCACCTGGTAAGTTGGAGCTAACAGCCGTTATTTGGATTCTTAACCCCAGAAATGTGTAATTGTGCTAATAAACTTTTGTGTTCCTGTGTTGTAGATAGTGGTGGCATGCCAGATAGGTCGGTGACATTAACGGGATCCCCAGACGCTATCCAGTAAGTGATGTTAGATATAACCCCTTCATACTATGAGAATACTTAAGTTTCTGCCAGTTCAAGTCCCTCCCCAAGACTCATCTGTTTTTGATGGCACTTTCTCCCCCATTAGGACAGCAAAGAGACTACTAACAGATATAGTAGAGAAGGGGCGTCCAGCTCCAGCATTCAACCACAACGACGGCCCAGGAATGACTGTACAGGAGATTATGGTCCCTGCCTCCAAAGCTGGGCTCGTCATTGGAAAAGGAGGAGAAACTATCAAAAGTCTTCAGGTAAGTGTGTCAGTGTCCTGAGCATCAAGAAAGGGCCGTTGAAACTAGCCAAAGACACACCTGTGCTTAAAATGCTCCTCTACTATCCTGCAGGAAAGAGCTGGAGTGAAAATGGTCATGATCCAAGACGGACCTCAAAACACAGGCGCAGACAAGCCACTCCGCATTTCCGGAGAACCTTTTAAAGTTCAGGTGAGTAATGTGTCCTTTTTTTCTATTTTGAAATATGACTCACCTCTGTCGTGGGATGGAGACCAAGAGAGTCATGCCATAATAAGATTTATTTTTTTATCCCCTCAGCAAGCCAAAGAGATGGTGATGGAGCTGATCAGAGATCAGGGCTTCAGGGAGCAGAGGGGAGAGTACGGTTCACGTGTTGGAGGAGGCGGAGGAGATAGTTTAGATGTAAGTACTTTGGTTCTTTGTTCTCTTTGGCTCTGAAATTGAGGGTTAGAATCTCTCTTGACTTCACTTTCTGTTCTTATTCAGGTCCCCGTCCCCCGGTTTGCAGTAGGAATTGTGATTGGCAGAAATGGAGAGATGATCAAGAAGATCCAGAACGACACAGGCGTCAGAATTCAGTTCAAACCAGGTAAGAGGAAAAAATAAGACGACCTTGATAAAAACGGTAAAGAAATTAGAATGTGTTCGGTCCATGATGAAAACTCATGCACCACGCTGAAGAGCTGATGGATAATCCCAACCCTTATCTAATCTGAGACCTGAACACATTCAAACGCTGGCAAATACAGGGTGTTATATCTGTCAAAGAGAACTGTACAGCATTTCAGATGCAACACAAAACTGTTCATTTAGACTCACACATCTTTAATTTCTCTCCTCCAGACGATGGCAGCACACCTGACAGGATAGCACAGATCATGGGCCCCCCTGACCAGGCGCAGCACGCAGCAGAGATCATTTCAGACCTGCTGAGGAGTGTACAAGCAGGAGGTCCCCCAGGACACGGTGGCGGGAGGGGTCGTGGTCGTGGGCAGGGAAACTGGAACATGGGGCCCCCTGGTGGCCTGCAGGAATTTACATTCACCGTCCCAACCATGAAAACTGGTCTCATCATTGGGAAAGGCAAGTACTTAAAAAAAAACCAAAAGTCTCAGAACAAGAGCAGTAGCATATTCATATTTGGATAGATGGGAAAGAGAAACAAGCATACGTCAAGTCAAGAGACATTACATAATAAATGTCAAGACTATTTGCTTTTTGTTAGGCGAGCTGATGAACCAACAAGAGGAAAGTGCATTTGATTTTCATCACTGATGTCTGCCTCTGTCTTCTTCAGGTGGTGAGACGATCAAAGGCATCAGCCAACAGTCTGGGGCCAGGATTGAGCTGCAGAGGAACCCTCCCCCCAACGCTGACCCCAACATCAAAATGTTCACAGTCCGAGGCTCCCCCCAACAGATCGACTATGCCAGGCAGCTGGTGGAAGAGAAGATTGGGGTATGTCTGAAGCTGTTTGCTTGCTGTTGTCTCTGGTTAATATTGTGCTGCCTTTTTTATCTGAAAGAGTTATTTACTGACTGGAGTGTTTTATTTCTAGGGTCCAGTCACTCCAATGGGCGGGCCACACGGCCCCCCTGGTCCACATGGAGGCCCAGGCCCGCACGGTCCTCCGGGGCCACCTGGACCCCCTGGGGCTCCCATGGGCCCATACAACCCTGGACCATACAACCAGGGACCTCCAGGACCACAGTAAGTAAAAATAAACCGGTGTAGCCTGAAGCAAAAACAGTTTCTACAGCTCAAATGTCAGGAAGTTAACATTATTTTCCTTGTTGGCAGACGTGCTGGTCAAACAGGTTTATACTGTTTGATCAGAGAGACTCAAAAAATGATTAACACAACCTGTAGTTGCATGTTTGAAACTGAACCAGAACATCAAGACACTGGGTTTAATGGTCTTGTTTTCTTTCAACAGTGGTCCTCCTGCGCCTTATCAGCCTCAGGGATGGGGCAATGGCTACCCACACTGGCAACAGGGACAGCCAGACCCCAGTGAGTATCGGGGTTAGTTGTCTTTTTTTGAAAATTATTGATTCAGTCACCCTTTTTAACACAAAATCTGCATGTTAATAGTTTTTTAACTTGGATTCATTTGCTAACAAATCTCTTTTTCCTGAAGATAAAGCAGCTGCTGATGCCAATGCAGCGGCGTGGGCAGCCTACTATGCTCAGTACAGCCAGCAGCCTCAAGCTCCCATGACTCCAACAAGTGGAGCCCCCGGCACGACTCAAGCCAACGGCCAAGGTACCTGACGTGTTTCTCCACTAGCATGGCAGTGCCACTAGAAGAAGCTGAATCTGTTCAGGAGCGAGAGAGTAGAGTAGAGTAGAGAAGTAGCTGTACTTAAGCGTTCTGTGCTCACGTCTTCCTGTCGTCACTAACAGAAGACAGCTTGGTTTGATTTAACCCTTTACATTGACTTTGCTTTGCAGAGCAGCTTCTTTTTCTTTAAACATTTCTTTATATTACCCCAGGGACAGGATAGTTTCCCTTCCACACCCTTAGGCTGACAGCTCGACCAAGGCAGGTGGAGGACAAACTGCTGAGAATACTTCACTAAATACAAGTACCGTTCTTTTTAACAGGTGACCCACAGGCTGCAGGTCAGAGTGGACAGGCAGATTACTCCAAGGCCTGGGAGGAATATTACAAGAAAACGGGTATACGAACGTAGCTTCAGTGTACACCTATTAACACAAGACAGTCTAAACAGCCGCTGGGTGTTCAATCCCCTTCTTTTCAGGTCTGGGTATTTGCTGGCCTGCTGTGGAGCCTTTTCACTGTGCCTCCACTTTGTTTTAACATTGAGCCCTGAGTGCTGTTTAGACTGCAACACTTTGACTATCTACAGGACTGAGCTGTGGACACAGAACCACCTTTAATGAGCTTAGAGTAGCTTACTTTTCAGATTTTCATAGGGTTTCATCATTACTCAAGGTTGTGCCATGAATGTTTCACTGCCATGAATGTTAAGAGATAAAGAATGTAGACTCAATGTTTTGAGTTTGTTTCTGGATTCTTCACAGCTTCCCTGCATTGACACGATTTTCTTCTGTTTGCAGGTCAACAGAGTCAACAACCTCAGGACTACACAAAAGCCTGGGAGGAGTATTACAAGAAACAAGGTGAGGAGTCAGACTCATGCAATGATGGCTCTCAAAGGAAACATCTCAGTTCTTTCCAGGGACTTTTTTTTTGCATTTGTTTGATGAACCAGAAACTTCAAGGTTTGAGTTTCAGTGCTTTTTTTATTCCTCACATTTCAGACAAGATTCACTCAAAAGGTCAGGAATTTAAGTCGATTGCTTTTAATTTGGTGTAATTCTTTTTGAATTAATCCAAATTTTAAGTATTAAATACAAAACTTGTAATATATAATGTATAATGAGGTCAGGGCCTGTTTCAGGAGACTTTTTCTGTCTTTTTGACTAAAAGGGAAGTGAGACAATCAGCAACAAGATAAATATGTATACCAGCTTTTGAGGAAAAGTTTCGCAAGACCACAACCAGCATGTTGAAGAAAGTCCTTTTTGCTTCCTCTACTGCAAATACACGCAGTGGGCACTGACAGCAGTCATCATTTTTTCTTAAAAAATTCACTGCATTTATCATAATACATTCATAAAAATGATAAATCTGGTAGTGTTGCAGCTTTTCTGATCGATTTTAGTCTTGGTGCTGGACTGAGGTGTTTTTGACACACTTCGTAGGGAATCCACTGTACAATTCAGGGTCTTTGTTGATTTGGATCCAGTGAAAAAAAATAAAGGCATATAAAACTCACTTTAAGAGCGATGTGCGTGATGACTGCAAGTGTGGTGCCTTAGATTAGCGGTAAAAACTCTGTGCTCTTCCCATCTCCGAGATCACTGCTTTACCTTTGTCCCTTTTGTGGTCTCTACCTGCCCGTTTACCCAAAGTGCCCCTAGTGGTGATTATCTTAAGCGGCAAAATCAACACAAGTGAAATGTGCATACAGATAAGAGTTAAGTTCAAGTTGAACTAAGAAGCCAAGATAGAAAGATTTTCATTCTAACTTCCATCTGCACTGTTTGTGGCTGTTGTCTTGGTGTGCTTTTACCAACCCGTACTTGAAAAAATTGATGATTTTTATTTGATAAAAATGGATAAAACAATAGAAAAAATCCCTCTGCTGTTGAGGGTTAATGTTTTATGTATTAAAGGGTAGCTGTGCTTCTCTAGCAGCCCTCTAACATAGAGTGGCTGCTCTCTCAGCTGCCCGACAGAAAGGCAGAAGGTTTCTGTCCTGCCACTTTGAGAAATGGTGGTGGGTTCGTTCCCCTTCTCACAAATGATCTTAGTCTTAAATGTTTGAGAGCTTTTGAATGAACTGTTTTGTTTTTGCTTTTAGAGTTGACGTGGAAGCATTGTTTGTCTTTGTTGTAGCACATTGGCATAAGAGTCAATTGAAACTGATTATCTTTGAAAGTAACCAGCTGGTTTTGTGCACCCCCCCTCAGGTCAGGCAGCCCCTCAGGCCACAGCAGCGACAGCAGCAGCTTCTCAGCCTGGAGGCCAACCAGACTACAGCGCTGCCTGGGCAGAGTACTACCGTCAGCAGGCCGCTTACTACGGCACAGCCAACCCTCAGTCGATGGGTGCAGCTCCTCAAGCCCCTCAGGTACACCCCCGATAAGAATCTGCTCGCACACCCACTGAATACTCAATTCCTTGTTGAACAGACCTTCCTCCCTCAGGTTTCACAGGCGCTCCAGTGATCGAGCAGCTTCACACACTTAACCAAAACCCTTTTTCCTCACACACAGGCTTTTAACTTTTTATTTTGGGAAGCTGAGTCTACTGTTTCTGCTGTTAACATGCAATGTATCTTCTATGTATTTCTTTGCACAGGGCCAGTAATGTGAAGTGGACATAAAGTAAATACTACATTGTCGAAACAAAATCCTTTGTTTAATGTTTGGATGCAGACGCCTTGATGAAGATCTTAAATTTCCTTGGTTTGAAAGTGTTTCACATAGATGGCAGATTACCCGGCGAACACGTCCTCCCTTCATTTTCTTTTTTTTGTTTTTCTTTTTCTTGTAAATGCTTTGTTTTTAGTGAGGTAATTATACATATGGTCATTCCAGCCCTGTATCTACATTCAATGTGGTTAGAACTCATGTTTATTAAACTGTAGACATTACCATGTAAATCATCTCAGTTTTAAAAATGCTATTTGCCTGTTGTGTTTTTGCAATAAAACAAACTGAAACCTCCTGTGTTGGTAAGTTGGGCTGGTTTTAAAACCAAAAAGGTTGGACATGAAATCTGTATGTTTTGTTGTAAGGGATGGGCGGGTTGAAATGCAGGCCATGTGTGGGTTTTAATGTCCAAAAAGGTTGTGCTGTCCTGTCTCTCTCCAACTGTCTATAAGGCTCTTTAGATACATTATGTGCGTGCAGTGATCCTGAGTGGTTCAGATCAACAAACGTCCGTGTTCATAGCTGATTTTTTATTTTTACTCTGATTTAGCGATAGACAGATGTTTGTCATTAGAAAGTCGACAGGTGTGTATGTATCGCATCTCATGCATTAACTGCGTTGCTGTGGCCCTCTTTTGAAAGTTCTGCTTGGTTTTGCTGACATTGTTGAGGTAGTATGCACTGTATTTTGCCTTGATAGACACTTCCTCCTCCACAGGCAAGTTTAGAAAGCGGTAAGCACGTGTTTTCCTTGTCATGTTCCTCAGAAAAAAAACAAAACAAACTTGGTTGCAAGAAATGTCTTTAGTGTTCCACATTTTTGTGCAATTCTTTTTCCAGGACAGTCAGGTAAATTTGTCACAATCCAAAATGCATTGAAAAGTTTGTCATGCCCTTTTTTTCAAACTGAGTATTGACATGTATGAAAATGTTTTTTTAAAGAATGTTTTTTTAATATAAAAACATTGCTGCAAAAAGTGGTTTTTGCTGTGCCCATTCTGTTAGTGTTCACCAGTTTAAGAACGTAGATGTTGTAGGGTCGGGGTGGCTAAGCAGTCCTCATCCATCAGTTGAGCCCTCCTATACTGTAAGTACAATACTGTGATTGATTTTTGAGAGATACTCGCCTTTTTTGATGCTTTAAACTGCAAACTTGTAGTATTTTTGTGACAAAAATTGCAAATATTTTCCCTCTGTCCCTGGGTAAGTATGAAATGTAACGAGGAGAGGTGTAGTACTTTGGATCCACATGTTTCTGAGAGTGATTGTGTGACAGCATATCATTCAGAGTCTGAACCTTTAACATGTCGATGCTCATGTAGATTCTCATAGTCTCTTTGTGTTGGTAGCATTTCAGTGAAAGCTGGATTTCTGATCTGGGGGTTGAATGTCAGCACTGTGTCACATTGATTGATGGTAGAAACTGTTTTAAAAGATGTCCATGTAGTGTCACCCGTTTTCCTGAACACCTGACCTGCTAAGTGCCATTGTCTAGTTGAGACTGTTAAGTTTTCAAATCAAATGCCATTTCTTGCATTACCTCCAGTGTAGCATGCTTAGGTTTCTGCTGTTCTTACTTTAATGTCCTGTATATGAGCATGTTGAATGCTAGTTCTGGAAGTGCTTCTGACTCCTTTAGTATTGATTATGACATTTACTCAATGAGGCTTTTAATTTAAAAGATCCAAAAGAAAAAAAAAGTCTTTGACTGCATTGTTCACTGATGGCAAACAGTGCGATTACATATCTGATCTTTGCAGTGTCATCCCAGACCTTGCACCTTAGGTTCTGCTGCAATTACACAGGTAAGCGAAACCTAAGGAAACCAGTGTTTTTGTCCAGTGACATGATCAATATGACATGCAAAGAAATGCTTACCTGTGTCTTTAATATGCCCTCAATGCATTTTTTGCTCTTAGAAATGTTCAGGATATCTAAGCAGCCCTTTAAAGCTGACCTGATTTTATTGAATGAAATGCATGATATGACTTGTTACATGACGATTAAGTGACTCCAGCTAGAAAAGTTGTTGCATAGGCTCACTATGGAAATGTGTCTGTCGTATACTCTTATGGTTTGATGCTAGTTTTAATCTTTGCACCCTGGTAAGTCCTGACTGGTTTATTAAACCTGCATGCCATGTCAGAAGTTTAGCAATGTGGTAAATGCGCAGGGTCAAACAGACGTTGATTTCTATGATTGATTCTCTGTCGTGGTGTGAATCTGCCCTCAAAGTGCAGTGCAAATCTCCTATTGAAACGCTGCTGCCTTCACTTCTCGCTCACAGTGTTGGAGGATGATGCTGCAAGCTTAGGTCATAGAATCAGGCCCTGTCGTAGTTTGTCCCCAAAAGGAGGAATCCTTTGAGTCAATCCCACTGCTGAACGTAGACCGTTCAAGAGCTCCAGTGATAAGGTAATAAAAAAATTAAACACAGCAACGCAATGAAATTTAAATTATGTGATTTGCAAAGTTTTGGTCAGTTTCATGTTTCTCCTGCTCGGATTGACTGTTCTGTTGTTCAATATGATGCCATAGTGTTTTTAGATTAGTCTGATGGTTGTTTCTTTACACTGCTTGAATGCCTTCGTTAACCTTTTTGTCAGTGAGAATGTGCTTTAGAAAGTTGGACGAGGACAGGAACTGATGTACTTTTTTCAATTACATATGCACTTTTATTGGCAGTAAATTTGGGGTTATCAGTTACAATCACTTCTCTGTAGTTAAAGGGTCACATAATGTTTGTTTGGGGCTGTTCACTCTGTTCTTAGGGGTGTAGAAGACAATACAAGGAGCATGCCTTAGAGGTAAAAAGTTTCATGTGCTGTGTATATTATCCTATACTGGTTTTTGTTTTTCTGAATCGGCTGTTCTGACTTTTAAAATGTTGCCATGTTCATTAATAAAGTTGTAACAAATAAATTGGTTCATGTTGTGATGTATTTTTTACTATTTAGAATGAAATATAATTGAAATGTAATTGTTTTAAATGCAAAATTATATTGCATGGACAGATCTAACAAAACAGTCTATACTCTCTGCAGACTCTGTTTGAATTCAACTTTGTAGGTTTTTGTAGAGAACACTACAGGTGAATATTTCTCATATTTAAAAAAGGCATTAGTCATTTTGTATTTTGTAGGAGCCATGTATTTTTTACGTAATTAACTTATATTTTGGGGTTTCGGGAGTAATACTTTTGTATTTTCTGTAGTGCTATTTTGTTGTTGCTTGTTAAGGGTTAAAGTTCAAAGGGTGAGCTGGGTCACCACATTTTTTTGTGGACTGCCATCTTCATTAGATCACTCGTAAATCTCATTATTCATGTTACTATTAGTTTTTCACCAGTTCATCCCTTTCCTCAGTGAAAAAGTAATAACAAAATTTGGATTCAAGTGATTTTTCTTAATTAGTGCACTAAGCATAACACTAGGCCCAACCTCAGCCTCTCAGCGACTTGTTGGGTCTTAGAGCTATACTTTGAAGTTCAACTATAAACGTGCCTTAAATACCCCAGAAACCTTCACTAAAAAGATTTACTTTTTCAATTTGCATTGTTTGAAAAGGATCGAAGAAACTTTCCTGATAAGTTGAAATCCTTTTCACTTAAATGTTTTAAGTTAAGGGAGATGTAAGGTTAAAGAAGTGGCATTATTGTTGTTTGTGCATCTCTTATGTCATCCCAGAAAAAAACCATCCAGCTCAGTCACCACTGTGGGAAATTCCTGTAGTTGTTGTACTATGTCAACCAAACATTGATTTTTTTAAGAAAAATATCTAGAAATGATTATTAGTTGTAGAGCTAATTTATTCTTCCTAATTTATATTGAACTTGTTAGGCAGAAAAAAAATCACCGATCGCAGGTTAAATAAGCAGGTGGGTTTGAGATCATCCCCGTCCCTCCTGAAATCTCTCTAAAAAAAGGCTTATTCCTGCAGAGTTCACTTCACCAAAGCATGAACCATGTAGGACAGTGACTGATCAGCACTGCAGACAATAATAAAAATGCAATATATCACTTCAAACCTCAAAGGGTAGAAAAACTGATCAAGATGAGGCCTGAAAACCTTCCTCTTTACTGTCGCCTCTTGTGCATGTGCTTGTCCTTAAAATTCAGGGGTAAATGGTTTTTAAACAGCTGTGCCATTATGTAATAGTGATGGATAATCTTATTTCCTGTAGCTGATGCCACAGCAGGATTAAAGGCCTTCTTTTAAATACTGCAACAAGGTTTCTGAGTCCAAAAAGCAACGCTCCCTTTTTATTTACTTCAGTGTAATGACAGCGACTGAGTGTGACTCACTCAAATATGTTTCACTTTTTTGCCCGTTACAAAATCACACAGTACATTAATGGATTGCATTGATGATGCTCAGTAAAATGTGAACATACATATAAATCTACCAGATAATCTCATTAATACAACAGTTTTCCTGTGACTACTGCATGTTTGAAGCTGATCACAAACCCACTGATGCAAAACAGATAAAACTTTCTAAAAAATTAAACCCTGCATTCTTAATCTCTAGAGCATAAATAAATACTAGAAAATACTCTGTTCTCTTTACACACATTGTTTTAGCAGCATTAATTATACCCCTACGTTACAGTGTCAACATCTACTGTAGATATAAATGACATGTTATTGCTATGATACTCAACTTGCACTGCGATGGCACAGTGAAGAGGGGCCGGGGAGAAGAGAGGACGATGCAAATGTGAAGGCAAACAGCTGGTATGTTCATGTAGATCCTAGTCAGAGCACAAAGCATGATGGGAGATATGATGAGTAGATCCCAAACCATGGAGAATGTCTTTTTACATTAATGTTGTTGAACTCCAGACAGCTGAGGAACTCATTTTCAGACCCACAGTTTCTTTGGTCTGATGGCTGTAGTGTCTGTGCGCAGTATTTGATAAATCCAGGTTTTCCGTCTCTCACTGCACCTGTGCCTCAAGCAGAGCTCCGTTTGGAACCAGCTGCACCTGAGGTGAGCTGCAGCCGTTGACGTGTCGCAGGGAGTCGGCCCCCAGGTAGGCCAGCAGGAGCTCGGAGCGTCGGTGCAGCAGGTGGAGCATGTCGTCTGCGAGAGTCTCCACAGAGGTATAACGCACTTTGTCCAGGTCGAAGATGTCCTTCAAGAAGAACAGCACCTGATCCTGAAAGAGGAGAACAATGTGTCTTTAAATCTTTTCCAGGAGAATAAATTAGGTCATTAACTTGGTCAGTTACAGGAGCACGTTCAGGAAGAGACTGATTATTTTATGTCAACATTTCAGTTTTTGTATGACACCAGTGCTTATAGTTTGTACTTTTTCAACACTTCTTTTGAGTGTGAATTCCTGTAAACTAAAACACAATACCCCCTAAGGGTTCAATAAAGTGTTTCTAATCATAATAATACTAATACATTTTATCTACAGAGCACTATTCAACAATACCAGGATGCTTCACAAGCTAAATGTGTATGTTGAAAACAGCAGTACAATACACAAAAATGATGAAAAGATACTTAAAAACCAACAAGCATAGGAAACAAAGCACATTCAAAAAGCGTATGTAGAAAGTAAGGTTTAATAGGTTGTGATGGGATGTGTCACTGATTTCTGATTGTATTATTTCGGCTAAAACCGACCTTGAAGAAGCAGCAGAAGTCGTGCAGGGAGCTTTTTGGCCCCAGGAAGCCCCAGGCCAGGACGGGACTGATCTGTTCACACACAGTGTAGAAATGAGCGATGAAGCCGTCAGGAACCTGAGACACAGAGGAAGACAAAGGTTATGAGATTTCAAAATAAAACAACCTTTACACATTATCTGACAGCAAATGGAGAAAATATTCTCTTTGGCTACAAATGACTTATATGGAATAAAGCAAAAATCAACAAGAAACAAAGTGTTTTTTCTCAAAGGTGTAAAACAATGTTTTATGTTTTGATGCTGGGTCTTTGTTAGTAACACATCAGAGGAGGATCAAGCTCTTGAACATGTACCTTCATGTGTTGTCTCTTTTGCTTCATCACTGACCAACAACTTGAAGCAACCGCCTGAGAGATTCAAACACAATAATAATCTGTTAAAGCTCAAAGGATAAAAAATAGCGACAGTTAAGAGAGAAAAAAGGAATATATGACCAAAATAAGTGTAAAGAATCTCAGACTAAAAAAAAGAGAATAAACAGTGTCTGCTTTATTTGCAAGCCCATTTCTGCCTTTAAAATCAGCAAAAATGATAACTTGGCTTTGTTGAGATTTTTTTTGCCTATATTTAGTCACAATTTTGAGAGAAAGCCAAAGTATGAGATTAAAAGTAAATAAATTATGAAATAATTAAGTCAAAATATGAGATAAAAATTGGAAACCATGAGATAGAATATTGACACTACGAGAGTTAGTAGAAATTATAAGATAAAAAGTCAAAATTGTGTGATAAAATGGTGATATGAGATAAAAAGTTGAATTTATGGAATAAGAAGTCATAAATATGAGGTAAAATTTGAAGTTAAGAAATGAAATATTGAAATAATAGGATAAAAAGATGAAATTATTGGATATAAAAGTAATAATGGTCGGATATTAAGTCATAATTATACGATAAAATGTTGAAATTATGAGATAAGACGTCATAATTGTAAGAAAAAAATTCATAATTAATAGACAAGAAGTTGAAATTATGAGATAATAAAATCAAAGTATGGGGCAAAAAGCAGAATTTATTGTATAAGAAGAAGTAATTGAAGATGAAATTAAAATTGTGAGGTAGTCCAAAAAGTAGCTTTTGGGATGCAGGCAGAGTGAGATGATGCAGGAGCAACAATACCAGCTTGAGTACATGAATCTTATAATTTCCTCTTTTTTAATCACATATCAATGACTTAATATGGGCAAAAAAACTCAACACGGCAAGTTTCATTTTAATTTTTTCTCACTGGCATGAAAGCAGTTTTTATAGCTCTATGTTGTGTGCTTTGACTTTTACTGTCTCCGTTCCCTCACCGTCTCTTTGAAGGAGCTGTTCAGCCAGCGGTTGTTGATCACATTCTGGATGGAGATTGGTGGATTCTCCAGATCCTCAAACGAGTCCATGAGGATGAAGTCCAGCACGATGTCATAGAAGTTCAGGTGCTTTACCTGAATAAAACGATGAGTACAATGAGTATGATGAGTATGATTAAGAGGCGAAGGTTTTTGTTGTGATCTGACAGCTTATGAGGCAGCTCTCTCACCCCTCGTGTGGCCAGCTCCACTTCTGTGTTCTCCCAGTGCTCTGTGTGCTCCAGGAAAGAAATCATCTCCTCAAACACTTCTTCAAATCTCTTAGGGCTCTGGAAAAAAAACCAATAAGCATTTGTTCCTTTGAAATCATGAATCCCCTTCACTGTTAAACATCAGATCTGAAGTTACCTTGTGTGCTTTCACAATGATTGAGGACAGGATTTTCTTCCCGGTGTCTGCCAAAAACATCCTGGTCTTCCTCTCACATAAAATGAGCTGGAGGACAAAAAAATGTATAATTTACTCAAATGGATTTTTATCAGAGAGTAAAAATAGAAAACTTCATTATCTTCACTTGTTGGCTGTTAAAGAGGATTGAAGAGCAGATTTCATGCATTCCCATATTTTAAACACGGATATGAAGGAAAAATGCTGGATGTCCATACTGAGCATGTGCAGATTTTCAAACCCCTGCACGTCATAGGAATCCCTGAATAAATGCAGTCTGCTCTAAAAATAGCCAGAGAGCTTCACAGACTTCAGATAAGGATCTCCTAACTGGTTCATGACTTGTTTATGGAGCAGCGGGCCTCAAACACCGAGGTCTGATCATTGCTGTGCCCTTGTCTGGCCTCCAGAGGGCTGGCCAATCAGGAGTAAGGGGGTTTATCGAGTAGGGAGCTTTAAAGAGACAGCAGCTAATATGAAGCTTAAATAAGGGTTTTCAAAAACACCAGTGTGAAAAAATAAGAGATTTTTTGAGCTGCTAACGATGTTGGCTACTATAGCAGCTACCAGAGGGACGTTATTTTAAGTAAAAATAAAGAACACTGTACCCCCTCTTTAAAATCACCTCTAAAAATGCTTTTGTGAATTCATTTTAATTGTTTTGCAGTACCTGGCTCGCCTGCCGTACACAGTGCAACTTGGCCAGAAAATCTAAGTCGCCCAGACAATCCAGCACCTCAGTCCTGAAGATAAACAAATGAAGAAAATGCCATTATTAGAGGGAAACGTGCTTCATGGTTAAACAGCTTGATCCAGAGACTCAGGTTCTCTGTGTTCTTACCGCAGCACTCTGCAGGAGATCTTTCCCTCCTCAGCCATCTGCAGCGCCTCCTCGTAGAACGGATGATGACCCAGAGCGAGGACGCTCCTCAGCTCTCTTTGCTCCGACAGCTGAAACAGACAGAACGGGTTGTTCTGGTTTTAATGATGATTACTTTGAAAAGGTCAAACCAGGCAGAGCGAGGGCTTTAAGTGTACTTTTAAAAATGAAATGCAGCAGCCTCTTTTCTCTTAGTCATATATTATTCCGCTCGTCTATGAAAAGTAACACAACAATTCAAGCAGCTCTGTGTGAAACTTTTACATTTATTATTTAGCTTGTTAAAAAATAAAAAGCTTTATCAACATAACTTGAAGCTCTAGGAGACAGTTATTAGTTGTTTTACAACTGTTTACAACATGATTTACTGTTCAGGATGACTGGGAGAGTTGTTAAGATCAGGTTTATCCTGGTGATGGTGCTAAAAACTGATCTCCTACTCCACACGGCTGGACCTGAACTTTCTTGCAAACGTGGACTTTAAATATGTCCTGGGTTACAAAGTTATCAATAATGAAAGTAGTCCGTGATGTTTTGCTCTGAAAAATAAAATCAACTCAGACAGCATAGAGAGTTTTCCATGTTGCTGAGTTGTGTTGAGGTTGTAGTAAATGAATCTTCAGAGTAACAGTGAGCTGTATGTTGTGCACCGAGGAATGTGGAAGCTCTATTTATGGATCCTCACCACCAGTGACCCAGTTTCACTGCTGTCAGCTCGCCCCGTTTGACATCTACTGACTGGTTTGAGGGTTCAAACACAAATGTTAAGAGCTTTTATAACTTTTCAGTAGTTTCAAAGCCACTTTCTTTAAATCCATGTAACACTGATGCTTTTCTACCCAATGCTAATTAATGAACTTCTAACAGTGTCTATCTCTGCAGCTGTCACCTGCACATTTCACCTTCTAGGAACAAAGAGTTCAAAGAGAGAGAGTAAACATCTCTCTGTCTGAACAACATGCTTTTTTCAGTACTTTGTGGGTCAAGTTTACGGACACACACCTCGAGTCCCCACAGAGCTGAGCGTTAGTAAACAGCGGGTGCTGGACTTACAGGAGGATCAAAGCTAACCAAATTACACTCCTGCTGTGAACTGTTTACTTCACCTGACGCCTCAGATGGGCTGAGATTAAGACGTCTGCTTTTCGCTGCTCTACCACAAGTTAAGTGTTCACCTTTGGGATTAAAAAAATCGTATTTACACCACGAAAAGCTTCTGAAGACAACACGGCAGGACTGTGGTCTAAAAAATACTGAATAAATTAATCACTCAAAACACAACTGAAGCCAACTCCTCTCCAAACCATTAAGGAAGAGTCGTTTAAATCAGTACTAAGGTCACTCATTACCATTTTTTGTCAGAACGAAAAGAGATGTTTCTGGCAATGAAAAAACAGCCTTTTTATTTTGGTACATTTTCTGTTTAGCTCCAAACTGCGTTATTGCCACATCTACTTTTATTTCAACTTTCTCAGCATCATTTTTATGATCATTAAATAAAGTTATTAAATTAATTCAATCTTATCAAGTTTTACTCTAATTCATTAAAATTCATTTTCTTTTATTCTCATATATTTCATTTTAACTGATTTTTTCATCATCTTTTATTTCAAAAATTTTATGGGATTTATTGAATGGTATCACACCAGTTTGACTGAACTGATTTCATTTACTTTAAATTATTTTCTGATTTATTTCTTCACACTTTCTGTCACCTCCTGCCTCTGCTGTTTTGTAAATCACTTTGGGCTGCATGTTTAAATATGTGAAAGTTTCAATATTAATAAAGCTAAGTTTAAGTTTGAACAAAGTTTAAAATTCCTAGAATTACCAAAAATGCTAGATACCCTTTGAATTTAATGATTTATATATGTATGTCAAACTATATGTAGAAATCATTTCTTACAGTACAGTTTTGGGAAAAATAGCCTTCATTTGGTTGTTGACATATGGAAATACCCTGTATGGAACTCTTATATCTATGTTTCACAGGACTTCTCTCAGGATATGAAGTCGTTATTTGTTCTCTCACCTCAGCAGCCGACACAAAAGAGTCGGTCGAAGCGATGCTCATGGTGTCTCTCAAACAGGCATCATCCAGCTCCTCTCTCACCAACACGTCTGACACTTTATCTGTCATGTAGAATAATCATTGTTTTTTGTTTAGATTGTATAGATGGGAGTGTTTATGCTGTGTTGATCACGTGCAGTATCTGATCATGTATCTGTCAGTGACTCACCCTGGCTGTGGGATGATGGCTCTGACAAACACAACACTCCCTCAAACTCTTCCTGTAAACTGTAGGCCCTGGTCAGCAGAGACTTCAGCCTGTGGATGAACTCTGCACTGATGACCTCCTGAAAACACAAACATTTAAAAAAACATGTAACATCAACATAAACTGATGGAGGTCAAACAATATGAGCAGAGTGCAAAGCTTAAACCAGGATTATGAAGTGATGGAGGAAGAATAAAAAATCTTGTATCCCACCAACATTTCATGATTATTTTAGCGCTTTTCTGTAGTCATATATACTCCACTCTCACTCTTACCTTATTAATTATTTACTTATTTTATTTTTTTATTGTATTTTGTTTATTTTAACTATTTACAATCTTATTTCCAATATATCTTGGTTCATTATTTTTTTTAACTTTTAAACTGCTTGACTAGATGTATTTTAGTGGTGTGCATTAGTATTTACAGCAAAATCTTTCTTCAAATATTTTTTTGCCTTCATAGTGTTTTATTTTTATTTATTAAAAAAAATCTGTTTGGTAAGTTTTTAAAATGAAATCTCATTCAATCACTGTAGAGCACTTTGAACTGCATTTTATTTGTATAAAAGTTGCAATATGAATAAGAGTTTGCTGTATAAACAAAAGTTGATGGATTGATGATCTTAGCTGCAACAAAATTGTTCCATATGAATTTTATTTACATTGCACAAACTTAATGATTAAAAAGAACAAGCTGAAATGTTCCTTTAGATAATTGTGTGAGGGTCTGTGTCCTATAGAAGGTAAAAAAATTAAAAAAGACCAATGAAACATATAAAAATTGTTATGCAGTTTAAAGTTTAGTTTGCCCATAACTGGTCAATCTCAGTGAGTCTGCTTCATTTGACTCGTGTCATCACCTCAAACCATTTTACCACATGTGTTTCTGCAGAGACCCCTGTGACCAGAGAGTTCCTAAGCTTTCCAAAGAGGGAAACCTGAGCGGAAGAAATCCTTCACAGAAGTCTAAGCAGCAGATTTATTCATCTGACCTGCACTAATCCAAAATCCTCCATCCAGGTTACAGCGCCAGAGAGATGGAGAGATTATACAATCCAAACTCTGTGACACTGGTGGGCTGTCGGTGTGATGGTTATTCATACTGTGTACGTGCCCCATGGTGCTGGGTGGTGGGCAGAAAGGTTTATTTTTCATTCTCTGGTATAAAATAAAGAGGATTGTTTGATTTTGAGGCATGAGTTCAACCCTGAGCAAAGGATCGTAAAAGCATCATCCTACTTAACTTCTACACCTGATTAATTAAATTAAATGTATTATCCAGTTGGTGTTGAATATAGCAGGGTGAGTGTTCCTGTTCCTCACCTCCATGCCTTGCTCAGCGATCGCATCTCCAGCTCCAGTTTTGACAGCAGCACAGTTGGCATCATCATCTCCCTGCCTGCTTCTAAATGTCAACGCTTCCTCCCACCGCCTCAGAGCCTCCTCAAATAGATCCATACCTGCACACACACACAAACACGTACATATGTGCACACAGCTCTGAGTCACCTAAACAAATCAATAACCCAAGAGCTGCATCAAAAAACAGGGAGAAATCGTCCCAACAAAAGTGATGCAGACTGAATATTTCCTTACACTTACCCATGAGGTACAGGTTTTCAGGTGTAGTGACAGGTATGTTGACCAGACTGCAGATATCAGCCTCCCCCGTTCTGTCCCAGCAGGACGTTTCGTTAGCACAGGTGCTGCTGCTGGAGGAGTTCATGCTTTTTACCTGGGGGCACGAAGCACAAGAGGAGCTAAGAAAAGGGTCTTTTTATTGAGACTACTGAGATACTGAGATTTAGTTGTGGATTTTTTTGTGACTGCTTTTATGGTATTTTAAGACTAGTTTAACCTGCGATCAACCTTTTTAGACATATGTATGTTTTATCTTGCATTACGAACCCTCACATTTTCATATCATGATAAACACATTCATTTAATCACGTCAGCTGTAAGAGTTCTTAAGTTTTTGCAGAATGAACAGCGCTTTGGCTTTTCACAGACCAGGATCCTTATGCAAATTCGGTCATTAGTGATGAAAATGAACTGTTTGTAATAATAGTGAGCTAAAAAAAATTATCAGGGGTACGCATGTGCCAGTTAAACGCCCCAAAAGAGCATAGAATTCAATGGTAGTAGACTCCACCATTGCAGGTGCCAACGACAGGATTACAGCATCTGTTCAGCTGTTTTAAGGTAGATACTGTGCTTATACATCACTGTCTATAAGACAGATATTTAGGGACAAAATTTATCCTTTAGGAAAGTTGGATGATTTGGTGCCAAACAGCAACTTTATGTTTTGAAAGCAAAGCTTTTTAGTTAACAAATGGGATAAGGGAGGTATAAAATTTAAGTCTTACACCTTGACAGATTTATGTGTCTGGGTCCTTCCAGGATGTGTACGATGATGGGATTCATCAAACAGCTGCTTGTCGAGTTATTCATGGTGTTATTGGGGCATTTAAAATTGTATAATAAAAGCTGACCTAAGACATGCTTTTCAAACATCAAAAGTTGCAGGTCAGAGAGAGGAGCCCCAAAGATCACTCCCCTTTAGGATCAGATCGTGTATGAACCACCAACCAAGAACAAGAGAGTCTTTGGAATTTCCTCTTTTATGCATTTTGTATTTGAGTTTTGAGGTTTCAGATAGCATTACTGATTTTCTTTAACCCGTCTTACCGAGGCCAGGCTGAGCAGAGATCCAGACAGCTTCTTGTAGTCTCCTGTCGGAAGGAGCAGACCAGAGGAGAGGCCATTCTTGGAGTTGAGGGAGAGGGTGATGTTTTGACTGGTGTTATCTGGGTCAATCAAAAACACAGTGAAGACACATGGTTAGAGTTTAGAGTTAGAGTCTGCAATCATGTAAAAATTAACAGTTCATGTTACTTTCAACAAAATGTGCAGCTTGTGAGATTGGCTACATGATTTTCAATGTAACACATTTTACACAGATTCATGAAAAGAACAAGCAATCCATGTCCTCCTATATTTGGTAAAAAAATGTACTGAAAACATGTAGTTACTTACACCTAAAGTTAATGTGATACTACTGATTCCTAAATTTATGTCGATTTTATTTGACTCCCCGGGGGATAATTCTTCCTGAGGGAGATCAAACATGGTAAAGCATTTATCAGACAGGTGTTGTTACAATCCCAGCACATCTTACCATTCTCTGCTGATACAGGCGGGAAAAACTCAAATCCAGCCTTCTCCCACTGCGGCGACTGAGCCTTCTTCCTGCCTTTCCTCCTCTGGAAGCGGCGTGCAAGGAAGAGAAGTGAGATGGCACCAAAGGCAGTGGCTGCCACCAGCTTCTTGGTCCCTGTGCCAACACTCACCTGCAGGAGAGGTGGAAGAAGGAAGAAGTTTGAGCGATGCATGCAGTGGGTTGGAGATAAAGAAATATCCGACTAACTAAAAAAGCTGTATGCATCTTTGTCATTAAAATACCCGGCATCCTCTTTCCTAAATGTTATTGTTTTCAAATGATAATGGATACCGATGATGTAACAAACCGTTTAAATCAGCCACCACCAGTCTTTCATCTAAATTCTTAAGAATCCATTTCAGATGGCGTGCATAGCCCCCTCTCTCTATAGATAGAAACACTGACTGACAGGGGAGATAATCCACACAGACAGCACTGCTGCCTGATGATTACATAAACACAGAGTTTGGAGCTATGACAACAACCATACTATTGAATTACGTGTTTGATGGGCTGTGATGACAAACAGTACAACAGGCCTCTGCAGTGTTTCCGTGCTTCTAAAACGTGTTAATAATGCTCAGACCAGACGTTCGATGAAACCAGATCTGCTACGTGACTCTGGCCACACACACCCTCACCTTGAGGTGCTGTTTATAAACATTATCACACCAGAACCACTAAGAAGAAGGGAGCAACAAAATATTTGCAAATATGGAAATGTAAATGATACATTTGACACAAGCTTTACTATATATGTAATACGTTTTTCTGCTTTTTAGCCAAAAAATAACATTGTTTTGAACTTAACTAATGTGCTATGGCAATGAAGCAATTTCTTATTCTTTGTTTCCAGACAATTCTAAAAAACACAAACCCATTTGAAGTGACGCACACAATTATGTTATCAGGTTCTATCCCAACTACAGCTATGATTTCACAGTTACAGCAAAACTAATAGCAGGAGCATTGTGTTTGTGAATAAATATAGAGAGATTTCTTGAAGAGAAAAAAGAGGAAAGTGTCCTAAGTGAGATGGATAGAGTATTCCATTCAGAAAGGGCTTTATATTGAAATGAATGACAACAGAGTTATTTACGTAACCTAAGGAAAAAGATCATGCTGAGATCTGTACAGGGTCAGGTATTGTTTAAGATAAGGAGGATAATTAAAGTAAATACATTTAAAAATGAAGTGTAACCAGGGAAAATGCCTTCTAGGTTTGGGTGGTAGCCAGTTTAGTGAGTTATTTCAATGTGTATGAAGGCAACAGTAGTAACTGAATTTCCCACTAGAATAAATAAAGTACTTCTGATTCTGATATCTTATCTCATCTTCTCTCAAAGCGCTGCCCACAGGTTTAGGTGACTGTCAAACCTCGACTTCAGCATTTACAGCACAGCAGCACGGACAGTATTCATGCTCAAGGAGTGGAAGACACCATCCATAGTTGTTCCCCTCGTATCAAAATCTCCCTTTCACCTTCTCATCAGTAATAGAGTTTTAAGCTCCGCTGCCGGCTCATCTTTCCATCAAACACACTTGCACTCTGGCTGAAAAGCCAAAGCTCACCTGCCAGCTGAAATTGAACTCTTTGAATCATTAAGTCAAATTCAATCAGATCTGACCTCTGGACAAATGTGACAAAACTGGTTCAGAGGGAAACCAGTGGATGCCAGTCAGTGGTTTGGCTACAGGTTGGGCTTGATGAACAGGTCCAAAGGTTTTTGTCTCATGTTTAATCAGCTAAGGATGCAAAACAACTATAAGGCAAAGATATGTGCAAAAAAGTCATTTTTATGGTGAAGTAAAGCTGCAACAGTCACACAGGACACATCGTACAATCAAAAAGAAAGCTTATAGCATTCTTCTAGATATCTAAAGATGTTTGAATTCTACTCAGTCTTTGGCATGGATCATTCACATTTTTGAAAAAAAATTAAAAACAGTAAATTGTGAGCAATTAATTCTTAAATACTTAAACTCCAGGTTCCCATGAGTTACACCACCTGAGGTCTCAGACGTGACACAGACAGATATCTGCTGGTAAATAATCATGAGAGGACGTAACAGCGATAAGAATTTTAGGTCAAAGTACTTTTCATGATACGTAATTGAAAGAGAAACAGAGGCAAACCCAGTGTTTCCTAAACAGTTAAAGTGGAAAGAACCTGAACTTGCTATTCAACCCTTAACATTCACGTCCCCCATCTCCAACCAGAAATAGAAGCAGTAAGAAATCCCAGCAGAGGAGCTTTCAAACACACTCTTACCTGTGCCAGAGAGCTGTACATGGACAGCGGTAGATGGACCATGCGCAGGACTGCAGTCTTGACTGACAGCTGGGAGCTTGTGAGGGTCTCATGTGTCATTGTTGCCATCTATCCATGACTTGGCAACTCCCTTATCCTCATCACCATTCTGCAGGAGCTGAGGAGGATGACAGGAGTTAGCAGCATGCAAGGATTTAACCTTGACGGCTCAGGGGGGATATACTGACGTTATTACGTAAATCCTCTGACATACAGAGAGTGCAAGTAGCAATGCCAGCCAAACAAGAGCTGAGCTTGTTGCTTTTTTGTTGTCCAGCAAAAACACAAAAAAATATTCCCAAACAGCATAAAAACTATAACAGTAAAACGAATAGAATAACTTTTGCAGACTGCACATCCACTAAAAGTACAAGAGTACTTCAAAGCTTACAATGCAGTGCTGTTGAAAACACAAAACTTAAAGGCTTTAACTGTTTTTGTTTCTGTCACACACTAAGTTCTGTCACAAGTAACTTCTGTCTAAGCCGCTAAAACAATCAGCCTAACAGGACAACATGCAACATCCAATTAAGTTTGTTAGAGACTCATGAGGCTCAACTGAAGGATGATTATCCTGTTTGATAGCACATCTTACTCTGACAAACACTTCAGTCTTTGTGACAAACATCTTTCAAAAAAAGTTAGGTCTTTATTTAACATGCACAGTGATGGCAAGTTTACATTGTGTCAACAGACTGATCACATAAAACAAAATATGGTTATGCTACTCACACGTACATGATGCTTTAAAAAAGGTATTTATGTGTGAGGATGTTACTACTTGTAGTAAAGAAGTTTACAGTTCAAAGTAATTACAATTTTAACTTAACCTCTTGAGACCCTGCATCCACATATGTGGAAATTACATTTCTGCTTCTCAGACCTACGATGCTTCATTTTTTAAAACTTTGACCAATTTCCCACATTAAGAGACACTGTTTTTGTCATCTTTTGGTGACATTACAACATTACACCCACTTTAGGGGAAAAAACAGTGTAGCAATGTACAATAACAGTTCTAACTAACAACTAGTCACTATTTAATAATACCAAAAGTACAACTCCCTAGATACAAAGTTTATTTTTATACTTGTTATGTCTAATTAATCCCAAATAATAAGGAGATACACAAAATGCATTGGAGATTAAATTAAAAAGACTAATAAAACTAGCATTGCAAATCTACCTGGTTGATTTTTTCTCCAAAGATGCAGCTTGTACTAAGAACTGCCTCCACTTGATTTTGAATATTTTCGATCAAAACAAGCATCAAATCCCCAACATTGTTTTCCCCAGTCAAACAATGTAATAACATATTTATAGTGTATTATTATTGGCTTTACCTGGACAGAAACATCAAGAGAATAGTAAAGGCATCACTGTAAATCTGAAGCAGTTTGTCAGGTTAATGATGTTAGATTGAGGTTAGAGACTGACACTAATCAGCTGTTGGCCTGGCTGACTGCAGCAGACTGCTCACTGATCTAAGGAGGCTAATAACAGCCACCACTGTTAGCTGCATCCTGCTAAACTTGCTCATCAAACAATCAAAGCTCGTTAATTTAAGACATCTCTAAAGTGTGAACAAATAAGTGAGAGTAAAATATAACATTACCTGGGTGTCAGTAGGTGTCCTCGGTGGAGTTTGCTCCAGGTGGATCCTCCTCAGACCGGTCCTCGCGCTGACCTCGGCTGAAGCATGTGAAGGACTCGACCGCCCATCCAGTGCGGCCTTCAAAATAAAAGCACGACACAGTTCAGTTTGTGTGGAGCTTCTGCGCCCTCCCTCGGTTTTCTTAAATATTACAAATACACAAAGTGGTGTAACTATTAAATGGATAATAACGGTTATAATACCCAAGCACTGCTGTTCTAATGTAACCTTGTCATTAAAGTATTAACCTTAAGCTGTTATTACACAAAATAAGGTCTTTATCTATATCAATCAACTTTCATTTATAAAGTGCCTTTCATAAAAAGTAAATTCAATTCAAAGTGTTTTAAAGAGTTCGAAAAAAAAGGGGAAATGCATGAAACAAAATAATGGAAAAATATATTGAGAGATTAATGCACACCTCCAAAGATACTGAAACAAATAAATTATAAGGTAAGGCTGAAAAATTACAGATGAATACAAAACACACACACACACACACACACACACACACACACAAAAATAAGTAAAGTTGTGTATAGTTGCATCATTAACAGAAATCTTGTTTCGGAATCCCATTTATGCAAAAAGATATCAAAAAATAACACTAATAATTTGATATGTAGCAAATGAAGGGGAGGAAGTATACATTTACCGAGTGTAATCTCACCTTAGGGTCACTTAGCCTTAATCAAAAGGTGTTTCTTTACAGTTAATGTCAAGTACACTTATACTTTTTTTCTGGGTGGGAGGGACTGGTCTCTGGGTTTCATTTTTAAATTTCTGTTTTATTTCATTGTACAACGTATGTTTATATGTGTTTGTATAGATACATGTGTATAAATGTAAAAATGTGTGAGTAATATTGTTTTTTTATTGTTGCCATTTCACTGTAGGATGTGATCATTGCCTCAGATCTAAATTAAGCAATTACAGTTGTGCCCAAAGGTCTACACCCCCAGCAGAATTTCTGATTTTTTGGCCTTTTCTCAGAAAGTATGAATGATAATACAAAATCCTTTCTATCACTCATTGTCAGGGTTTGGGTGACAACATTTATTGGAATTTTTTTTTTATTTTTTAAACCCTTTTTAAATTAAAATGACAACAGAAACTTCAAAAATGACCCTGTTCAGAAGTTTACACAACTCTAGTGGTTTTGGCCTGATAAATGCACAAAAGTTAACACGAATGTGTATGAATGTCTACTAAAGGTAACCACCCTCACCTCTGATCTATTTGCTTGTAATCAGTGTGTGTGTATGAAAAAATGAACAGGGTCATTTTTTAAGTTTCTGTTGTCGTTATGATTTAAAAAGAGTAAACACAGTTTTTTGTTAATAAATGTCTTCACCCAACCTCCAACCATAGGTGACTGAAAAGTTTTTGTGTTGCCATTCATATTTTCTGAGAAAAGGCCAAAAAAAAAAAAAAAATCAGAAAAATTCTGCAGGAGGGGCTGTAAACTTTTGGGCACAACTATATTTGTCTTACTTTACTTATAGCCTTTTAGTTCTATTCTTCTCTTTTAATTATACTCCCTTTTGTTGGCTTGCATAAATAAATAAATAAATAAAATATTTTTTGGAAATGTATGCTTGAACCACGCTAGATGGCGCTGGGGATGGGTTGAGGGATTCATTGTTTACTATCGCTTATATCTACTATTGTCTTCATCTAGTGACTCTTTTCCTCACCAAATTGATTTTTTATTGAAGTTTCTAAATTAACAGAAGTAGACTTTTCATGACAATCAGATTTCAAGAGGTTCCTAAAATTACCTACCCATGTCTCTTCCTCCTCACTGGAGTTGCATTCAGTTAGTGTCAGTGTCAATATCATAAATCAAATTTCATTTTTTATTTTTTTAATTTTAATTTTTTTTTTAGGTAGACCTGTTCTATTTTGAAGAATAAAAGGGAGAAAAGTGATAAAATACTGTTTTTAATGTAAGAAATGTGTAGTAGGGACAGTTCATCTTTTTTCCAAACCGGAAAGGGGCGGAGCTAGCTGTAACGTTAGCAACCACGCTGAGGGACAGGAACGGTTATCGTTAATGTGAAGGATTCCTCCTTGAAATATGTATCTAAACACGGACTGAATCAGTCGTTTGGACATCATCTGCAGTGGAATATTCAACAGAAACACCCTCGGCTCGTAAAACTTCAGGTAAGGATCAAATCTATCCGAAAATCTTGCTGCTAGTCAGCTGCTGATCGATGACCATGTAATACAGGAGCTAACACAAGCTAAAATGATACTACACAGATGGTTATCACCAGTCGTCATCTCAATGTGAATATTCACTAATGCGTCTCAATCCATCTTCTGCATCCTATATGAGAAAATAAAAGTGTAATTTAAAGTTTTGTTAATAAGATATCGAATTAGTGACCAGGAAGGCTAAATGCTAACCGCAGAGGTTGCTACTCAGCCTGTGACGCTGTCATCGCCTCGCTCGGGTTTGACAGCTCCATTTAAGCAGTGGACAAGGCCAGAGCTTTACAATTCTGTAACAACACACTCATAATCTACTCTACATAAACGTTTCACCTTAACACAAGTGAAAACATTCCCATAAATGAGTTCATAGTTTGGTGAAACGTCATTGCTGGTGAACCGTCACTGCAGGCTACATTACGTTACAGACACTAATGTTGGCCCTTCGGCGCTAGTTCAGAGATAAGCAACAGACTCTCACTTCTCTACTTTGGAGTAAAAAACTTTAATAATTCAGCATTTGAATTAAACGATGCACAACACAGATTCCAGCAGCATCGATTTTATGTGTACTCCCTGTGTTAGGTGAACGCCCCACCCTGATGTACCACCTCTTTGTCCCAAATTAAATCACGTGGGTCATGACTTTGTGTTTGGGGAACGCAGTGATAAAGTCAAGATATTGTGTGATCAGAAATAAAAGAGATTAGATAGATGTTTTTCATATACTGGCTGTGATTCATCTCTGGAGGCCTGTTCCTAAAACCACCGACTAATTCGATTTTCTTTGGGTGTGATGTTGTATTTGCTCTCTGTTTTCAGACTGTTCACTGTTTGATACGAGACAGTTCTTCTTTATTGGATTTATTGGTTGCTCCAAAAGCTGTATCTGATAATGAGTTGTATTATTTTCTGTGCATATACTGAAGGGATTACAAAGAAAGAAGCTTTACATTTTGTAAACAGGCTTGATTTTTGAATGGATTCTCAGATATTATTGATGGAGTGAGTAAGCAGACATATTGACTCATACAAGCTTGGACATGGACACAATTGGAGATCAGACTCTGTCTGTTTTCAAGTTTACATCCCACATGACCTGTTGGCAAATATGTTACTATGGTTTTGAGTGAATATCAATATATTTGAGTGCAGCTGATTATCATTGTCTGTGATTATTGGTGTTTTCTGGCCCTTCTGTAATGATAACAATTACTCATTAACTGACTTATTTGAACATTGTTTAACACTGGAATGAGTATCAGGTCAGGTTTTCTCTACCAATAAATCACTGGACTACAACAGTTAATTTTGATTTAGTACAATTGAACACATCTGTATTTATTTGCCTGATTTTGCAATTCCTAGGTGCAGACTCAAGAAAAACTTGCACTATAGTGTTCACATAACACAGTCTGTGATACATAAAATGTAGATCTCACATGATGTGCTGAAAGAATCATCTTTTTGAACTAAGATATTGTGCCTGATAAATGAAGTGACTGAAAACACCAGGTTAGCTTTAAGTGCCATGATACACCTCAGCTTGTTATTATATGTTATGTTGTAAACACTGCTTCTTGCCTCAAATGTTTCCCTGGTATTTCACAGGGCTAAACAAATTGACAAAATTTCAAACCTTAACACTGCCAGATATCCCCATATTGATATGATACGACTATGGGTGAGTAGTGAAAAGTGTTTTATGAATGTAAGTGCCATGTTATCAAAGCTAGACTAGCGTGAATTGAATATTTTGTGTGGAGAACCTGCAGTCCTGAAATGAAACTGATACTTGATTTCAAAAACCTGATTGATTTTAGTTGAGGAATCTGTATATTTTTTTACCCTGTCCCAGTGGAGGTGCAATTTTTGACAAGCATGATCCCAACAACACTCCGTCCTGGCTTAGATCCTCATTTGTTAAAATCAGAAATAACTCTAAATAATGGTAGATGATTTATTTTTTTGCGGTCCTATGTGCAGATTCTACACTGAATGTTTGTTTCCCTCATTTCTCTTTTTAATTTCCCCATATGCCTTATGCAAGCTGAGCAGGGGAAAATTGTTTTGTTGATTTGGTTGATTTTGTGATATAAATATCTTGAATGGTCATATAGATAGGGTAATGTATCATTAAGCTCTAGTGTTTAAGTGTCTCTGTCTCTTATTTGCCAACCCCTGAATCTTCTTAAAATTATTTTTGGAAGTCTTGTGTCTTATTTACTTACTGTGTCCTTGATATTATCGTTACGCTTTGGTATAAATGTGCAGAATCATTTGCAGCCCATTACGCAGATATGGACTTAGCTCTGCTGTCACCACTCTATTGATGATGTATGTAACTTCCTAGAAAGCACAAAAGTGGAACATCAACTTCCAAAAAGCGTCTTTACTTCACAGTTTTGCTTCAGGCTAATTGGTCACACACCCAAAGATGTGGTGTTTTGTAGGACGTCAGAGGTTTGGAGTCTTTGAAGGGTCTTTTTTTAGTGAGGTCACTATGTTGTATCTCTTAATGATCTGTTAATTATTTAGTCATGCCAAAATAATGTGAAACAGTGTATTAACAGCAGAGTGAAATGTTTTCTTTGAGTTTCCCTTTAAGGCACACATTCACAGCATACTTCAAAAGTCCTGTCCATCCCCTGAGAGGATGTGTCCTAACACTATCACACAAAGATGTCTGTGTTGTTTGTCTTTTACGAGAAACGATAAGAAGCATTTGTTTGTTTTATCACTGTACAGCTCTTTAGGACACCCTGGGATCACTAATAACCCACGCCCTCTGTGGCTCTAAGCTCCTGCTCTCTTAATCTGAGGCAGTTCATGAGGGTTGTGGATGTTAGGAATGGGGCCCTCTTAAGAGCCCCAACAATAGAAACCTCCAGAAATTCTCCACCAACCTACTGCTAGACAGAGTGTAAAGTTGCTTATCTTCCTCTTTCCATAGAAACTAGAAGAAAGCAGAACTGACATCAAAGTGTAACTCAATTACTCATGAAGAGAGACTCTTGCAATTGAGTTTTATTGTGCGATTATTTTTGGTTTCCCCATCTTACATGTTCTTAAATAAATACAAGCAATATTCATTTCTATGCACTCAATACTATTTTTGCTACTTGTGACTGCTTTTTGCCTATTTTTTTCATGTTTTGTTCATATTTCTTTGTTGCTTTTGGATTATATTTTGCTTTTTCTGAATTGAGTCATGGCCTCCTCCCCAGAATATTGTAGCAGGCCATATTGCGATTTAATCTCATTTGCGAATTAATTGCCCATCCCTACTCCTGATCTGATCAGAGATGAAGACACTAGAAATCTTTTAGCAACTAATACACAGAGAGGATTCTGTGAACCAAATGAAACAGGCTTTCTCTACTTATACCCTGAAGTAATGACAAAATTACTTTTTTCTTTCCCCATACCTTTCCCAGAAGAGGTCATCAGTTAATAGCCTGTTGCCAGGGGGAAAATAAATAAAATTGCAGGGCATATGTGAAGAATTACCTGTTTTAGTTTGCCAAGGTTTAAGTTGCTACATCAGTGCATCAGAATCTATGTGCTTCTATGATATAGATTGCACGTCAATGAGACTGTGCTTGTCTCATGTAAGTAGTCAACACCTGCGGCGTGATGAGCTGCCGATGTGTGTCTGATAATAAGGGGAATTCATCCGTCATGCAGGTTTGAAAAAGCTTCTTTTATGTGCTGATGACTCAGGTTACAGCAGACATACTGTTTCCTCGTTCTCCGGGAAGTTTCTGGATTCATCTCTAATTGCTTCATCACGTGTCACACTTAGAGTGATAAAGCTTCTTTACAATCAAAGCAAAAAACAAGTTTTGTACTTATTTCTTTGAAGGAAATCAGGTCATAGATGTAAGAAATGAAATAAATCTTGCTTATTCTCTTCCCCTCTCTCTTTCTTCCTCTCAGATTTGTGGCTAAGTGATGCCGCCAGCATCCAGCTGTGACTGCCCCCACCTGGACTGTGTGGGGGAGATCACCAAGGAGGAGCTCATCCAGAAATCTCATGTGAGTGAGCCTCTGACATTACATTTATTTTGAAAGTTCTCAATATTTCCAGGTGTCTGCTGTAGGCTGAAACGATGGTTTTATATGCCACACATACAAGTGTCAAGCCACAGCTGAATGCAAAGTGAGAGTGGGATTGTGTTATTTGTGTTTTTGGACTTCCTTTTATAGAGCACTGTCAGACCAGCTGTAAAATATGCTGTCTGTTAGCTGCTGTAGCCGAGAAACTCACTGACCCATGAGGTGTCACTTTCAGCCCCAAAAATACCCTGAGTGTGTAGAAAGTCAGTGTTACTTTTTCTGGGCTGCATTTGCAATTAAATTAATGGTATACAAAAAATCCTTTATCTCTTAAACCCTTTAGAGTTGTGTTTTGTACCAGTTTTTGCATCAGAATTCCATTTTTGAGCCTCTTTGTTTTGCTTATTTCTTTAAGGGCCAGTGTCAAGACTGTAAAGTAGGAGGACCAAATTTGTGGGCATGTTTGGAGGTAAGAAAGTATTAATGTAGGATAAAAAAATGCTCATTTTGAAAGTATAAACTTGAAAAACATTTGATTTTCCTTTCATTTGTCCAGAATGGCTGTGCATATGTCGGCTGTGGAGAATCCCACACAGACCACAGCACCGTACACTCACAGGTAAGAGAACTTAGACTTTCCTCATCCTTGTCAGTGCAGATATGTTACTTAATTTATTGGGAAGTGCAATTGAGGTAAGCTAAGCCTTCACTATGATGTTGAAATAAAAAAAGATTGAACCGGGAAAAGAGTGGAGGTGTCAAAAGAAGAAGAAGAGGAGGCACATATGGCAGGACAGGACAAGAATACCTCTTTTGCAGTCCCAGGAGGAGGCATGACTAGAAAAAAAAAAAACTGCCTGCAGCGCTGCTTTATTTTTAACAATGTTCTCTCTAAGAGCCTGCACGTGAGTTTTTTTCCGCTTTTTTAAGTGCACGAATTGTTAAAATCCATCAAGCCAACTGTGTCTGCCTACACCTCTACATTCAGAGCAGCTTCAGCAGTGGATCATCCATTATTAATTGGCATTCCTCTGGGAAGTGGGGGGGTTTTCAATAATACTGTCAGTTCTATGGTTACAGTATCTCTCTCTCTCTCTCTCTCTCCGCCTGTCCTGGCTCTGCCTCTGCTGTTCTCAGTGTTGACTAAGGCTTTTTCCTGCAGCAGCACCACAGGACCGAGTGGGGTGAGGAGGAGAGCGGGAGGAGGAGGAAGGGAGCAAACATATCATTTGCTTTGCCTATTAGTATCTGCATGGCTGCACAAACCATTGTCCAGAAATGGTTCATTCAAGTGCAAATAGCTTTCAAAGTGGAGCCCCCACTGAGATCAGAGATCACTTCTGGTATATGGAGTCCTGCTAAATGAATATTATATTACCAGGCAGTGTTTTAAATCACACCACAAATGAACGATGTATCTGTTAGCTTATCCGGGATATCTGTCTGTACAGCTTGCCAGCCACTTTTTGTGTTTGCTTTTTGTGTCGGCATCTTTAAATCTTCTAAGAATGAAGGCCGTGCTTAATTAGTGCTTCGAGGCTCCGCAGGGAGACAAACATTTTAATCTCTTGACTATGCAATGCGGAGAGAGCACTTTTGAGTCACAGCAGATGCAGCAGACAAGGGGCTCGGTGCTGCGAGTAAACACAGTGACTGTTTCTAAGTGTTGGGGGGGAGGTTTCAGCTCGATCAGCTCATTTCAGAAGTTTAACTTCACTTCTGTGTGTACTTTTTGGAAATAAACTAGGACACTTAATTAGTATTTGCATATAGATCATATTCCAAACATTGTTATGCAATAAAAATGGACTTTTTCTGCATAATAAAAGGATTGTAAACTTTGGAAACTGTTCACAACATGCAGAAAACAGACTGGAAAGTTTCCACTTGCTTTAAACATTCTTTAGCTTTGCTTCTCTAAAGGTATTAGCTGTTTGAGTGTGCATCTTTACATTTATGTGTGCAGGTAGGCTGTTGCGTCCTTGTAAATCCAAACTAAAAATGTCCTGATTACTAAGGGCTGCTGCAGAGGAGACCTGACCATGCTTGATAAAATCAGACCTGTTTCTCAATCTTACGATCATGTACTAAAGCAGATGGAATCCGAACTTGTGCCGCAATAACAAAAATGTTATGACCTGTTTATTTTGGATGCATCATAAAATTGCTGACATACTCACACTGAAGTTACATCTTCATAATTATTATTTTGTAAGAAAAATATGCTACGGAAGAGATGTTTATTTTAATGTCCACAGTAATTCAGCATAATAAATAACCACTTTACACATAGAAAAAAGCCAATTTTGAAATGATGCATTATGTAGGCGTGTAAAAACACCCTCCAAGCCTCATGAATTTGGCAGGTTATTAATGCTCTACCTGGTATACTTTCCTTCATACATTATTTAAGCTATCGAGTTTTTCATGGCCATGCTCAGTCTGGCGTTGCCCCTGTGCCAGCTCCGCTCTGCCATGCTGTGTGAAGGCTAATGCAGCCCTGATGAATAATGCAGGCTCTGCTGGTCTGCTGCTGCTCACGTTCCGTCTCCTGTCGACCTGCCAGGCTGCCCGTGTTTGTCAGAGCAGCAGTGGGTCAGCAGAACTCGGCCATGTTTCCACAGGAGCAAGAAAAAAAAACTCACTCGAAGGCAACATCTTGCTCACTTTTACTCAGCCTATACCTGTAGCCTCAGGTGCTCAGATCAGGACGCGTGAACAAGATGCTGAAAATGAAATGTTAAACTTAGAGGTGGATTCTAGATGTTGTTTATCATACTTATGCTATCCGGGAACTTTTGTGAAGAAGAAATATAATACCAAGTGAAGTGAGTTCATTGTGCCTGATTTATCAGCTGCAAATCGAAAATGAGAATCTCCTGTTCCACCACATCCCAAATGTGCTCTATTGGATTGAGATCCGGTGACTGTGGCGGCAGTCGGAGTGCTGTAAAGCATTCTGGACGTTCTTCTGCTACCTCTGGCATCAGTAAAGCATTTTGTCCCGTAAAAATCCCAGTGGATGAGCAGTTTGAAATACCCAGTCCAGCTGCCATCAAGAATTATGCCATGTTCAAAGTCCCTTAAATTACCTTTCTTTCCTTTTCTGATGCTCAGTTTAAACTTCAGCAGGTTATTTTCACCAGGTCTGCAGTTTCAGCTTCTCAGATCGTGTCTGAGAAAAATAACTCAACAACGCAGCTTCACAATTTAATTATATATAAACAAACTTCAACTGACTGAAATCTGCCGATCGTTCTTCAAGTATTCGCAAATTACAGCCTTCAGAGTTTAACATGATTATGCATACATTCAAATCAGATTAGACCACTTCTACTGGCACATACACTCACTGTCCACTTTATACCTGCTTCAACTGATTATTAAGCCAGATATCTAATCAGCCAAGCACACGGCAGCTACAAGGCAAAACTCGTATTTCCAGAAACTTCTGTGAGACAAACTTCAGGGTTTTCCTCCAGTTGTTGTCTGCAGTCTTAAGGCTCTGGAGATTAGAGAAACTGGTCCACTAAAGTAAGAGAAGTGACAGTGTTATTCCACTTTGAAGAGGGACTTTTTGTATAGGAAAAAGAACGTACCCATGATCACACTTACACCCTGTTTCCTGTGGTATAAAAGCATATGGGCAACATGGTTTGGTGCAATATAAGACCACGCTTCATATGAACGTCTTTGGAAGAATTTGTTTTCTCGCTCTTCCTTGGACATTGTGAAAACTATAAAAACAGAATACAAAATAACTTAAGTGCTCTCCTCTTATTCAGTGTTAACAGAATTATAAACACATTAAAGTCCTGTTTGAAGCTGCATGTCTTCTCCTCTCAACTCTCTCCGTTTCTGACACAATGCACAGAGGCCATGTTTTAACCCAATATCCCATCACGCAACAACCATTATCCTCAGATGACCCTACATTGTCGAAATGATCACATTTTGAAAAACTTTGTTGCTATTGATTATAGTATTTATTACAGTTCAATGTTCTAAATAACCTTTTTAATGAATTTGAACAAGTGTAAAATGATGCATTTATTAACTCTGGCATTAACTTGTCTCTAAGACAGATACATAGTTCCTCCAAAAGTTGTTGTGCACTATGACTGATTCGCTTGCATGATTTTTTTTAATTTTTTTTATTAAGCATCAAAATTTATTCAAACCAGACCTCAGTTTAATAAGTGATCAACAGGAGAGGTTTCAGTCAGAGGGGGCCTTATTTTGGGCTCAAAACTTTCAAGATGGTTCTTCTGAAAACTTGTCTTGTTAGCCTGGTCTGTTAGTTGTACCAGAGAGATCCTCATAGCAAAAGCTTGTAAGCTGCAGCGTGTATTATATAACAGTTAAAGCACGTGTTGATAGTTCATTGAAATACTGATTGGTAGATTGACAAGAAGATTAAGAAGCATCATGATGATAAGAAAACAAGTGTTCTATCACCTGTTCCTGTGTAAATATTAACACTGTCATCTTGTTTCATTTTGTGTGTGTACAGTCTAATATTCACCTTGTGTGTCTCCCTGTGTGCAGGAAACGAGGCACAACCTCACCGTGAACCTCACCACGCTCCGAGTGTGGTGCTACGCCTGCGGCAAGGAGGTTTTCCTGGAGCGTAAACTAGGCCCAAGCTCCCAGCACCCAAACAGCAAACCCCTCCCCTCCCCACAGAGTGCTGTCCAGGTAAAAAAAAAAACAAACATTGTACCTCTTTTAATCAGCATGTTTTATTACCTTTACAGCTGCAAACTTGTGTGATTATGTAACCGTGTACTCTCCAGGAATAGGCAGAGGACTGAAGATAACAATTTCCGGCAGTCTGTTTTAATGACAGTTGAACTGTCAAACTGATTTGTGTTATTCATTTACCAGATAAGAGCTTTACAATGGGGTCTGTGTGTGTCTGTGCTGTTCCTCCAGGATAACAACAGGGCCCCTGGAAGCCCGACCTCTCTGAGAGTGCCCCCTAATGGAGGCTGTGAAGACCTGGACATGGAAACAGAAGAAGAGGATGAGCTGCGAGCTCGAGGTCAGAGAATAAACAGTGCTTAGGAAGCAGGTGTCTGAATGTTGCAAATAAAGTCAACTCAAAATAATCATGCTGAACACATCTGCGGTCAGAGTTCTGCTGTAATAGATGCACATTTCTTGCCAAGTTGGTCTTGTTAATTATTAAAATCAACACTTCAGAAATGAGCGAGGTGACTGGAGCGTAATTGGATTTTTATGTGCTCTTAATCTAAGTAGTAGTTTAATAATGAACACAGCACGGGTGATTTGAGATTGAACTTGAAAGAGAGAGCTCAGAAGTCAGCAGTTGGTTTAGTTCAAAGCACAGAGAAGGATTTTAATCATTAAATAGAAGTAAATAGATACATCAAAGCAATGATCATTATTCACAACTTTTGACACAAAATGCAGACTTCAAAGTGCTTTGGATGATAAATACCAACTGAATAAACCTTTCACTCTAACACACCAAGATGTACACCTGAAACAAATACAACAGATCACTCACAGAAAAAAAGAGGACAACAGCTCAGGCCAGTGGTTTCTGAATATCTGTTTTGTCAAATGTAGCTGCTGATGCTGAGCAGGACTAAAGGATGCTCCTGAGCAGCTCCACACCCTCCATCTCCAACAACCTTTTCCACTCAGCACTCAGAGGCTTCAACAAATGACATATGCTTTCTTGAACCGCATGTGGAGCAGCTCAGGCGTTGGCAACAGCTCCTGCTTCAGTTATTTTTGTCACATATACAGATCATATGATCACGAGGTGGAGTGAGTTGGCTTTGTTAGACAAACGTGTTCCGCAAACTACACTGACTGCTGGTCACATGAGATCAGAGGTTTTTATTCAGGGACTCTCAGCAGAGGTAAGGGAGATGCTGAGTGAGGAGATGTGAACAGGTTCATATTGGTTTTCTAAAAATAATGACTGACTCACCTCATTCATCTATGAAGGCAACTAAAACAGACTGTGGGGTGACTGTGACACAGCACATGGGGTAGTTAATCTACTTAAGATTTTAAATCTAAACACTGATGTAATACGCAATTTTTTTCACTGAATTTGGCTTTGGATACTGCTGTCTCTGCAAACTATGTCTTAAAATTGCTTGAAAATAAATGCAAAGAGAGTAATTCTTTGTTACATGTCTGTATATCCATGTCACAAGGAGGAACTAATTCTACTTTCTTTTGGTGTTGCCAATTTTCCCAGTGTTAAAAAAACATTTAGCTGAAAGAGCAGACCTCAAGTTGTGATAAGATAGCTACATCAAAAAACCTCTATTCATAAGAAATATATCAATAGATAAAACTCAAAAAGCAGAGGCAGCATGTAAAATAAGGTGATAAAACACTTTATTGATCCCCAGGGGGGGAATTCATTATTTAATGTCTAGCATTTTGCTGAATCACAGACATTAATAATATGCAATAAAATTGAAAGAAAACAGAATGAACTTAAACTAGAAAAAATCACTCTGAGTTGCTGCAAAAGACTGCCAACCTCTCACAGCTTGAATTAATAACAAAAATGGAAACAGAACTTGATGGTTTGTTCATTGTTTGAATCTTACATTAATTGAAAATAATATATTACAAAAATCACATGACATGATGAAACTGATTTTATTAGATGAAAAGTATATATTTTTTCGAACTGTTTCCAGAAATTTGATGCCAGGAACATTTTTCTGAGTCATCAGGGCAGGTACTGGCAATCCAGAAACACCAGAAACTGATCTCCTTAGCTGTCAAGTGTTGACAGAGGGCTGTGGAAAGGAGAGGTGATGCAACATGGGAGCAAACATGCTCCCCCTTAACTTCAATGAAATGTGTTGTTGGCATCATATTTATTTTGGGTACTTAAAAAACAATCACATTTGTTTTTTGATATCTTGTTTTAACACCCTTTTATGTTTAATTAAGCTCAAAAAGTATCAGTTTCTGTGATTTTTTGAGATTGAGATTTTATTATGCTCTCTGTTTATATCACTCATAATGTCATAGGAACTCAATTTTTATAATCAATCATTATTTCACTCCAGAAGTGATGCATGATAGTGACAAAGCTCACTCTACTGAAACCATTTTTATAGGTTTGTTTTGGCTGTGGTTTAGACGAGTATACTATTTGTGTGACTTTGAATTTATAGAACCTGCTCCAGTCAGAAAAAGAAATAAAAACTTGAAAATCTTTGAGCCATGGTAGCTGATTTAAAACACAGCAGGCAACCGCTTTTGCTTCTCAAGCCATGAAATTTTAATCTTACAATTGGAAGCTGTCTTCTTAGCAGTGTGGAGACTTTGTGGCTGCCATCAGGTTTTACAAGCATTTGATGAGAGCCTTGTTTTAATTTCCCTGGTGTGCTTTGTCTCCCTCAGGCCTGACGGGGCTGAAGAACATCGGCAACACCTGCTACATGAACGCCGCCCTGCAGGCCTTGTCCAACTGGTGAGACCTCCACGTTCACCTGTGTGGCCCACATCACCTCTCTCACCTGTCTCACCTCACCTGTGTGCCCTCTCGCTGCTCTTTGAACTCTTTGATCATTTCTCCTTCTGTCAGCACTTTTCTTCCAGAAACAGTTATTGCGTTTTATTCACTGCCTGTTCAGTTCTTGTTGGAACTGAAAAAAAAACCAAACAACCATTACTGTGCTCATTTGGGAGAGTGACGGCTGAGTGAAAATTGCTGCAGTGCACCATTTGAGAAGGCAGAAATGGCCTTTTGTAGTTCCCTGTAGGGTCTTTGGATTACAAATGAACACCAACTCCCTCCCAATCTCTCCTCCTCGTCTCCTTTTCTTCTCCCACAATGTCTCATTATACTTCTCCTTTTACTCTTCCTCTGCCAATCTGCTGCCTTTTTTTCCTGTTTATTGAATTTTCATTCCTTCTGACTCTTTTTATGATTGCATTGTTTGTGCGGTCACTTACATTCGGGCTCCACTGCAGAGCCGCAGGCTGTATTCTCTTACTTACTTTTAACCTCCTAGTTATTTAATTTTTCATGGAAGAGCTAAGCCATTCCTCCTGTCTCATGCTCAGTACCCAGGGGCTTGTACTCTTTAAATTTAAACCAATGATGCCGAGTTTTGATAGAAGTCAAAATGGGGAAAAGATGTGGGTCAAAATTTGCAATCTAAATCTCATTCCAAAAATAGGAGGAAGTGAGTCACGCAGCTGCGGAAGGAGGGACCCCTTTTTCTGAAACTTTCCTTTGATGTCTGTTTGTGTGAGCGCTTCTCCTTTCACTTTACTGTCGGGTCATTATTCACTTCCAAGGACTTTTCTCTTGCCAAGGGAAGGGAACAGTCCATGCCTTATTCATTCTGCAGTTTGTCTCTTTCTTGCAAATTCCTGTCCGCTCTGTATCCATCAAGTAAACCCCTCAGCTGCTTTTTCTTTCCAGCTATTTCCGACATCCTTCAACTCTCAGGCGCATGTGGTGTTTTTCTCTTATGCCTCAGTACTTTTGAGAATTTGCAACATTTCTCTCTGAGTGTGATGTGATTTTAATGGAGCAGAATGAATCCAAATATTGTAAGAAAGAAGAAATCCTGTAACTCCCCCTTTTTATTACTTTCTGCTCTGTATAAACATCAAAAACCTGCTAAATCTATTTGTGTGTGTTCATTATCTGAATCTTTATTATCCAACTATATTTGAAAACACAGACGAGTCCTATCACATTGTCTTAAACCTGTTTTGAACCTCTTTCCTCCGCAGCCCGCCCTTGACACAATTCTTTCTTGAATGTGGTGGCATGGTGAGGACAGACAAGAAGCCAGCTCTCTGCAAAAGCTACCAGAAACTGGTTTCAGACCTGTGGCACAAGGGCAGGTAAGTGATGGACACATTTCTCAGTATTGTTTGGCTCACAAAAAAAAGGCATAAATCCTGCGCTTCTTCTTCAGCTGATTTCATCACTCAGCAGTCACTCTCTGTATTTTCCAGTTCTGAAAAAATAACTCCACAGAGATTTTCCTGTTACTTCGCCAGTTTTCTACAGCGCAACGTCTTAACGTCAAACTCTACAGCATTACAAGACTTTTTTTGATATCTTGTGTCACAATTTGTGTTCAGCAGGCTGTGTTTTGTCACATTGCAGACCCTCCTATGTTGTCCCGACCAACTTGTTCCAGGGGATCAAAGCCATAAACCCCATGTTTAGAGGATACTCTCAGCAGGTGGGTCAGAACACATGCGTCCCTCTGTTATATAAATAAAATATGAAGACACTCTTCACAGTTGGAGGCACATCTCAGGGTGTTTGCAGCTTTTGTTGAAAGACTGTATCAGCTGTTGTGACAGGAGCAGGTAGACTACGTGTTAGTTTTTGCAAATCATATGTCAGTGCTTGTTTTGATTGTTTAGTTCTTAAATTATCACATTCGTTGATATTTAAATGCCTCACACTTTTCTCTTTCAATGTAAATTACTTTCTTCTGCACTGATAAGGCTGAAGCAAAGTGTGTTGTTGAACTTTTTCTTCCCTTTTATATTTTCCTTGTAGGCTGGAATTATTGAGAGTCTAAGGCCCTGACTATAAAACTGTTCCAGATCTTATACAGGCTTCCTCCCCTTCTCTCTCTTCCACTTCATATCCCTCCATGCATGCGCACTCCTTTTCAAAAATTACATTAGCTTCAACTCAAACCACTCAGCCAGATAAAGTGAATCCTCTTCCTTGCAATTACCAGCTCAGAGTCTGACTTTAATTCACCCTCAAATGCACACATTAAACCTTAAGGTAATTCACTTGATTTGATTCCAGGTGGTGCTTGAAAGCAAAAGAGACGTGTTTGCTTTAGCTTTGAAGGATTGAAGAAAAAAAAATCGTTGCACTGGAGCATGTCTCGTCTTTGTCCAGTGTGTGTAAATAAGGGATTTATAAGCTTGAGTGGTGAAATAATAAAAGAGCCTGTTTCCTCTTGGTTTGCCAGTGTTTGTTCTGCAGAGCTAGCTGAGGAATATTCATTTGTCACGCCATGCCGGGCTGCATAGCCTTGGAATTAGCATTGCTGTGAATGAAGTTAACATTCCAGGTCCCTGAAAGGGGAGTTTATTTGGCCGGAGACGAGGATTAGAAGTCTGAGGCTCATTAACTTTGATTACACATTCATGAGCATTTGGTCGCAGATATTGTGGAATAAACAGAAAGATAAATTAGCCGATGTATTTTCTTTGAACAGAAAAGCTTTGGGAAACCTTGGCTGAGTCTGTCAAGCCCTATAATGTTTGGAGAGATTTACTATAGTGCTGCGTGAGATTCATTTTAAAGTGATGCAAAACACCCTGAAATATTTCTTTAAAGTGTTTTGTTACCTCAACAAACTTTTCTTCTCCTTTTTCTGCCACACTTACAGGACTCCCAGGAGTTTCTGCGCTGCTTGATGGATCAGCTCCACGAGGAGCTGAAGGAGACGCTGCCTGAGCCCTTCGACCAATCGAACGGCATCACTGTAGACGACACTCACGAGGAGGACAGCCACAGCCAGTCAGACAATGATTTCCAGTCATGCGAGTCCTGTGGCAGCAGTGAGCGAGCTGATAACGAGGTGCAGGTCGGGAGCGTGCTGATGGATGTCACCAACGAGGCAGAGATGCTGATGCCAGAGCAGGATGAGATCCAGGCAAACAGGGAGTGGCAGAAGGAAAAAAACATGATTAATGACTTTTACCGCTCTGGGGTTAACGGTGTCATGGGTGGAAGCACTGGAGTGGACATGGACAAGGATGTTGACACCACCACTGAAGCCACGCCCATAATTAGCAGCCAGGGAGCCATCAAGGTTCAAAGCAGAACATCAGGTAGATATGAAGGAATCAAGAAATTTGCTTATTTTAACACACATGATCAAGTAAATGGTTTTAAACTCTGCAACATTTGGCCTGCTCTCAAACAGATTCCTTCCCAGACATCCAAATGTCCAACACAAGACCGCAGAGTCCCATCCCAATGGAGGGACACATTCCCAAACTGTCCAGCAGCCCGCCCAAAGCTTCCTCAGGCTGGCCCAGCCTCAACCCGGCACACAAGAAAGGTACTTCTGAAACTTCTTTATGTTTCCATATGTGGTTGGTTGTTAAAATGATTAACTATTGATGATAAAAATGAAATGTACAACGGCAGGCTGTCTACATTCAGGTCCTCTAAATGCCTGGGTGGATAGAAACATCCTGAGTTTGTCTTTTGACGTACGGAAAAGCAATTTGCTCATATTTTTCCCTGTCTGCCTTCCCACAGCAGTGACCACGTTCTCCCCACCAAAGAACAAGCGGCAGAAGAAATATCGCAGTGTCATCTCAGATGTGTTTGATGGGACAATCGTCAGCTCAGTGCAGTGCCTCACCTGTGATCGGGTGAGTGAAGATGAACACTTTTCAGTTTTCTGAGGTAGAATAAATTGCATTTCGAAAGACAGGGGACTGATAAGGGATATTATAGATTAAATGATAGCATGCATGAATAACCCATGTGGGATCATGTATGATTCAGGATCTGGGAGCATTCTTCAGAAGTGTAAAATGCAGACACAGAGAAGGAGTTTCAATTCTTGCTGCAGTTTAAAATGAGCAGCCTGCTGAGGTGCACTGATAAACTAGACTGTATTTAAAAAGCAAGGGTTAATTAGAGTTAGAATGGCAGCATGTCACTGGATCTATTAGTGTTATTCTCCACTCTAATGGAATGAAACAAGTTGTTTGGGATAATGTCTTTTCTTTTTTAGAAGGAATGAAGAAACAGTTGGTTTTATTACCACATGGAGAAAGAAAATCGTGTAATAATGGTGAAAGCTGGATCTTCACTGTCTTTGTGTTCTGTTGCCCTCAGGTGTCTGTGACGTTGGAGAACTTCCAGGATATTTCTCTACCCATCCCTGGAAAAGAAGACCTGGCCAAGCTGCACTCCTCCACCCACCAGACCTCCCTGGTTAAAGCTGGCTCCTGCGGGGAAGCCTACGCACCACAGGGCTGGATCGCATTCGTCATGGAATACATCAAGAGGTGAGCTTTACGATGTATTCAGTGAAGTGGTTATTATTCATCACTATGTGTGGCTCTTTACCAAGCTCTGTTTATCTGTTTGTTTTCTCAGCTGGTTCTGGGGTCCAGTGGTTACGCTACAAGACTGCCTCGCTGCTTTCTTTGCCAGAGATGAACTAAAGGGTGAGCTAGTGGGTGCTTATTTGCTTAACAGCACTAACATCAAGGTTGATGTCTCAATAACAGTTTGTTTGTTTGTTTGTTTCCCAGGAGACAACATGTACAGCTGTGAGAAATGCAAGAAGTGAGTGATCAAAAACTGTACTGGACTTGTTTAATGACTGAAAAAAGGACATGCACAGCACTATGTACTGAGTTGTACTGATTGTTTCCATCTTGTCTCTCCATAGATTACGGAACGGAGTCAAGTTTTGTAAAATGCAAAGTTTGCCAGAGGTAAACCCCAAACTCTAAAGATTCATTCAATGAATAAACCAAAACCCTTCCCCTAATGCTTTCACAGACCACATTTCTAAATTTTTTTTGAACCTCTGCACCAGATCCTGTGTATTCACTTGAAGCGCTTCAGGCACGAACTGATGTTCTCCACCAAGATAAGCACCCACGTTTCATTCCCACTTGAGGGTTTGGACCTGCAGCCTTTCCTGGCCAAAGACAGCTCTGCCCAGACCTCCAACTATGACCTGCTGTCAGTCATCTGTCACCACGGCACTGCCAGCAGTGAGTGGGCAGTCACTCCTCTTTGTGCACAGACTGAGGCATCCGGAGTGTCCTGCATTCATTAGAGCTCTGAAATATCTCACATGTTCTTGTTAGGTTTACAACTGGGTCTCTAACGCTTCTCCTTGTCTGATCCCCAGGTGGCCACTACATAGCCTACTGCAGGAATGATGTCAACAATCTGTGGTATGAGTTTGATGACCAGAGTGTGACAGAGGTCTCTGAATCCTGCGTCCAGAATGCCGAGGCTTATGTGCTCTTCTATAAGTAAGAAAACTATGAACAGTTACAACCAGAAACCTATTGATCCACGTAACATTTCAGGATTCTCTTCGCCACTTTGAAGCTCACAACTTTTATGATTCAGCTGCAGTCATGATTAATCTCTGTTCTGTTCCCATTGCAGAAAGAGCAACGAGGACGCACTGAAAGAACGGAGGAGGGTGTCAGGTTTATTCAACATGATGGAGCCCAGCCTCCTGCAGTTCTACATCTCCCGCCAGTGGCTAAACAAGTTCAAGACCTTTGCTGAGCCAGGCCCCATTTCCAACGACGACTTCCTGTGTTTGCATGGAGGTGCGTGCAACCAAGTTGTCATCACACTGAAAAATAACAAATAAAAAACTTTAGAGGTCAAAGTTTCCCCGAGCAGCAACCCTTTTCACTTGCTGTGTGCAAAAGCATTTAGCGGAAAAATTGTGCTCTACTGTCTCTTAACACAGCTTGTGCTTTCATCTTCGTTGAGGATTTTTTTGACTCTGACAAAGCAGAGTATTCCCTTTGCAGAACAGCAGACTTCAAAGAGGGGTTTGCTTCTCTTTGTGCTGATGATCCTGCTTTCTCGTTTTAGTGGAGATAGAGGGGAGGGTTCTTAAGGGGTTTTCTGCCAATCAAGCACCATTTCCTTTTGGACTTCTATTTAGAAAGCGCAGGGAATTATAGAATTTAGCAACAAGTTTGAAAAAAAAAGAAAAAGAAAATACAATAAAGGCAGTGGAGAATGAATCCCATTCAGTGAATAATATATACGGGTTGTTTTCTCCTCCTTTGTAACATCAGTGTTGCAGCAGTGCAGGCATTGATTTATTTCACATTGGTTTGTTCTCAGTTTTTTTTTTTATCATAACCAGGGAATGTAACCTTCAAGAAGCAAAATCAGGGGAGATGGTTTATTATATCAGACATAAAGGGGTTGACATCATAAAAGTTAAAGAGGAAATAAGTCAATCAATTATACTTCATTGTTTTTTAATTGTATCACCAAGGTCATTTCTCCTAGGTGTGATAGATAATACAAACACGCATGGCTTGAATAGATTCTTATTTATTAACCTATCCTGTCATTTTATCCTGTTGGAGTCATGCCTCTTTTTAATAAGTTCTACCTCCAACCTTAGAGTTTGTGTTCTCATTATGAGGTCAGCACAGCATAATCTTTCATATCAGTCTCACAATTCCTCATCAGGATGAAGGTTTTTTTTAATTTACAATAAACAAAGAATTCATTTGGATGCATGACACATACTGCTGCATTCACATAATAAATTAAGGATCTCCCTCATCAGTTAAGCATCCAAAATAATGAGGTTTTTGAATTAATTGGGTGAAGACATAATGAAAAAAAGATGAATAAAATATAATAACAGTCTCTAATCTTAGAGAAGTAAAGCTTCAATGATGAGAAAAAAAACACATGACAAGCTTCTTTAAATAAATAAAAGTGCCTGGACCTGCTAAATTAAAACCAAAGTCTGAAATGGCTTAAGAAAGGATTTGATAGTGATCACTTCTTAGATTGATTCATTGTGAGGGTTTTTAAAGTGGTAAAACTTTCCAAGAACTAAGTACATTGATGTCTTGGTTCAACAACAAAAGTGAAATGTTTTTCACCACATTCATATATTATTCATGATGATACAGTGCAGCTTTACCGTAAAATAAACCATCTCATGAAAGTCTCTATTTGTTTCATCAGGTGTGCCACCCAACAAAGCAACATTCATCGATGACCTGGTAGTGATGCTGCCACAGAACGTGTGGGATCATCTTTACAGTAGGTATGTGCCGTAGACAGCCTGACTGTGACACTTTCTGGAGAGAGCACACTCAAATTCACAGCACAGTTTCCTTTGTGCCGTTGGTTTTATTCATGTGAGTTAATGTGGGCCGCTCCCTGCAGGTACGGAGGGGGACCAGCTGTCAACCACCTGTACGTTTGCCACACGTGCCAGATCGAGATTGAAAAATTGGAGAAACGGCGAAAGTCTGAGCTGGACATGTTTGTCAGGGTGAGCCTCTAAACCCCATTCCCTTCGATGAATACACAGCTTAACTAGATACAGTTAAGTGCTAATAATGCCTTCAGTGTTAGTAAGCCTGTGTAGCTCTCTGTGTTGATGGGTGTGTGCACAGGTTTCTCTGTCTATTGCACCAGTTGATAGGCTGCATGTGTTGGTGCTCTTCACCCCGGCAGGAGATGAGAGGTGTGAGTCTGATGAAAGCCTTATCATTAATGCATTGGGACAGATGCAGCTGTTATTGTCTACTCAGCCTGCCCACTCACACAGTAGCTTTTTAAAAGGACAGATAGATGGGTGTGTGTGTGTGTGTGTGTGTGTTTGGAAAAGGTTAGCTAACAAGATGAACGAGGATTGTGTCATTTCTAAAAAAGATGAAATTACTGCAGTATGATGTTGAGACTGTCTTCAAATTTGAATAACCACCAGAGAGAATTGATTAGGTTTTCCATCTCCTCTCCTCTCTATCCTTTCATCCTCACTTAATTTTTTTACCCCCCCAATCCTCCACCCTGCATTTCTCCTCCCCATCCCTGTGTGTCCTTTCCTCCTCTCTCTTGTCTCTACTGCTCACTCCTCCCCCATTTCCTCTCACCCCCCTCTGCTCCTTCTGCTCTGTAGCTGAACAAGGCGTTCCAGGAGGAGGAGTCTCCAGTGGTCATATACTGCATCAGCATGCAGTGGTTTCGTGAGTGGGAGGGCTTTGTCAAAGGAAAAGACAATGGTAATTGGACAGAAGTCTTGCCTTTCCACCCCCAGTCCTGTTTAAATGTCTGATTTAAGGGAAAACTGTTTCTCCCCCACAGCTGAGAATCATGGCTGCTTAAAAAACAGCTGTTATTTACGTGTATTGATTCATTATTTTTTTTTACATTTGATTAACTTTCAAAAGGAAAGTCAGATTGAAACATTTTTATGTCTCATACTAAATGGTGCATAAATGTTTTGATTTAGAATATCCTAATTCTCTTGTTACACAAAGCCGCTCATGTTCAAAAGAAACAGTGGAAGTCCCATTTTTCTCTCCTGATTCATCTACAAAGACTTTGCTCCAGTCCCCAGAGTCATGTTTCCCTCCTACTACAGCAAAATGAAGTGTCAAAAAATATTTCAGTTCTTTGCTCTCGCTCTCATTTTTTATTTGCTTGCCTTGCTTTGTATTGTCATATCTATTTATACCAGCTTACATCTGGCACGGCTGCAGAAGTCTTTTTCTCTCAGACTTCTGCTCCTCTAATATTTGTTTTCTCTGTGTTGCAAGAGGGGAGCAGAATTTTCTTTTCATAGTGTGACAGAAACATTTGACTTTATTGTTCTTCGAAACAATTAGGATTGAGAAAATGTCTCCAAGCGTATCGCTGCTGTGTGTAATTAAGACAAGTAATTGTTCTTCTTTCTCTTTTAGATCCGCCAGGGCCCATCGATAATTCCAAGATTACCATAAACAAGAATGGACATTTAACGCTAAAGCAAGGTACTTACTGTCATTGTTAAGATTGCTTGATAAAATATTACCAACAGATTTGAATTTATGGGGGTGTATTAAAAAAAAGGAGAAATGATTTGAGTACATGCAGAGTTGATTTGGACTGTGGTATTTTGAACTCTGATGATAGTAGTGATATGCCAGTGTGTGTGTTTGCACACTGCAGGAGCTGACTCGGGACAGATCTCTGAAGAGACATGGAACTTCCTTCACTCCATCTACGGTGGGGGGCCACTTGTGACGGTCCGGCCGAGCATCAGCCACCAGGACGCAGAATCATCACAGTCAGAGGAGAAGATCGAAGTGGAGACTCGCTCTGTTTAGCAAAGCACTCTGCAGATAAAAAAAGAAAACAATGGAAAACATTTAAGAAATGAAAAGCCTTTTATTTTGCACTTGACTTTTTATTTGAAAAGCATACAAGTAAAGGACCTCATCTTACAGCTACAAGGCAGCCTTTGACATCTGACAGAGTGAATGAACATGTCTGAAAATGGTTGTCATGTTGTATAAATCTGTATAAAGAGCTCTTAAATTTCTATTAGCACTGTAGTATTCATGTGTCAGGTTGTTTTAAGAACCAAGCATTTAAATTATATGCAGCTAAATATTCCACTGAATGCCATTCTTTCTTGACCAAAATGAGCACATACTGTATGTCCATGTATCATGTGTTTCTGATATTTGATGAATCAAAATACATCTTGCTGTAGATATAATCACACATTTTTTTCTGTTGTTGGAGAGTACTGTCCAATGAGTGGTAGAAAGAGAAAAATGTGAAACTCAATGTGATTGAAATTATAAGGTTATGAAGGGACTAATTTCTGACTAGTCTCAGGAATGAATTTCTTGTTTTGCACTGTTCTGTAGAAGTACAACTTGGCATGCTCACGCAAATGTCTGGTTTGTATTTGAATGTACCAGTTGGTCAAGATTCAGCACTTGGATATTTATCACAGAAGGGATTGAAATGATATGATGTTAATAGATTTTTTTTGTAGACAATATGTGGCAGACAGAGTATGTTGAGAGTGCATGCTTTAACACTCAATCCCAGTTTAACATCACATGTAACTGCATGTAAATGCAAAGCTGCTCATAACATGTGCACGAAAAATCACAACCTGGATTTTCACTAAATTGTACAGCTAAAGAAACAATATGTATCAGCAGCATCAGCAATCTAATTAACTAAAGGCATTATTTTTGTGTATGGGCATGGTGTTGCTTACATGTTGGCTGATAGGGGGAACAATGCTGTACTGTAAGTTTTTGCATATGGATGTCACTTGAGTAAGATCCATCCTGACTTTTGCTGGCTGACACTATTAAAACTTGATGAAAACATGCTGAACATTGTTGTCATGTTGATTTTTTGGCACATTTTTCTTTTATTTGCTGAATGTGTAAGTGGTGAATTGGGGAGGAAAACTAGAAATGAAAAGTCAAATATGGGATGTAAAAGCCTTGATTTAGAGATATGAATTCAGAGCAGATTTCTCGGACAGTATGTTGAATAAAGTAATCTTGGCAGAGACAAGAATGTACAGTATAGTGTTGAATTTTCAGGAGCGCGGTTGAATTGGCTCACACACCCCGACTAGTTGACTGGATTGAAAACATGGCTGCGGCCGAACGTGCAGCAAATTTACGGAAGTGAGGTATGTGTAATTCTTGAGCTACAAATGCTATTTAGAAGTGTACATTCAGTTCAGTGTGTGTAGTACATCAAATGACAAAGGCTGACTGTATTAGCCCACTGAAAATGCCTGTAACCGGCATTATTGGAAGTACACAAATACATCGGCAAAGTTATGCGCGGAACAATCAGCTAGCTCGGTTAGCTGCTGCAGCTAACTGTAGCTGCTAACCAACCGTTGTAACCAACCGTTGTGCTGTTTGGTTGCTAACTAAGCTACTCCTGCTTTCACGTATGAGTTGAAATGCAAACCTCGGCGAAAGGCAGTGTTAAGTTTCTGTGTGATAGTATTTGTGTAATTGGCAGACTTATTTCTGCATGAGTTATTATGCTTATACAGCTAGCTTGTAGTGAGCTAACGTTACTAAAGGGACTCCGGCTGAAAACGGTTCTTTTCTGCACGATGCAGTTTAACTGGAAAACTAGCCGAGAACAACTAGCAGAGGTAACATTAGCCAACTTGGCTAACAAGTGGCTTGCAAGGAAATAGACACTGTTTGGTTAGATTGTAGCGTACTTATTCATCGTGTGTGGACATTAGAGGTAATACTTGAATACCACTGGCGCAACAGTCTGCAGTTTGGTAGCTTTAGCGTTAATGGTAAATATTCAATCAGGAAAGCTAACGGTAAGTTAGTTAGTTGCTAAGGTTAGCCCGTTTAACGGCAGGCTAGGTCAAGTAACGTTTGCTTGGAAGTTGGTCTATGCTAACATTTAGCTCGCTGGGTCGTTATGCTTGAATGTGTGCTTGGAGTTTAAAATCCCGAACTTCTGAGTTCACCTGCTGCAAACTAGTGTTAACTTAGCCGGCGGGCACATGCAGTTGCAGCGGTTTCTAATCTCGGGTTAACAGCATCCTCCAACCTCCAACTTTGCCCATGTTGAGTTCGTCGGCTGATAAACTGGGATGTTGGGATTTGAGCGATTCTCATCGGTATGTACACTAACACATACTCCGTGGATTTTATGTTGCCAGTAGGCCCTGTGGAAGTATTGAACTACAGGTCAGGAGCCGAGTTAACCAGTCCAGCACGACTGATAAACGGCATTTGTTTGTCATTGAACAACTTTCTCATCTCAAACTTTAACAGCCTGGCTGCTTTGTAACATAACCCCCCTCACTTAACTTGTGTGTCTGATTTCGCATAGCGGTTACATTCTTAACCAAATCTTCTCTTATTATAGTAAATGAACTGTGTGTGTGTACTGGTCTGTCATTATAACCATAATGTAATCAGCACGTGCTAACATAACTTGCCAACCAAACACGCGCTTGGTGAAAGAACAGGAAGTGGTTTGATTGAGAAAACAGCTACACATGTGTGCTGTTCCTGTCGCTTCACTGACATATTCTGACATTCTGGCCCCCGAACTGATCATCAAGTTGTTGCCTGTTAGGGTAGGTTGCAATTTCCAGCCTTGTCTGAATCAATCTCTTTATATGACATCAAACTAGTGTGTGCTTGTGTGTGTGTGTGTGTGTGTGTGTGTGTAATGAAGGTGTTAAAAACCTATCTTTGCAAAGTGGGAAAAGTTCACATGGGGCCAACTGGTATTCGTTGAAATGTCTCCTTTAAAATTGAATCCGTCTTGCATATTATGAATAGAAGCTGTATAATTATTGTATTTACATACATGCATATACATTTACGTTTTCTCTTCAAATCAGTAGCATAGTCCCCAGTCATAAGCTCAGCAGCAGTAAGCAGCAAACATATATCAAATGCTTATTTGTGATCTAAAGTATTGCTTTCAGCCTCTTTGCCATTTGACCCCATAAAGCAAAGCAATGTCTAGTTTTGACCTCTCATCGGACATTGTGACCCAGGCGGTGACATGATTTATTACCCTTGTAACCACAGAGTTGTTATTTATACCAGATTCTTAATCTCGAACAGTGTCCAAGCGCAGCAAGTTGTAAGTGTGACTTGTTTAGTGAGAGTAGTACATTTTAAGAAGGTTGGAATGATGCATAGTCAGGGATAGGTTTTCGTTTATCTTTTAGGTAGCAACAGAATTCTGTCAGTAGTACTGAGTACCAATTTACATAAAATCAAATGGTGCCATGCTTCCATACCTTTGTACAGATACTTAAACACACCCTTGAGAGAGAAGAGTAGGTCATTTTTCATGCGGGACTAATCTGCAATTTAAATTTGTGCATTAACAAGTAAAAACACTGCGAAGTTGTAGTGAATTTAATTGGTTGTGGTTAATTTTAGTTAACGGTTTTCATGTTGACGAAAATTGTGAAACAACTGTGATGTTACAGTACAAACCGGTACTGTATTGGTTTAAATGTTAAAGGTACCCATCCCTATGCTTTGTAGGGCTGCACAATGTATAGTTTTAGTACTGTCATTGCAATATTTGTGTGTTATGTTCATCTCACAAGGTATACAACATATCCCTGATATATTTGAGCCTTTCAATTCAATATCTGTTGCCTTTCTGCGCTTAATCACTTTACTAATATATCTAAATGAGCATCCATTCATATATTTTACCACATGAAATGTAGCAACTCACACAGTTATCAGGGTCGGGCAGAGTGACGTACAGCGTGAGTGGTCGAGTGACTGAGAGTGAGGGAGTGGTGAATGTGAGAAGAGCATCGCAGGGACTCTGACTATCTGACAGTTTGCTTTTAGTCAGTATCACATAAGGTGCTTTATTGAACATTTTCAGGGTTACAGGCAGCTACTTCCAGAAATGTGCGTTTAACTTTGTCTGAGAGTCCGTCATTAACATTCCAGGGAAAGTCAGGGAGAATTCAGCAGAACAAAGTGAAGCAATAAACTTAAAAAAGATACTGCAATATCATTTTTCCCAACATTATGCAGCCACAACACAAATTAGCCTGATACAGCATGAGAAAACTGGCAAAGTTGCTTTTTCTCAATCACTTCTAGGTCTTGGTGCTGTTCAGGGTGATGGTTCTTGAGGTGCACATGGAAATATTATATTAACCAATTGTTGTTTTGCTCTACAGGCTTTGTGAGTAGCTATTTTGCTGTCTGTTCCCAAAACTTTCAAATTCTTCCATCATTTCTGTTTATACAGAAAATGAACTAACACCTTCATCCAAGAGAATATAGAGTGGTAAAATATTCAAGACTGCATGGATTGATGGAGTGGCGGGAACATTGAGTGTATCATTTTTTCCTCTTGAAACACTCTTTATAAGTTATAATAATGCTCAGACTCAATGGAGACAACAGGGACTTTATATGATTTAATACCTTTGACATTTTCCAGCAAAGGAGTCTACCTACATCATCAAAGTTTGACGGTAATTGTACCTCTAACAGTATGAAGTGGAGCACAGAGAAAGCTTCCTTCCTTGAACCACAAGTTCACAACATTCAGCTCACTGCTCCACCGCCCGGTGTGTTCTGCATTAGATTCATCATATCAAAGCATAAATAGGGTTGACACATTATCATTGTACTGTTTGACTCATGGATACAAAGCTTTCACTGATGCTTTTAAAGGGCACCTGAAGGCTTAGATCAGTTTTAATCACTGAGTGAAGTCTTTCCAGCTTCGCTAACAATGTGTTAATTATTAGGACTCTAAAGAGTGAACAAAATTCACAGATAGCAATTCATTCCAAAAACTGCAGCCCTTATCATTTTGTAGTGTGATTAGTTTCCTCCTTTTTGAGGGCATCTCCAACGAGCAGACTTAATTAGTTTTGTTGATTTGAGGGTAAGGGTGAGCGCTCAGTCTGAATAACCTGTCTCCCCTTCTGCTGCCTTTCTTTCTGTCTCTTTATTTTCTGCTTGGACAAATCACATTAGCCCTCTCAGCTGGAGTCTGAGGAGGAGTGAGAGGAATACGTGCATGTGGTTGTAGTGCACGTTACAGGTGACTTGTGTATCTGCCCCCCTGAAGAAAAAATGATCAAAATGTATTTGTTGCCACGGTAGCCCCACGGTAGCCTCTGGCTTTGTTGTTGCTGTGTTAGCACAGTGTAGGACAGGGAGGAGAGTGTCCCAAGCAAGGCATCAAGGAGCTTTTAAATCAGTTTTGACAGAGGTCGGCCCACAGATTGATGTACTTGCAATTAATGTAAATGAGCACGACCACAAAGCTAATTGATGCGATCATTTCTGTCCCCAACATGAGGAGTCTTCCTCCATGTTTCATCTCCTGCTACAGGACAGCGTGTGAGAACATTCCCCCTTGAATGTCACTTTAATATAACCTTTACCACAGCTCGCTTTTATTGTGCTCTGTTAGATTTATTATTTGAAGCTCAGAGCTAGAGGAGACTTCAATGGCAACTTGTGTGTGCGAGTGTGTGTGGCCTGGTTGGGAGTTTTTCCCCTGGAATTAGGGAATGAATGTGTGTATTCTCACCAGGACAGAAATCTCTTTTTATCCCATAGATGTTATCTCAAAATTTCAACCAACTTACTTCAGCGGTTCATTTTTACTCAGACAGAAAACTTAATCACTTATCACTAAATCCTGGGGCTGTATTATGAAGCGGTTCATGACCTCTGGTCTTTGAAATGAGGAGTTTGATTATTAAAATCTCAAAGAAAAGAAGCTTTTGTGTTTATATTTGCTGTACTTTGCGTCAATGAATGTCCAAAGCAAAGTTGAATTGCTCTGAAAATGAAGTTTTGTACGCTTAAATAAAACTTTAAACCTCTTGAGATGTTTGCAGCTGGGGTAAGGTGTTTACATGAGTGAAATTATAATGAATCTTCTGACCTAGATTACATTGGATGTGCATCTGTGAAATGAATTACTAAGAAAAGAGTAACATACCCTAAGCTGACTATTTATCAGTGCCTGGTAGCATTTGGATTGTGTTTATTTTCCAGTTCGCACTGTAAGCCAGGATTTCTGTTCAGACATAATACACTTCGTCTGTGGGATGGCTCGGGCGACACACAGAGCAATTTTCGGGGAGGCTTTTGTTGTGCCTAAATTGTGTCAGGAAGTGAATCGTCATGTCCTAAGCCTCTATGGTTGGCCTCGCTCTAAGCCTCTAAGCCTTGTGTAGGATTCTTGTTGTCAGAGAATTTCATTTTTTTGTTCATTCTGATAAGTTGAAACCTGTTGGTGCTTTGGCACACCTGTTCTAAAGAGATAAACGGTCCACAGTGCGCCATGAAAACAGCGTGTTTGCAGTGTTATCTCTGCTGACTTGGGTGTGATTTACTCTGTTAGCATCTGAGTCAGAAATCAGTCAACCAGTGTAGACATATTTACTCTTTGTGCGACACAATAAGCTGTAGTCTCTGCAAGGAAGATGTAAACAGGCTTTCATTGAAACATAAAAAACACACTCTTTATTTAACTCAATTAACTGCTGACAAATGTCTGACAGTTTTGGAGGCTGAAACTGCCTGTAGGGACTTTTATCCCCAGAGTTACCTTGCAAACATAAATGAACCTCCAAACTGTTCCACTGAAAGAGAAATAGAAAAAGGCTGTTGGGTAAATCATAAAGACAATATGAAACTGGAGTAAGATGTGTAGTTTTACCTTTGGACAGATGGTTTGCTTTGTTACAGTGACACAAGAAATCAATACCTCCGGTGAGAGCGCAGGAATGATCAGAGCAGAAGTGAACAAAGGCCTTTTGGCGAAAGCATTGTTTCAAACACCCTAGGGTGCATCCATGCATTAAAATTTAGCTTTGCTTGCAATTGAGTCCAATCAAACTTAAAGCAGCTGTAGAGGGAGTGCCAAAGGTAGTGCAGTGGTGTAATCATGGAGCTGTAAAGGTTTGCACTTTTCGCTGGTTACTTCAATTTAATGAAGTGCTTGTTTCTGCCTGTGTGTGTTTTCAGGTGCCCACATTCTGCTGCAGAGGAGAGAGCACCAGGATGATGAGACAGTAGGCACACGCCGTAGTATGGCCGCGTCCCGATCCTCGCGTGTCACAAGGTCGTCAGTGGGGCTCAATGGATTGGATGAGAACTTTTGTGGCCGAACCCTCAGGAACCGCAGCATCGCCCAGCCAGAGGAGACCTCCGTGTCCCCGCTACCGAGGGCCCGCTCGCCTAAGAAGAAGCAGGACACCAAGCAGGACGCCAAGCAGCAGGAATCCAAGCAGGAGTCGAAACAGGACAGCAAGCAGGAGTCAAAGCAGGAGTCAAAGCAGGAGTCGAAACAGGAGTCAAGGCAGGACCCTAAACAAGAGGTCAGGCCAGAGTCCAAACAGGACCACAAGCAGGAAGAGTCAAAGCAGCAGGAGTCAAAGCAGGGCGCCAAGCAGGAATCGAAAGCAGACTGCAAGCAGGAGTCAAAACAGGACGCCAAACAAGAAGCTAAGCAGGAGTCAAAGCAGGACAACAAACAGGACTCAAAGCCAGACACACAGCAGGATGGGGAACATCAGAGCTCGCTGCAGGGGAAGTTAACTGACACAAAGGCTTCTTCTACTGAGAGCGAGCAATGGACCAGTTCAAGGAAGCGATCTGTGACTTGCTTAGAAAAAGACATTAGTCCTGAGAACTGTGATCGAGGGAAGGGGGCACGTGATGCCTGCTCTCAAATCAAAAGGGCCAAACGCTGCTCCCGATCTGGTGATTCTCAGGGGCACGAGGAGGACTCGGAGCTTCTGAAATCTGAAAGTCCGGCCTCTGTCCTAGAGCCCTGCAAAGACAACAGTTGTGAAGAATTTCAGAACTCTGCGCACACGTCTCCAGCCTCACCGCTCCTCAGTAAAGAGGAAGGTGAGCTGAAAGGGGGTAAGGCAGAGGATGGCCTCTTGGAGTGTGATGGGGGAGCTCAGCCCCCCAAAACCCACAAGGCCTCCAATGGACTCAAAGACAATACGACAGAGGAATCTTGCACACTCCCTGAAGAGCCCAGTGCAAATCCCCCCTCTGCTCCCAACCGCCCGTCGCTGCTCAACGGCAGTCAGGCAGGAGCTCCCTCATCCCCTGACCCCACGGTGCCTTGTAGAAACTCTGTCCCTGTGCAGATGGAGGTCTCTGGCTCAGGGGAATCGCCAGTCTCATCTGTGCTCACAGCGCAAGAGCTTTCAGAGGATACTGTTCCTGATTTGATAGTGGCTAAGGAGCAGGAGGTGGAGGAGGTGGAGGTCGATGTAGTGGGCGACTCGTTGTGTCTCGCCCACGAGGAACAGGTGACGGAGACTGACGCTACCAACGGGCGGCCGCCAACGCCGGCGCAGGAAGTCTCTGCCTCCACCTCCTCCACCAACAACAACACGAACAGTAGTCCACTTAACAACATCAACAACAACTCAGGAGAAACTACCCCCCCTCTAGAAACAACCCCCTCCCCCACAGAGCAAGGGTGCAACCCCTTAATATCCAGCACACCCCCCTCTTTCTCTGAGCTCTATGAACACAGATACACCCTGAGGACTTCACCCAGGAGGGCCGCCACTGGTGGCAAGGCCTCCTCCTCTAAGCTCAGCTCTCCTCCCAGAGACAATGGTCCCTTGAGGGAAGAGGGGGAGGTGGTGGTTGGGCTGGAGGAGGACTGTCCCATGGTAGAGGAACCTGCTCCCTCAGGCTCTGTCGGCCCCTCCATGGAGGAGCCAGTCTCCATGGATGTAGGGGACGGGGCAGGGGGTGAGGATGGCGAGCTCTCGGAGGGCCAAGAGGCAGGAAAAAGCAAGGAACTGACAAAGAGCCAAGCTGAGGAGCAGGAGCAGGAGGAGGAGGAGGAAGAAGAGGAGGAGGATCCTGACGTGTATTACTTTGAGTCAGACCACCTGGCACTTAAACACAACAAAGAGTATGTTGGAGCTCCCCAGGGATTCTTCTTTTCTTTTGTTGATGTGGCTCTCAAACATGTTGGTGACTCATTGGGTTACTTCTGCTCTCTGGTTTTCAATGAAGCAAAGAGACATTTGAGTTGATTGGGTTTGTACTAATAATGCTCTGATGCTGTCAGAAAACCTGTTGGTCTATAATGTGACAAAAACATTTAGTCCAAACGGGGGTACATCAAAGGCTCAAAGGGGTGGGGTCAGATTCAGAGAAAGTCTAAGAAGGAGGCATGTGAAGAGCTTTGCACTGATCATTTATTATTTCATCGTTCAGGATTCAGAATAAAAAACATTATATGAAAAGATAAAAAGTTAACAGCTAGTTAGCGAAAACAAATTGACTCTAACTTTTAAAAGCAATTAGGTAGATACTCTGTGATTTGATTTTCTTGTTTGTTTGGCAAACATGGGCAGTTTCCCCCTTGAGATTCAGAAGCTCTAATTTGCTAACACACATTAGAGAACCCTACAAAAATCTTCTGTGCTGTTACTCCCTGCTGAGTTGGTTTGTTTAAAATATAAAGGCCTTTGCACATTGAGTTTGTTCTGCGTAGTTTGGATGCAAAATCTGAAAAAGTCTCACAAAGACACCTTGCATTGGGCATTTAGGTTTATATCCGTTTAATTGTAAAAATTTGCTGTACTTACTAGAAAAATGGAATGACCAATCAGTGACAATGATTTTATGGTTCTTTCACACTTCTTCAGAAAAGAAAAGGTAAACACTGGGTTCATCAATTTCTTAGAAACTAGACAAGAGCAGGGAGAGTTCACCTGCTGGTAAAAGAGCTGCTGAATCCTCCTGATTGCTTCTAAGTGTATTTCAGGAAGTCAGCGGTCGAGTTTGATTCACCGCTAACTTTACTGGAACCACACATTAAAAAGAAAAAACACCATTTTCTGCAAAGCATTTGATCCTTGGCAGTGGATAACAGTACATTTGAGGTAGATACAAAGACACACGCACACACATACGCAAGCCTTCATTCATTATCTCAACATTCACTAAATTACACAAAGTATGTTTGAATACATCAAGGTCTATCATTTCAGATAGACTAGGCATCTCTGAATAGTCAAACAGCCCTCGAAATAACAGAAAAAACACAGAATATTGAGCTGTTACAAAAAGATAATGACATTCAAAAGATTAGTTCTCATTGTGCAAATGTGATCAACATAACATCAAATCAAATTTCTTTTTTTTATGTGAGTTAATTTGGATGGAAAAAAAATGGACTCAGTGTGCAAAGACCTTAACCCCAAAACAAACTGAGTCAATGTTGGTGGAAGGATGACTCACAGCACGTCTGTTTGATTTCTGATCGAGACAGCTTCAGCGCGACACTCACCGTCTTAAGGAATATTGAATGGCCAACAATGTGCCACATTTGAATTTAGGCTAAAAGATAAACGCAGAAATGGGGACTAACTGAGCCTGTGCTCTGGATCCTGATCCACTTTTTTCTCTTTGCTTCTTTCTGGACATTTTATTAACTGGTCTCCGTAACTGGAACAACTGTATGGACTGAGATTTGATCCACTAGAAACTGGATTTGAATTATCATGTTAAGTTTGAATAACATAGTCTGAAAAAGGACTTATTTGCTTCGAAATTGGGTTAAGGTTTGACAACTACTTCAAAATCCAGTCAACTAAAAACTACAATACACAACTCTCAGTTTGCAAAGTTCAGATTCAGTTATGCAACCCAGTTTCACTCAGTGGCTTGACTATTGTCATCTAAAATTAATCAAGCTCACATCTAAATTCAATATAATAATTCATATTTAGCGTCTAGTGCTAAACATGAATGTAGTGTCAAACAGGAGAAATGTTTTCTTTCTTAGTTTTTATTTTCTGTGTTGCAGCTCTTCAAATGTTTCTGTCCTCTCCGGTTACTCCTCGAAGGTCTCATGGTATTTTATTTTTTCAACAAACAAGTTGCATTAAATTTGCTCCCAAGGGTTTTGCACCTCCAACGCTCAGACAAGATGTTTAATTATCACATTTATTTTTAAATCCTCTTAGTTCTTATTGTAGGAAAATCAGCGAGAGCCTAAGAATAGTTCTTTCCCATTGTTCGGGGTTACACATTTGGTTTCCACCCTCAGCCTGGTGCTGTAACTGTGTGAATCAGCTGCCAGTTCTCAGATTTCTAAAGCTCACAGTGACTCTGTGTTAAATTTATTCAGGTAATTGCCTCTGTTCTCTCTTTTCTGAGTAAGATGAGCTGTTTTAGGGGAAACGAGTTCTCAGTGCCTGCTGTCGTTGTCAGTTGTTGTGTAAGATGGGAAGCTTGTGTTTGTGGACGGCTTGTGCGCTGTGCTCAGTCAGTCACTGTTCACTGCTCTGTGGCAGCTCAGCTGATTGATGATACAACTTTGCACTTGGAGTGATGGAGGGGGCTTCATAAGCTGGGGCTTCTTCCTCTGTGTTGATACTGGTTGATGTTTCAGATTCAGAGAGTGGCTCTAGGCGTAAGCTTTCACTGCTCTGGTATCGCGAGGTAATTCGATAAAAGTTTCTCTTACATGCCAAGTTTTAGATTCTGCTGAATAAGGGGAAATTTTGAACACTCAAATCAATGCAGTGTGGAGTCATTTTTAGCAAGCATGACTTGGCATTTTGAGGTTGCTGAATATGGAGGTTTAATGGTGACATGATTAATGCTAAAGAAAAAGAAAACCTCTCTTATGAGTTTGCATTTGTAGACACGTACACACAAATTCAAACCTCTACCCTTGATTATCAGCATTTATGTTCTTTTGCTCAGGCAAGCTTTTCATTTGGCACCCAGGTTTATTACTGGACCTTGGGTCCGGTAGGTGGCAATGAAACCCTGTCCCTTAGACACCTGGCAGGAGTTCAGAGCTGAGAGAAAGAGCCAAGTCCTCCTCATTCCCTGTGACATGCTAATGTTCAGATCATCTGTTCATCAGAGGAAGTCTGCAGGCATGCTGTTTTCTTCTGCTGACAGCCTTCATGTGAATCAGAACTAGAAACAGGAAACCTGCAGATGTATGTTTGGTGCTGCAGGAACAGATTTACAGTTCACACTCAAGCACTTACTGACACTTCACAAGGTCAGCAGAGCCTCATACCACGCAGGACTGTTATACTACGTAGCTAATGAAGAGATGTGACGTTAAACAAAGCTGACACATTCTGAATGTTTTTGCTGCGAAGGAATTCAAAGCCGCGGCAGCTGTTGAATAAATTGTGTCCTGTGCATTGATTTTCATTCATGTCCCGTTAGAGGAGATTGATCCACTCTGCTTCACTGAGCACCTGCACGAGGTTATGGCCACGGAGGATGCTGTCACGTTTGTGCCGATTTTTCTGCTCACACTGTAAGGCCTCTGAGTCAGTGCCACACTTAGTCACTGACAGCTCAGTTTGCAGTTCTTCCTTTGCCCCAGAGGGTGTGAGTGGAAAGGTCAAGTTTCAGCAGTGCAAGAGGCTCCTGAAGCACTACAAAACCCAAGTGTTTGTCATGCAAAAGGTTTTCAGATTGGTCTGAAGTCTGAGCAATTTACGGGTCAGAAAACAAATCATTGTAGTAATTTCATTTCTTTTATCCTTATGAATTTTCATGTTCCATCTGAACACCTAAAAAGGTGACTCTGGAAGTGTTTTGTATTTGTGTAAGCAGTCCTGAGATGCAGAATTCCTTGTCAGTGTTTCTCGCTCACACAAACCCACCTTAACACTTTATTTGCGAAATAGGTGGAAAATCCTGTAAAATGGTTTATGTCTTGTGCGAGTGTTTAGCCTCTCAGCATTCTGGTTGAATTATGCATGGTCTGGGGTCTAAAAGTTTGATGCACTGCAGCATTGCAAGTGTCAGGTTAAATAATGTACGCAGTCCCTCCCTCCCACTGTTGTCTAACCTCTCTTCCCTCTGTGTCAGTTATCAAAGGCTGCTGCAGACCATCGGAGTTCTTGAGGCCCAGCGCACGCAGGCCATCCTGGACCTGGAGACGCTGGCACGTCAGCAGAAAGAGGCACTCACAGATCCCATCAGCTTTGTGGAGCAGCTACAGAAACGGGTAAAAAAAAACGAACACTCACACATGGACTCGTGACTTTATTTCACCTCGGGTCTGCCTTTATGAAATAACCTTGTACTGTTCACTTTAACTGTTCTGCAAAAGTACGAAATGGTCAAAATGAAAAAAGAGTTTCTAAAAAAGGTTGAATATGTGCACTGCACAGCTGCACAGCTACATTAAGGACTAAAAAAAGTGCCAAAACAACGGTCATGTTCTCGAGTAAATATCAACTTCTCTTTGAGAGGTGGCACAAAAGATCCTGTTTTTGGTTTTCCGCCTGAGGAAAACCGCGCTGGAATAAATATTTTGAAGCTTGTTAAATTCATTGTGCAGACTTTTCCACTGTCTGACACAAGTTGGGTTCTGCACCTGTTCATATCTGGGCCAGGATGTGCACACTGTCCATTCCGTCAGCCTGAGATATTTCTTTAACTGCTTCTCAAGGACAGAAAAAGTGAAATCACTTGATACATTTATGCAATCAGTAGATCGTCGCATTAGTCCCAATCAAAACGCCTGTGCTTATAAGTTTGTATGATTTAAATTTCTCTTGTGCTAAGTGTATTTCAGGCCCTTACACCTTATTTTCCATAAGATCTTTTAAATGTGGTAGAGAATTTATTACTGAGCCCCCTGTGGATCCTGTCATTCCAAAACCAATAGCAGTGAGGGCTGTCCAATTCAAAGATTATAAATTTACCAAAACATCACTATACCCTCCAAGTTCAGTAATATAAGGTTAGATTTCTTGTCTGTGTGAAGCTCTTCCAGATCTTCCTTTGTCTCTTGTCCAAATTTGGACAGTTAGCACTTCTTTCTTCAAAACAAAGTAAAATGGTGTAGATATCAGATCTGAGCAAACAGATGAAAGTGGAGTCAATGCTGTGAGTGAAAGTAGCTTTATTCCTACTGCTGCTGTGTCACAAGATGTGACACATCAAGCCTTGTTAATTTGGTTAATGCATTGTGACTGGTTCTTGTGACCCTCAGGTGAATTTGGGCTTGCCGTGTCCTCAGCGAGTCGTACAGCTCCCTGACGTAGCGTGGGAGCAGTATACCTCAGGCCTCGGTGACTTTGAGAGAGAGTTCTGTGACAAGAAGCGCAAAACAAGGCGGCTAAAGCTTATCTTTGACCAAGGTGAGAACAAACCTTATTCATCCTTTGTCTTACTACATGAACATATTTCCAAATTTATGGTAACGAGTTAACTCTGCACACTTCTTACTCGTAGGTTTGCCTGATCGACCAAAAAGTCCTGTTGAACCCAAGAAGGAAGGCGAGTCCTCCACCACGTACACCTCTCTGCCCATGAGTGATGCTCTGGAGAACGGCCGGCAAACACAAGTAAATGCTCTGATTACTTTCTGAAGAATAAGGCTGGGCAATTAATCGCAAATTGGATTAAATCATATTATGCCTGTTTCTCAACCCAAACAAAGAGTCAAAATGTTGTAAACTACCTTTGCCAGAGGAACAATCTGAGTGGTGAAACGGGGCAAAAAGACAAGAAGAAGCATTAAAATAAGTTTAAAGTATCAAAAATGGTCAGAAAGCAGTGAGAATGGGTGAAACAGTAAAAATTAAGTGAACATGGAAAAGGTCGAAAAGTAGCAAATCTATTCAGAAGTCTGGCATTTATGTTTAAAATATCCTTTTTTATTGATCTTATGTAATTTTTTGATTTTCTGAGACACTGAATCTGGGGTTTTCATTGTCTTTAAGCGATAATCATCAGCATTTTAAGAAATAAAGGCTTGAAATAATTCCCTCTACATATGAGTCTATATGATATCTCAGGTTCATTTTCTGAAATGAGTGACCAAAAATATTGAAGTTTTTTCATGATATTCTAATTGTTGGAGATGTACCTGTGCATGAATACAGAGTTTCTTTTGAAACAAAATCCTACTGTTCTCCATCATGTATGTGATGCGTAAGATGAGGCTGAAAATAATGGCACAATAAATCGCAATTGCAGTACAAATAACAGCAATTAGATTATTTCTGAACATTGTGCAGCCCTACTGAAGAATCAGGTAAACACATGTATACTGTATTTAAAAGAGCAGCACCATTCATTATATCTGTGATTGTTTCCCACAGAATCATTAGTAGAGATTTTTACTCGCACACAGTCCTGGTTGTGAGTCACTCCTGCAGGTTGGCTTACGATCTCATCATGTCATTATCAGGCTTCACTGCCCCCCCCCCTTCTGATTCCCAGCACAGTTAAGCATGCAGCACATGTGAGCATGAAGGTGGTATCTATGGAAACGTGGGGATCCTGCCACTCCTCTACCTCTGATAATGTTATTTTTGGCCTGTGTTTAGGTATTTGTCATCTCCTTTTCCCTTTCCTTTCAACTCAAATTGATTGTTGGGATCAGATGGAACCAAGTGTTTAGCACTGAGCAAACAGCTCCCTGATCATTCTTGTTGCTCCTGCTGTTTATTTTGTAAAGCCACATTTGCATTCTCTCAGATTACACCCTCTGAATTCTAACAGGATTTGGTTTGTCTGTCAAAAGTGTTTTTCAGCGTCTTCCCATGACACATCTTCAGTCACATCTTTGTCTGTCAATCTGACAGATTCTCTGTGCCAAGCAGTTCATGTGCACACATCTCCTCGAATGGTGGTGCGCCCATTATTTTTGTACCGTGCAAGTCTTTTAACTTGGCTGTCACTCCTGTTTTTCTTGACAGATGATCAGGGGGAGGATTTGTCACCCAAACAAGCCTGACACATTTAACCAGCTGTGGACTGTGGAGGAACAGGTAGGTAACAAGTGTGTAAGAAACCACACTCTGTCTAACAGGAGTATGTCATTCACTGAGTGACTGAGCAGGAAAGGGAAGAGGACATTGGCTCAGGGGATGGTTGTGATTTTTTTCTTCTGTGTGTTAGATTTACAGGATTAATGTACCTGTTCTAAAGGCTTTTGATAACATTTCTGGATATGTTCTCACTTACATTTGTCTGAGTCCCCAATAATTTTCATCTTTTTAAAAAATTTTATAGAAAAAACTGGAGCAGCTTCTTGTCAAGTTTCCTCCTGAGGAGGTGGAGTCCAGAAGATGGCAGAAGATTGCAGATGAGCTCGGCAATCGAACAGCTAAACAGGTGAGCGACAGACTATATGACCCAAAAATGTGTGTGCTTGTTTAATCCCAAGTTTTTCAGTTCATCACAGAACATATTGTTGATTTGCCTGTTTGCAAATAATAATAATAATAACAGATAGAAGCATCTGTACCCGTGAGGCTTACAGCAAGACTTCCCCTCAATGCTACAAAAATTTGGTTTTCCGCTGAACAACATATGAGTTGTCTTTGAACAAGAGATGGGGAATTATGTTTAAAACTCTGACTGGAGTTGCACTAAAGTTGCTCAGTAACCAGACTTTGAATTTGAGTCGTACTTTCCCTGCAAAGACATGAAGCATGACTGAGTCTCAATCTTCGGGACTCTTTCTCGGTCTTTGAGTTTTTTTCTTTTTGTTTTTTTACATCAAAGACCTGAGAATTATCTTGGACTTTCTAACGGTGACTTTTGCCCATCTCTGCTCTGAACTGGTTGTTCTGCTGTCAGCTCTGTTCCTGTTCACATCTCCTGACATTGATGAATGTGTGTCCTCACTATGGAAACAGGCTGTTAAACTGCAGGAGTGTAGAGTGAGCACTTAGCAGAGCTGTAAGGCAAAGACTGACTCGTGTGATAACTGTGCCCTCTTTATGTTCCTGGATCTTGGATACATTTGCATGACCTCAATTACTTCAAGCAGCTGTTCCTCGGTTGGAAATCATTAACACAGACGTTTTCCTGTTGTAACCTTCCAGGTTGCCAGTCGGGTTCAAAAGTATTTCATCAAACTGACGAAAGCTGGTATTCCTGTGCCTGGAAGAACACCCAACCTGTGCATGTACACTAAAAAGGTATTTACCAACAGAACAGTCACTGTTTTGAGTCTCTAAAACCTTCTTTGTAAATTTTGAATGTATTTAAGCTGCCATTGTTTATTTATTTGAACTTTATATGAAACCTATAGCATTTGCAATTTTTAGTTTTGTTGTGTCGTCAAGTCTATTTGCGAGCTTCAGATACCTTTTATTGAGCGACTATTAGGCAACAAAGGGCTGTGGGTTGGATCAAAGTCAGGCTGCAACTTCAAAGATTATAGCAACTACTATGGGATGCACAATCTAAACCCCCAACTCAAAGCAGCACCTTATTGGTCATTTCTGATATTTTTGGATCTGATCCTACTGTTAGCCTATTGTCTAAACATGCAACATTCCAGAGGTGAACATGTAAACATGGTACAAACACAATACATGAAATGTCAGCACTACATCTGATTCTAGTTTAGTGAATTGCAAATTTACAATTTCATCATCCTAATCCTCACAAAAAAATCAGCTGCATGCTACAATTCGGTTAATGACATATTCTGAGAATCTAAGACAGAAAATTATTTCAATTAATCATGAATATTTGACTACTGGGAAACCGAAAACATCAATCCGATTATTTGATTCACATAAAGGTTTAATTGATAGTAATGTCTCAGTTATAGCTCTGATTTTTTCAAACAGTTGCCTCAGTGAATATGAGAGAGTATACTTTATTTGTATTTTTAAGTGAATTTTTCAGGCTTTTCATGCCTTGATTTGCAAAGGAGAGTAGAAAGGAGAGTGGACAGAGCAGGAAACAGTGAGAATGTGGAGTCACATGCGGAAAAAGAGCTGCAGATAGGTTTCAAACCCACCCACTTGAAATGTAACTGAGCCCACTGGGAAATAACTTTACTCAAGAAAGTATTTTTCTTGATTTCAGATCATTTTTTTCTGTATTGATCAGCCATTTTTGTTTTCTTTTTAATGTATTTATTTTGTTATTCAGTCAAAAAAATTATGATGATTTTTATTTACGAAGCACTTTTCAAAAAATTATTACAAAGTGCTTTACAAAGCAGTAAAGTAAAAGTCTAAAAGAAATAAAAGAGAAGAAATGAAAGAAAAGTAAAATGAAGCAGAAAAAAATACAGCAATATATATATGACTAAAAAACACCACAAAAAAAGGAAAGGAAAACAACAGGATAATTAAAACAACAAAAGATTAAAACAATTAAGACAACGAAAGATAAAGGATTTAAGAACTTGCCCATGATGCTGTCGAAGAAAAACTAAAAGTAAAATGAAATAAAAGCAGCATTTTTTTCATTCAAACTACCTCCTTTCCTCACTGTGCATTTTATGTCTGTTGATTCCTCAGGCATCCAGCAAGAGGCAGCATCACCTCAACAAGCACCTGTACAGGCCGTCTACCTTCCTCACCTCCTACGAGCCTCCGGTCTTCATGGACGAAGACGATGAGCGGGCGGCGTATTACGGCAGCATGCAGGACCCGTCTGCTGAAGACTCGGTCAGTCCTGTTAAGTCACAGAACAATGCTCATATTTTTCTCACACATCTGATCCTGTTTATACATCGTGGTGGATTAGCTGTAACTGATCCTGTTCCCTCAACTTTCATGTCACTGATCAAAAAGGAGACCACGATTATTTTCCGTTTCATGTTTTAAACTCTGTCGCTCTCCATAGACAAATTCACTCCTCTTTGTGTTGGCAGTGTCCTGTTGGATAAACATACATCTTCATGTTATTTGCCAGAGGGAACTTGTTTTGCTTTGAAATGTCTGCTCAAATCTGTTAAAGTCCAGGCAGAGAAGGCGACTTCACCTTGTAGCTTAAACCTGCTTTCACATGACAGACTGCCNCCTCGGTTGGAAATCATTAACACAGACGTTTTCCTGTTGTAACCTTCCAGGTTGCCAGTCGGGTTCAAAAGTATTTCATCAAACTGACGAAAGCTGGTATTCCTGTGCCTGGAAGAACACCCAACCTGTGCATGTACACTAAAAAGGTATTTACCAACAGAACAGTCACTGTTTTGAGTCTCTAAAACCTTCTTTGTAAATTTTGAATGTATTTAAGCTGCCATTGTTTATTTATTTGAACTTTATATGAAACCTATAGCATTTGCAATTTTTAGTTTTGTTGTGTCGTCAAGTCTATTTGCGAGCTTCAGATACCTTTTATTGAGCGACTATTAGGCAACAAAGGGCTGTGGGTTGGATCAAAGTCAGGCTGCAACTTCAAAGATTATAGCAACTACTATGGGATGCACAATCTAACCCCCCAACTCAAAGCAGCACTCCTTATTGGTCATTTCTGATATTTTTGGATCTGATCCTACTGTTAGCCTATTGTCTAAACATGCAACATTCCAGAGGTGAACATGTAAACATGGTACAAACACAATACATGAAATGTCAGCACTACATCTGATTCTAGTTCAGTGAATTGCAAATTTAAATTTCATCATCCTAATCCTCACAAAAAAATCAGCTGCATGCTACAATTCGGTTAATGACATATTCTGAGAATCTAAGACAGAAAATTATTTCAATTAATCATGAATATTTGACTACTGGGAAACCGAAAACATCAATCCGATTATTTGATTCACATAAAAGTTTAATTGATGGTAATGTCTCAGTTATAGCTCTGATTTTTTCAAACAGTTACCTCAGTAAATATGAGAGAGTATACTTTATTTGTATTTTTAAGTGAATTTTTCAGGCTTTTCATGCCTTGATTTGCAAAGGAGAGTAGAAAGGTGAGTGGACAGAGCAGGAAACAGTGAGAATGTGGAGTCACATGCAGGAAAGAAGCTGCAGATAGGTTTCAAACCCACCCGCTTGAAATGTAACTGAGACCGCTGGGAAATAACTTTACTCAAGAAAGTATTTTTCTTAATTCCAGATCATTTTTTTCTGTATTGATTAGCCATTTTTGTTTTCTTTTTAATATATTTATTTTGTTATTCAGTCAAAAAAAATTATGATTTTTATTTACGAAGCACTTTTCAAGAAATTATTACAAAGTGCTTTACAAAGCAGTAAAGTAACAGTCTAAAAGAAATAAAAGAGAAGAAATGAAAGAAAAGTAAAATGAAGCAGAAAAAAATACAGCAATATATATAAGGCTAAAAAACACCACAAAAAAAGGAAAGGAAAACAACAGGATAATTAAAACAACGAAAGATTAAAACAACTAAGACCACGAAAGATAAAGGATTTAAGAACTTGCCCATGATGCTGTCGAAGAAAAACTAAAAGTAAAATGAAATAAAAGCAGCATTTTTTTCATTCAAACTACCTCCTTTCCTCACTGTGCATTTTACGTCTGTTGATTCCTCAGGCATCCAGCAAGAGGCAGCATCACCTCAACAAGCACCTGTACAGGCCGTCTACCTTCCTCACCTCCTACGAGCCTCCGGTCTTCATGGACGAAGACGATGAGCGGGCAGCGTATTACGGCAGCATGCAGGACCCGTCTGCTGAAGACTCGGTCAGTCCTGTTAAGTCACAGAACAATGCTCATATTTTTCTCACACATCTGATCCTGTTTATACATCGTGGTGGATTAGCTGTAACTGATCATGTTCCCTCAACTTTCATGTCACTGATCAAAGAGGAGACCATGATTATTTTCCATTTCATGTTTTAAACTCTGTCGCTCTCCATAGACAAATTCACTCCTCTTTGTGTTGGCAGTGTCCTGTTGGATAAACATACATCTTCGTGTTATTTGCCAGAGGGAACTTGTTTTGCTTTGAAATGTCTGCTCAAATCTGTTAAAGTCCAGGCAGAGAAGGCGACTTCAGCTTGTAGCTTAAACCTGCTTTCACATGACAGACTGCCCCCCCCCCCAACACCACTCTAACACTTTCTGCTGAAATAAGTCCTCTGAACATACATGTCTGTACTCTGGTCCCTCCCTTCAATTATGATGTCATGTACTGTTGTGAAACGATAAATCAGAGCCGTGTGCCAGGCGAGCCTCTTTTATTTGAACTGCCCTGCCCCTGGTGCTCGCCGTTACCCAAGAGCTGACATTTTCTTCCTTCTCTTTGATGGCAGTAACCTTTAAATAAAACCAGGTCGCCATGCCCTGCTGAGAACACAGGCTGCCGGCTCCATCAGAGCGTTAACTAAACTCCTGACACCACCCATGTAAAGAAAAGTCAGAGAGGTGTTACCAGTGGTTGCAATAATTTCGCACTTCACCGGGCAGTCACCGACTTTGGCCGTGTTTCCAGGAGTGAAAGAAAGCTTGTTCAGAGTAAACTATGGACAGCAGCAAGGTTTCCATGACCTGGTGTGAGACTGAGGAGCAAAATTTTACAAATGAAGAAAGTTCACCTGAAGAGGAAAGAACTCTCTAATGATGAAGGCCAAAGTGGAGGCAGGTGTAGCTCTTTAAGTTTCTAAATACTATGAGTATAAATTCAATAACAGCTTCATCATGGTGTTTGTTGTGTTGGAACACATTAACCCTTTGTATCAGTCATATATTCCTCTTTTGGGAGAAACTCGGTTGCCCTCAACGCCAAAGTGGACTAAGACCTGCTGAATCCATCTGCTGTTGGATAGCAACTAACTACATTTGCTCATTCTGATCTTACTGTGACTTTGCTCATGGTCCCATTTCGTAAGCTGCATGTTAACGTACTGTGACTTCTAGTGCTGTGCTTACAAATGCACTTGAATCCTGAAACTCCACAAAATTTTCAGGGTGAGCAACATGTGGGTCAAACTTTCTTCAGACTTCTGAAACATCCACCCCCACTCATCCAACAGAGAAAACTTTACCCTGTGAGGGGCTTAAGAAAATTTCAGCTTGGAAAAAATATAACTGACATTCATTTTGTGTGTTTTTGGCTGTAAACCATCGAACTGTGGTGCTGAATTTTAATTAGCTGAATCTGATTTTGATTTTTCTCCTCATTTAGATTGGTAAAGTAAATCTCTCCCGTGTTTTCTCTTGAAACTTTAAGACCATTTTCACACTCCATTTTTTTCCCTACAAAATCTTGAAATTGATTAGCATATACAGAGTCTTCTTTTTAAGTGACAGTCTACACTCTCAGCTAGACTACAATCTTTGCTTATTGCAAAATTTCAACCCAAACAAAAGACAAGCTTGATTTTTGTAAAGATGATTTCCTTTTGTTCTTCTCATAAAAGATTGAGCAATATTATCAAGAAACAGAATAACAATCTCAACTTAATAAGCTTGATTTCATGCACCAGGGACATTAAGCACCATCGTTTTATTTTGTTGATTATCTTCCCTCAGTCTTTGTTATTTTCTCCGTACCCCATTTACATGTGTTCATTTATCTCTCTTCACTTCACATGCAGGACGAAGAGGGCATTCCTGTAGAGCTGAGAAACTTGCCAGAATACAAAGAGCTTTTAGAGCTGAAGCGACTGAAGAAACAAGCGCTGCATGAGTTCCAGGAAGAGAAGGTCGGCGTGCGGCATGTAGGCTACAAGGTAAACTTTATTTCCTCGAGGTGTCCACATATTAACACCTGTCCAAAGGAAAAGAAGATGCTAGAGAAAATACACTTTTGTTACGATACAGCTCCATCATCATTGAGCATGTGGTATGTTTGTTTCTGTGTTTTGTGCAGTGTGACGTTTGTGGCATGGAGCCGATCCAGGGAGTGCGGTGGCACTGTCAGGACTGTCCACAAGACAACTCGGTTGATTTCTGCTCCAACTGCTCTGATTGGTGAGTTTCCTCCTGTTTCAGCTTTGACATTTCAAATAAAGAGTACCAGGAATTTGATAATTAATTCAAATCAAAGAAGACACTGAGGGCATAAAAAATATTTGAGTAGTTTGCTAGTTTAATATTACAAGGAAACCATTAAATTCTTCTGGCCTGGATCCTGATCCTGTGACGTCTTGAATTGATTAGTACAAATGCTGAACTGATTCAGTGCTGACTAAAAATGTATCCAGGACATAAAAACAGCTGGATTTGTAGAGTGTAATCTAAATACGGAAAAGAATAAAGTTCATTTTTGACAGCCGGTCTGACCTTCTGCCTCTGACATTTATCACTGTAACGGGGAAGCAACACAAGGATTTGGCTACAAATTCTAAGCTGTGTTTTAATGGGCTGTGGGAGAAGGAGAGATCATTGATTTGTTGTGTCTCTGATTCGAGAGTAATATTCTAATCCTAACTCCGACCCACCCCCAGCAAACAACCAAGAGTTTTGCTGTGGGCTGGAGAAATGCTGCGTCATCATCAGCTTGGGATGAAAAAAACCCCAAAGTGAAGAGGTTTAATTCAGTCAATGTTGATCAATCAAGTGTCCTGATGGGCTCTGAGCAATACTAGTTCTCAATCATAATAACTACAATTTTACTCACTTTAAACTTTATGTTTTCTGTAAGTTTCTTTTTACAAAGGATTTTTTGGTCGGCAGGTCTTTAATTTGACTAAATTTACCTGTTGAGGTTCAAACAGACAGTGAGAACTTTTTTAGTGGTCTTGAAAAGTCTCATATCTGAATATATGTCCCATTATAATCCACAAGTTTAAATGAGATTATCAGCACAAAAATAGCATTCCCAGCTTCCCAATCAGAACTGGATTGATTTCTGGATACTTGAGCAAGACTGTCTGACAGAAAAGAGACAGAGGATCAGAAGAAATTTAAACAGGTGAGTGAAAGAGCACTGTCTAAAGGCTAAAACACAAGTTAAGCTGTTTGTGATAATGTTCATCCCAATCCACATGCAGCAGTCTATTCAAACTTTAGAGTCTATAAATTAAATAGTGAGTCATGTTACTTTTGTTCTGTTTGATAAATGAGAACTGGCAGGACATGACCAGGATTCACTCACTTTACATGTTACAGATGCGTCTCAGAGCACCGGGCTGTGAGTAGGTCTACATTTAGTCGGCTACTGAACTGCAGTCAAAACTCACCAAATTTGCAACAGTGCTACATAACTGTTAGTAAATTCATCACCTCGTCACATTGTATCTGGTGAAAAGTTGTTTTGAACAAAGAAAATCGTGTTTAAAAGGAAGATCCGATCTACCTTCACTTTCAAAACTCAACATTTTGCACAAGTCCTCCGACCAAAAGGGGTCGCTGCAGTCCACTTCAAACAGATTCTCCTCACAGTCCCTTTGAATGTTCTGTTTAAAATGAGAGTGTTTCTCCGCTCTGGCCTCAGACACACACACACACACACACACACACACACACACACACACACACTCACATCTGTCTTGGTTTTGCTGCAGTGTGGTTCAGACTGCCAACACGATAACACTGCTTTTCATTTTCTTTCTCCAGCTTGTTCAAGACAGAGACCCACAAGCCAAACCATCACTTAGAACCAGTGCACCAGCCTGACACCTTTCTGGACAGGGACTACTGCCTGCCACAGAGCACGGGCTACAACTACCTGGACCCCAACTACTTTCCAGCCAACAGATGACAGGGTCACAGGCGCCTCTAGCTCCAGGCTCTCTCCACATATCCCACAGGCCACTCTGTGCATGGCTCCATCCTCCAAGTCCAAGATAACCGCTTAACCCGCCGCCAGGCAGGAAGGCCAGCAGGCAGGCAGACAGCCAGGGGGCCTCGGAGCAGACCATGGTGCTGCTGGTGGGAGGGGCTGTTGGTAAACTGGCCTCCCTGACTCAAGCTTAGGGCGGCCATGTTGGTTCCTCAGAACAAAGGGGGCCCTGCTCCACCTCAGCCAGGTTAATCAATGGATCTGTGATTTGAAATGATACACTATTTTTAAAAAAACAAACTAAACTGAAGGCACACCGACATTCCCGAGCTCTGTGACTCCACCAGGGCTGCCTCCTCCCCCTCTCCCTCCCCCCTCCTCCTCCTCCTCCTCATCTTCCCCGTGCTGCTTCAAACTGGAGACCTGACAGTCAGTCTGGTGAAGCGCCACCTAATGGAGATGTGTGGTCATAGTGGACTGTGAAGTCATCAACTGAGATACACATAGGTGGTTTGTGTGTGTTTGTTTGTGTGTGTGTGTGCGTGCATGTGTGTGTGTGTGTGTGTGTGTGTGTGTGTGTGGTCTCCGTGATATGCAAGAGTGAAAAATGTTCTAGCTAGGTATCAGTAGATCAAGTATTTATGAGTCACAGCTTCTTTCAAGGGGTTGTGGCTAATGCAAGGAAGTTTGGCGGCGGCGGCGGGGTGGAGCTTGACGTCGGGGTCGGTGTGTTTTGAAGCTGCAGACTGTAGGAAGTTCTGCTGATCCACATGAAGCTCTGCAGATCTTTAAAGTGATTGGGCGCCATGTTTCAGCATGGAGCCATCCCTACCACTGTCACACAACGCTGCTCTCTAACCCCTCACCTTTCACACACCTTCATCTGTATTTCTTTCCCTTTGCTCTCTCCACTAAAACATGTCTAACAAGAAGCACTACAGCACGGAGAGCAAATGTTTTTGAAGGCAGACTTGCAGGCGAACGTTTGGAAAAGTACACAAGGCTGTGTTTTTGTTTGTTTTTCTCCTCCCCCTAATGTGTGCCGTTGTTGATCATGTTGAGTGTAAAAGTATATGGTGAAAAGTAGCCAGCGCTAGTTGCTGTGTGCCATTTTTAAAAGACAATTTTTCTTTTTTTTTCGAGGGGCAGAAGAGTTCCACCTCTGAGCGTGGCCACAACTTCACCTTGCGCCCACATCGCCCGCCTCCACATTATTGATCCAGTCATCATGCCTCTAGTTCTTTAATTTCGCAGTCCACTTTAAAAGGTCCATTTAAAAGATTGTATTTTTATTAATCTATTTAAAAAAGAATTGAGGTAGAGGTTGGTGCCTCCGCAGTGGAACAACCCAAACAATTTTATACACATAGATTTTGTTGTGCTTGAGTAGACACCATTTTGTATGGTTTTTGTCTCCTTCCCTCACCCCCTCTGCCCTGCTTCAATATCTGTGTATAACAGTCTGTTCTTATGTAAAAAAAAATAATAATGTAAAAAAAAAAAAAAGCTAGAGGAGAACCGTGGAAATAAAAGTATGTGAAAATAGTGTTTGTACGCTTGTGGTTCATGGAGTATTATTGAAAATAAAAGAAGAGTCTGTGGTTCAGCAGCTTGGTGCAAAAAACAAAAGGTGTGTTGATAATTTGACTTTATCAGTTATGACCTGCAAAAAATACAAAAGTGATTTAAAATCCCAGGATACATCAGTACATATTGACAACAGAGGAGGTAAAATCAAAGGTTTCCAAAAAATGTGATTCCTGTTCAGGGTACGTTTTCTGAGAAGTGTACAAGAGTTTTTCTCTGCCATCAGGGTTTGAATAAAAATTTCTAACACTGAATTTTTCAGCATCAAAGTCAAACTGAATTTTAACAGCTATCAAATTTCTTATACAGAGCATCCGGGGTAACACCCTCTCTACTTTATTGAACAGTTTATGATCCCTACCCACAGCATTAAGCTTTAAAATAATCAGGAATCAATTTTTCAGACGTACATGTATCTATTTCATATAATCATTTAATGCATTGATCTATGCTTTTGATGTGATATGAAGTCTGCCTGACTACTTGTTGGTCGTCATACTGGATGTTGCATGTACGAATTGAGACGGATCTATTTCTTGAGTTTTGACTGAATTTCAGAATTCACTAAATTTTTTCACTCTGAATTTTTAATGTTGAACTTTTCACTTCAAATTTTCAAAAACTAAAGATGTTGATGCATCAGTTTCTTTACGCTGAATTTATTTCAACATAAAAAAATTTTTGATAGTTTTTAGAATTCATGAAACAGTTATCTTGCAATTTTCATTTACAACAACTGTTTTGTGTATAATCACAGGTTGCAAAATGTTGACGGAAAATGCTACATCTGAGAGCTGAATATGTAATTATCTACAAATACCCATTTTTTGGGGTAACAACACAAGGTGAACATGAATTTGTGGCTGAAAAATACAATTAATCCTTTAAAGCTCCTGTAAAGGACTTTGGTTTGTGTTGACCTTGGTGCTTTTAATGGACACATGAGAAAGTCTTTCCTAATCCTGTCCTGTAAATTTGCTAGGGGTTTTTATTTTCTGATGATCATCCTACTGTCATAACTGGACATAAGAAATATCACTCAATGAGTCTGAGCGATAGAAACAAAATCCCTTAGTTTGACCCCAACTCTTCAACAATGGTTACAAACATACTGTAAAATGTGATTTTGCACATTTGCCATTGTAGCATATTATTCTATGTCAATATGATAAAAAAACACCTGAAATTGTTGTGATAACACATAATTATGAGTTGGCGTCAACGTGAAATTCTATGTCCAAATAAATCAGTGATGCATGTCGACTTGACAACCACCATAGCCCCTCCCAGCTGTTTTGTAAAGCTACAGCTTTCAAGTTATACCCAGAATGCTTTTGTGAACTATAACAGAACAGTCACACCATGAGTGAAGAGGGAAATGGATTAGTTATTTAAACTATTTACAGAAATTAACTTAACTCACAAGTCCAAATCAACCAAACTAAGTCAAGGGTTGTTATAGTACATCTTAATTAATCAAGATAACATCGGTAATGGTGCTAAAAAAATCTGTTTTATGACCTCACATAAAATGTTAAGACATCTTATTCTTACTTTGATACAACAAAACAGGAAATGATAGGAAATGTGGAGATATTAATTCTCCTTTTGGAAACACTATCTGTTTAATTCACAACCAACTGAAAATATTTCACAGGAGCTTTTTGGATAAAATGAAGTGAAAACCAGAAATTATTAATTTTACTTTGCTAAACTGATCATCATATGTTTTTCTGAGCTGAAGAAGCAGCTGCTGCAAAAGTGCTATTAACTATTTCCCAGTTCATGACATTGTACCCCAGAGTGACACAATTATCACGGTGAAAAAATTTGACTTTTGTTTGTTCTCTAACCTATGATCAGTGTAGCAGCTTAAAATAGACCCTTGTGTTGTTTGCATAAACTTTTTACAGGATGTCAAACCACTTTATACTTTACTGTCCATAACATCAGCTCTTTCTGCTGCAGCCTCCTCTCCAGCAGATGGAGCTATAAGATAAGGTACAAAACAGTCCTCCTTTTTCCTCAAACCGACACAAACACACTCAGAAATCCTCCTGGTAGCAAATGCACTGGCTTTATTGAATGTTAAATACCAGACTGAAAACAAGCACCTGTACGATGAGCTCAGAAACATACAAATGCTATATTTTTGAACACTTTAAAATCTTTTTTCTGCTTTTTAACTGATGCACAAAAGGCAGTTAAGCTTTGATAGTAATTCTTGCATGCTTGTCACGATATAAAACAACGCTGTGCATGAGAGCATGAGCACACACACATGCACACACACACACTCACACTCACACACACTGACATTTCCTCATTTCCTGCGTGGGGGGAACTTTTCCTCTCTCTAGGACTTGAAACATGCTCTCAGTCACAGCAGGAATGTTTCTCAGTACAGTATCCCTCCTCGGCTGGGCAGTTGGCAGCAAATATCGAGGTCAACGCAAGAGAGAGACGATGCAAGTGGGTGAAGCAGAATGTGACAACCAGGCGCTTCGTTGGTGTTTAAAGCAGGAAAGGTTTCACCGTTTGCTGGGAGTGTTCAGGGACATGCAGATCACTGGAGCTCGATGAGCGTGTGTGTGTGCGCACATGTGTGTGTGTATGTGTGTGTGTGTGTGTGTGTGTGTGTGTGTGTGTGTGCGTGTCTGTGTGGTGTAGGTGTGAGGGGAGCTCCTGAACAGCAGAGACTGGAGGCTGGGATCATCGGAGCAGTTAGAAGTTCTCCACGGCCTGGCAGATCTGGGAGAAGACTTCATCTGGTGACCTCTCTGCATCAATCTGCAGACAGAGACAGAGAAACGCATTTAAAAGCCTTTCAGCGTCATCAGAGGGTCAGCGTGCAGTCGAGTCAGCTGTCTGCTTCTATGTGACCTCGGTTCATGTACTGGCATTTAGTCCTACACACATTAAACATCGAATGTGGTATTAAAACATTCTTACAACTCATTTTAAAGTGCAAGCTGCTCCTTCAAATACACAGTTATCTCCTCTGTTGAAGAGGTTACTGAAAATTCTGCAGTACATTGATCAAACATCCTTGCCCTTATTCTAAGAGTTTCTGCTACTGATGTAAAAACAAAAACCCCCACAAATTTATAAAGTTCTACTGTTGATTTAATGCATGTGAGCATGATTTACTTTTAAAGCTACTATGATGTACTGTAGCTTTGTTTTGGCGCCCCCTGTGGACAAAGCAGCATCTTAAATCAGCGGTTTACTCTCGTACTCTTATAAAGGTGTTATCGACAAAACAATATTGGATACTTAATTCATGTGAGAACTAGAAAGTTTAGCCAAAATGTAAAAGAACAAAAAGTACAAGCCTAGTCTGATTTTGGGGTGCACATAACCAAAAATCTGGATATTGTTTGTCTTTTTTTTACCGTGTACAGAAGCTTCTTGTGTTCGTAGTGAGCTGCCACCTCCTGGCTGTCGTTGCAAAAGCTTTCAGCCCTCCTGTGCAGGATGTCTTCTCTGTCTGGGGTCGATTGGAAGCTGGAGCTGGACCCTCTGCGACACTGTAGACGGTTGGACATGGTCTCTGCTGAGCAGCTCAACAAGAGCACAGCGCTGGGTTCTCCCATCTGAAACACAAAGACCGATAAATCACAATGCATCAATGCTCTACGTGACATTTCAAAATCAAATGAAGAATGGTTTATCTTCATCCTTTAACTTCATGTTGCAGACTCATGACTGACGCTCTGACCTTGGCCTCGTACTCCTCAGCCCGTCTCAGGTCTCTGGGGAAGCCGCTGATCACCAAACCTTTCCCCTGCCGTACAAACGCTGCCACCGCATCACAGAGGAGCTCCAGCATCGTGTCCTGGAGATAAAACATGCAAACTTAAATCAACTTAAATGGTCAAAAAGTAGGAATAAGCACAGGTCAAAGCTTGTAATCAATGGAGACTCCTTTAAAAGATTGAGTGTGTGGAAAGTTTATCTTACATGAACACTTAATGAACTTTATGCTGCATTAAATAGAGTCTGTTACCACCTTATCTGATGTAAAAGTTTGTCATCACATCTTTCTTGTAGACCCAGCATCTCTTCTTTACTTTGCATGTTTTCTCACGCAATAAAATGGGACTGAGACTCTGAGACTGACTTTTTTAATTGGAGTGGGCAGGTTTCATGTTTTATTTGGGATGAAAACAAAAATCAGCCAGATCTGTTTAGAAGCCCATTTCCACCAGTTGAAAAAATAAAAAATTAAAAACTGGCTATGTTGAGATTTTTCCCCTGTATAAAGTCATAATTATGGGATAAAAAGTTGAAATTATGAGACTAAAAAGGCAAAAAAATTACTTTTTAAACTCATAATTTTGACTTTTTGCTCCTCAAAGTTATGACTTAATATGACCAAAGACATGTATCAACAAAGCCAAGTTTTCATTTTTATACATCTGGCAACCCTGGATGAAAGTTTTTGATAGAATTTCACTTAAAATTCAAAAGGATGTGTTGACTACACAAGAAATCTTTCTGATTCCTATTCCCAAGTTTAGGTAAAGAGATGACTGCTACCTGTAAATTATTTCTTTTTACTGAAACATGCACCTGATTTCCCTTGTTACTATCTTGGTGTGCCATGCTATGACTTCACAAACTCAGCTAGGAATGCTAAAAGCACATCTTTTTCAATGTTTTCTGCCCTGAAAGGTCTATAAAACTAAGCTCAACTACTAAAAGTTGCATCAAGAGGTCTTTAAGAATGAAATAGTCACATCTGTATCACAAGTATTAGGACTTGGTTTTAGCCTGAGCGTTATGATAGCCAAAGCTGCTGACTCACTGCATCACATTGACAAGCTCAGGGAACCATCAAGTGTGTATTTCTCTTAGTTTAGAAAGTTTGTGTGTGTGTATTTGTGTGTGTATCTGTGTTATTATTACCCCCTGAAGCCTATTAGTGGTTGTTTTTGCTGTCTCATTTTTGGTAATTATTCTGATTTTGCTGTCATGCTGCTGCAGTTCCTGAGTTTTATTGCCTTTGGAAGTTTGTCACATCTATTGTAATACTTCTATGAGCTACATTGCTTTGTGGCAAAACATAATTAGTTGTTGCTGCTGTTTTGGTTGGTTTGCTCCTGAGCTTTAGGACTTTTGAAAGAGTTAAGCTCTGGTTGTCTACAGGAGTTTGTCTCAGAAGCAGAAACTATTTCGTTTTTAGTATTATTCCCTTTTAACACTGAAATGTGATACACACAGGCCAGGCCGTCCATTTATTTCATACCCAGCGAGACATAATGATGTTCTCTAACAAGTTATGTAACTGGTCTGCTGTCCTCCTGTCATGTCTTGTTTGTGATGCTGATGCTGTGGCAGAGCTGTATAGAGAGATAGCACGCCTGTGAACAATTACTCTAAGATGAATGGGTTCTCATACAACAATCCTGCAATTAATCCCTCCTTCATAAAGGTAATATGTGTTTGTTGTAATAATCGTGCACCATCTCCATAAATCAGGACAGACTAGATATTAGAAACACATCAGTCTGATGACACAGAAATCAACAGCATCACAAACTGAGAGGCTCAAAATGACCATAAAGTTGATTCAGCACCTCTGTAAAACAGTTTCATTAAAAAGTGAACATTTAACCTTCATGAGAGGGGGATTTATCGCAAGACTGCGATGATATTAGACGGATCATTTGGTGGAATGGAGTTCAAGTATCTTGGGGGAGCAAATGTTCGGAGCAGCTGCTTGTTCACGTCGTTGGGAGTTTGTAGAGGTTGTACCAGTGCCTGGTCTGGATGCCTCCCAGGTGCCTTCCAGTGGAGGATTTCTGGTCACGACTAACTTGAAAGGGGCCCCAGAGTGGACCGAAGGTATGATGGCAGAATCACATATCTGAGCTGTTGTGCCCTTGTATCTCTCAGGTAGAGTTTAATAAAGCTGCTTTGAAAACTTGCTTCAGCTGAAGCACATAACGTGCACCAGGGAATGAAAATAAAGCAATCAAACCAGAAAAACACTGCAAAAACTTCGTACTTTGCCAAGTATATTCTTCTAATTTCTAGTCAAAATATTTCATCACACTTAATACAAGACACACAGTTGCCTAAAGGGAAACATTTCAGTCAGATATTGCAACTTGTTTCAAGGTGGATCATCTTAAATATCTTGGATGTCTTGACTAAGTCATTTCTTAGTTTAAAACAGCTTTTGCTACTTGCCACAAGGTTTTTTGAAGCTGCTGAGTTATTTGTCAAAGCTAAATTATCTTGTTCGAAGAAAAAGGCTCAGCTTGAATGAAGAAAACAAAGCTTTATTAAAATGTGCCGCTCATTATAAGCTAATTATGAATCACAAAAGTTCTCAATATAAGAAAATGAGTTTACCCAGCTATTTTCAAAGGTCTCTCTTATCTAGTAAAGCTTAAATTAAACATCTTATTTTAAAATATCTTAAAAAAAGAATTTTAACTTGGACTATTAGTAGGTAGTTTTGCCAATTACAAGCAAAAGTATCTTTTATTAGTTTTTTAACTTACTTTTAGAGTAGTATATTTTTCCAGTGCATCATTATGTCAAGAATTATGGCACAATTATTTATTTATCAAGAATATTCTTCAGTATATTGAGCGAAAAGCCTCTCATATTTTTTGTATCAAGAAAAAATGCTCTTGTTATTAGTGAGAATACACTTTTTTTTTTTTTTAGGTATTTCTGGGTTCATTTAGGTTAGATATTAGTACTTGTTTTGGAAAGTCTTGACAAGCCAAATTTTCTTGTTGTGTTGGCAGATAATTTTGCTTAGTTTAAGTAAAATACCCCCAGTTTTTGTCTATTTTTTCTTGTTCTTCTGGATTTATAATTTAAGTGATCAGACACAGTACCGGTAGTTTCTAGTTTTTTGCTGCAGCAGTCTTGTTCTTGTTTTCATGTTGTTGAAGGCCTTAACAGCCTGCACACTTCGTGTTTGAGATTACATGACCTTGTCACAAAGCTCTGAACAAACTCAGCATTCATGAGACCCTGAACTACGGGAGATGTACTTAATCATGTGAAGCTGCTGCAGGAAAACAAGCAGTTGGTCTTAAATATATTAAGTATTGATTTTTTGTTTCAGCTCAAAGTAAAGTCCCTCGTATGTGCGATTTCACCTCTGTTAAGGACCACATATTGTGGAAAAATCTCACTCTGAAAGCTGTTTATAGAGGATATAATGTACACACACATACAGCCCATGAGGAGGAATACATACAATATTAAAGGTATGTGGACACAAGATCCCTGCGAGTTCACCAGTCTGTTTGGCATCTGATTTATGCAACCTCCAAAGAACACTTTCTGCAAGATTCATCTTTGCTCATGTATTTTTGATCCCACAGCAGCTTTTGTGAAGCTAATTACTGACTTTAAACGGATAGATCAAAATCCTGCAAGGTAATTTTACTGTTTGTCTCGTTTGCGAGCACCTGTGTGATAAATCTTTGCCAGTTTTTTTCTCTCTGTGTTGGTTTGTTTATCTTTGTTTTATGTGTTCCAGTTTGAAGTGTGACCCTGTTGTCTGGCAACTACAATGAAAAACTAGTGGTTGTCAGTTTCAGAAACTGTTGGTTGCATCTTGCAACATGAAAGAGCACTCGTGAATGCTCCCTCACTTATTTATTAAACACGGCAAGGATTATATGCAGAAAGCCTCTTTAACTAAAGCTTAAAATAGCTTTTGATTGCTAACTATGACAACTGAAGATGCATTTCCAGAAAAGTAATAATGATTTCATTCAAATTATATCTTTAAAATTGTTTTATAATGCATGAATTATGAAAGTCAGAGTCAGGATGTTTCCCTTGAGTGTTTTTATTTGTCCTAAAGCATGAAAAATGTTTTCCATTTTTTCTTCATTTCAAATATTTGTAACTAGGCATTCAACTTAAAACAGTGTGAACTGAATGTAAATACGGCTTTTTTTTTTTTTTAGTTCTTTCCTTTCTTTCTTTTTTTTTTGGTAATTTCATGAATAACCTTTTTTAATGCTTTGTGAAACATTCTAACTCTCTTTCATCCATTTTAACACTGAATAATTTATAGTATACAAGCTTTATTGTCCTCAAATGCTTGTCTATAACATTTTTCAAAGTGTATATATGTTTGGAAAAAAAATTGAAAACATTTTTTCAGGCCCTAAGAAGAATAAAAATATCCTGACACAGGCTAATATGAATTTCCACCACATGAACCATTGAATTTAGGAGTAAATAAGTTTTAAATAGGTGTCCACTGTAGTGACCACTATGCATCACAGGGTTAAACAAGAAATGATCTAAAATAAACGGTGCAATAATAAAACTTAATCAAGGGGTACTACCTCAAAATGTACAGCATCATGATACATAAAAACCCATCAGTAGTAGAAAAGAAATCATCAAAATAGACTGAGACTAAAAGGACCAGAGGTAAGAACAAGTAAAGAAAAATATAGAAATGGAAATTAAGCTAAAAATAAAAGCCTGCATCTCTATTGTATCTCAGTTTGTGATTTTCTCGTCACACTCTCCATGATTACAAAGTACTGAGAGACAATTTGTCTGGTCGTTTTCTCTCCACACTGCAGCCTGATCAGTAGAGATTGGTGATATGAGCAGAAGCCTGGTAACATGAAGATTGCCTGTTACTGAGATCAGCTCTGAAAAACTGTTTGGGAAAAGTCCATGAGGAACAACAGCTGTCAGCGTGGCCTTGCAGCAGCGTTAAATCATCTGTGATGTCTGTTTACCTGAGCTGCAGACAAACTGCAACAGTGATAGATGTGTGAAAGCTCATACATTCAGGAGAGAGACTCAATTCTGGAGGGGCAATGAGAGATAAAGTGTTGCATCTTTATCTCCCCTCTCTGACTTTTGAAAGAGGTGTTCAGGGACCTTGTAAAAGAGATGTGTTGACATCAATGTGTTCATTTATACTACCAGTTTTGGGATGACAGTATGGACTTGGAGAGTATATTTTGAAGCTTTGTGTCTCAGTGTGTGAAAACATTCATTAAACCACTGCTGTTTAACAAGCTCATGAATCCTCTGCAGATATAAAGCACAGAATTAAAAGATCCTCACTAGAAGTCTTTGTGCTTTTATTAAACCACAGCAGTTTACAATATAACAGCATAGTGTTTTATTTAATGTGACATCAGTATGCACTTTACAGACTTTAAGTTTATTTATATTTCAGATTGTTTTTATAGGTAAGCTAAATGTGCAATACTTTGAGTACTGAAGGACAAAAAAATACACAAACCCATAAAAACACAAAGTAATTATTTCTGTCTTGAGAGAACAGATACATTTTGAGATTTGTTTTGAAAGTACAGACAGTTGTGATTGACCTCAGGTCAGCAGGTTGTTTGTTGAGAGAAGGGCCACAGTAACTGAAGTGAACTAAAGGCCCTCTCTCAGTAGTCCTGTAATGATTACCATAATTATCCATCAATTTGTTGACATTTTAGTGTATGCATATGCTGTTCAGCCTATAAAAGGTCAGAAAACAATTTTAGCAAATGGTATCAGTTTTTTTTTTTTTGCTATCTCTCTTCTTGTCTTCTTGCTGACAGTTCCCTGACTTTACTGCCAAGGTGAAACTCAATGGTGGCATTTTGATTAAGCCTTAATCTTTATTTCCTCAAAAGCTCAACAAAATGAATCAGTTAACCTCAACAGGTTTTGGAAAATGAAAAATTTGAAATGGTTACATATTCATATGTTGTAGAAATCCCTAAATCTGTCTTTAAACTCATCAAAATGATCCCTTCTAAAAGTAGCACAAAATCTTTACAAGATCTTTCTGAGACTTGCTGAAATGATGTTGTGCCATAAGGCTCTCCTGCTTTAGCTCTGCCTCCTTACGGGCCTCCAGGGGGGGCTGGCCAATCAGAGGGAAGGGGATTTGTGGAGTGGGGAGCCTTGGGCCATGTCCACAGGTAGTCATATATCTGGAAATTGCATATATTTTTTTTACATTTAGCCGAAGTGAAGATTTTGGAAAACTCCAGTTTCATGGTTTTATGTATGTAAACAGAGTTTCTGGATCTCAAATGTCACAACTTGCAACAAATAAAAAAGCCATTGACATCACATAAATGCAAACTTAAAACCTTTCTCAACATTACAAACTTGATGAGGGTCCTTGAGCTCTTGGGTTTGAATTGAGGATGCTCAGAAGAACACGAATCCTTTAGGCAGGAATTTCTGACTAACACTAATCAGTAACTAGCGCCACCAGCCTTCAGTTTGCTGTACAGACTAAAGAAAAAGCTGTTTACCACAAAGGCGGACTTATAGGTATCACAGGGAATTTGTTTGATGGACTAGAAATTCTGGTGATGATGAGGGTTGATGACGTTTCATGTTTAATCGACTAAACGTACACATCTTTGGGTGCCGCAGCTCCACAGACAGTTTGAGAACTGTGAAGCTCCATGTGATGCAAAGTAAAGCACACAGTCAATAACTCTCCTCCTGAAGGGATAAAAGGATAAAAATTCAGACTGAATGGACACACTGCTGCATTCAATTTCCTTTTCAAGTTTGACACGTGTGGAGTCCAATCAATAATAGTGACTCATACACATCCTACACACACACACTCACACACACCCAACGAGGGAGCACGCAGGTTTTTATGCATATTATTTATACACCTTTGAACATGTGAAACTGAGCATGACAGTGTGTGTGAGTGACAGGTGGGACGTGTTTTTTTGATGTGAAATGTCACTCACTCATGGACTGTGTAGTTCAAACAGCTCCATGACAAACACAGCAACGTTATTTATGATGAATAATCATCATCAGCGGATACATCTCTCTTTGCCATCTCTGCAGGCGTGATCATAAATGTGGAGGCTGGAAATGAAAGCAGGAAGCAGAACAATTCTTACCTCTACCTACCTCAGAGAGCCTCTAATGGGATTTCACTTTCATTCAGGTTACACAAATATTTGACTAAGAGGCAGGCAGAGAGAAATCTGCTGTTGATTTGGAAATTTACAGGCAGAAGCAGAGAGACTGATACTACTGCAAGAAAATCATACTGATAAAATGATGGAAACATTATTATTAATCCAAATAAAAAGACCTTTATAGAGTTAATTGGCTCTGTCCTTATCAGGGGTGTGTGAATCAGGGACCTAATTATGAGCATCAAGAAGCTTTAACAAGTCAACAGCAACAGAAAAATGACCTGTTTGACACTGGCAGAGAAGTTTTTCATGGATGCTCATCCCACAAATGCAAGTTTCTTAAGAATGTGACATCATTTAAGGGGGAAACAAACAAGCTTTTCTGCAGTATAAAATGTCCTGTACCAAACACAAATTTACTCTCTTGTGTGCTAAGGTGAAGTGCATTTTGATCATCAGAGCTTGTTGTGTTGGATGGACTGTACACTTAAACAACAATAATCATGCCAACTTGTAAGTCTCCCATGTAATTTTATCACATAAGTACAAAGTTAAAAATGTATTAGATGCTAAGTAATACCACCCTGTGACAGCTTGAATCAACTGAGTAGCTTCTGTGCATTCAATTAGTTGAGTTTATGTGTCAGTTTGATTAAAAAATATAAGCTTCACTTGATCTTTCACATCTTTGTTTATAGGTTCATTTGATTGATTCATATAACCAAGCTCTTGTTCATGTCCACAGCCTGTTTTAAGTGAAAGCTACTGTAAATTCAATTTGATCACATAGAGTTCACTAAAACGGTTTGATTCAAGTTTACACACAACATATTTACTTTGTTTTTACTAATTATTATGAATCAACTTCCATATCACATCAAATTTAGGTAAATTTTACCCATAAAGAATAACTACTTGAGCCAAGTATCATTGTTTTTCAGCATATAGTTGTAAATAAACCCACTAAAGGAAACAGAGAAGTGTCTTTAGGTGTATTCTGGTACAACAGTCCTTTTCCTTAATCCTTTGCAGGGTTAAGGATTTACAAAAGTGAGGAATTTAAGTCACTTCACAACTAAAAAGCAAACATTACTCTGTACTTTCATCTGCTGTTTTGGTTGCAAAAAAGGTTTTGAAAGTGAGACTTGTAAACAAGACTTCACTGTACTTGATGGTTTTGCTTTTATTTACTTATATACATGTAATACAGCATTTTTGTAACATTGCTGTTATTTACCTAATAAAGTAAATGTGTATTTGTTTTGAAACATTAGTTCATGAGGGGGTCTTTGAAATGATGGACTCTCCTCGTCCTCTGTGGATAATCTAACTCACTCACAATAAAGACAGAGCACAGACAAACTTTATGGCTTCACTTAAGTAGCAGGAACAGATTGTCATCATTAAAGGGGGAGAGTTTTTACTGTATTATGAGCTTGTTATGGTAGAAACAGTGAATGTCGATGGGCTTCAGTATTTGCACAGCGCCTGCTCTACGTCTCCATTAAACGATGGAGCATCCAGTCTTTGCTGGGCGGTGATTCATTTATGTCTCTGCAGAAAATGTGTTTTCCTCAGAGAGTGTTTGGAGCTGTAGATGATTTGTCAGCTTTACACTCTCTGTTTTCAGCTCCTGTATGTGCTCAGACAGCCTCTGTCTGAGTGTATAGATGCTCTATCTCTATAAAAGCCATTTTGAGCACCCTTGACTGTATAATATGTCGGCTGCAGTGCTTCCTCTCCTGTTTATTTCATTAGACCTCTGGCAGGAAGGCAACATTTTCGTTTAAGTATACTCGCCCCGAGAGCTGTGGTGGGTGTTTTTTTCACCCTCAGCTTGGAGGGATTTGTATTTACATTTTCTAGCATCTCCAGCTGTCTGTCTGTAATTATAAAAATCTGTAAAAGATCTTAAGGTATTAATTTGTTGGTGCAGGCTGTAGTCACATGTCAATCAAACACTGTGGGTGTTATTCTCTATTATTTGATTTAGTGCTCAAACAAATCTATTATCACTGCCTGTACTAAATGTCCTGCTTTTGAATTCATTAGAAAAGCCCACACATTTGATAAAAACAAAGTTTAACAGACAGAAGATGCCAGAAAAAGTTTGGAAAACAGCAGCAATAATTAACTTCCACCTACGACTGATACAGAAGTAGAAATTCAAGATCTTCTTATCCTGAACATATTACATTTGTTTTTGTGAACTGAGCACAACTTGTGGCAGGATGAATTAACTTAGTTTTCAGCCAGTCACACTCTAGTCAACTCCAATTCATGGATCAAAAACACCACTCGACCACAATTTTAATATTTCTGGCAATGGTACCGTAGACATGAGGTTTCACAGAAGCTCGAATGTGACTTTGGAAAACCTGTGACTTATGATCCATCAAGCAGTAACAAAAACAGAGGAAAAGAATCTGGGAAAATGATGCTCTGCCTTTTTATTTTTTTATTTGGCAATTTCTCTTTTTCTAAGTTCACTGCTACATGGAAGAGCTGTAAAATCCACGTGGTAACTCTCTTTTTAGTCTGAGGCAGTGAGATTAAGAATCGTAAATGTGAAACAAATCAGGGAGGCTCTGGTGTGATTAGAAGCAGTAAAATAGTCATTTTGACTCCACGCAGTTGAACATTATTTAGACAAATAAGCAGTTATGATAGGCTCTCAATCAGTTTATACTCTCACTGCATGTGTCAAATCTGGTCTTAAATCAACTTAAATCCTCTTAGTTGCTACAAATAACTGTAAAAAAACACCTCCAGAAGATGAGCAGACTTTAACAGTTAGGGCTTTTTGAAATGTGAAAGTACAGGCGGTGGAGCAAAATCTCTTAAATAGGAGTTAAGAAACTTAAACCAACCAATTACCAGCTGAAATCCCTTGTTCAAAAATTTTTTTTGCAAACAAAATTTCATGAAATTGAAGGAAAAGTACTTGTAATAAAATATCCCGTCTTGCATTGAAATGTCACCCAGTCACATGAGTTACAGTTGTGCCTAAAAGTTTACACCCCCTCCAGTAGAATTTTCTGATTTTTTGGCCTTTTCTCAGAAAATATGAATGTTAACACAAAAACATTTCTGTAACTCATAGTTAGAGGTTGTGTGAAGACATTTATTGACAAACAACTGTGTTTACTCTTTTTAAATCATAACAACAGAAACTTCAAACATGACCTTGTTCATTTTTTATAAACACACACTGATTACAAGCAAATAGATCACAGGTGAGGATGGTTACTCTTAGTAGACATTCAAACACATTCGTGTTAACTTTTGTGCATTTATCAAGCCAAAACCACCTGAGTTGTGTAAACTTCTTAACAGGGTCATTTTTGAAGTTTCTGTTGTCATTATGATTTAAAAAGAGTAAACTATTTTTTTTTAACAAATGTCTTAACCCAACCACTAACCATGAGCGATAGAAAGGATTTTGTGTTATCATTCATATTTTCAGCGAAAAGGCCAAAAAGTCAGAAACTCTTCTGGAGGGTGTAAACTTTTAGGCACAGCTGTAATACCCGCCACAGTAAAACATCCTAAATGATGCACAGATGCAGCTCTGCCGGTAGAAGCAGAAGTCCTTATATCAAACATCCATAAAGGTCTGGCTCTCATTAAAACAGCTTTAAAAATAGACACACAGTGGGAAAAACAGTCCCAGCATCCCGTGCTCTCTCAGCCCCGGCTCTGTAATCGAGGTTCACAGACACTGACCTCAGGCAGCTGCTCTCCCCTCTCCAGGACGTCCCGCAGGTGTCGCCCTCTGTCGCTGTGAGACTGCAGCTCGGCACACAACAGGTCACCCAGAGTAACTCGACGCAGGCCGAACCTCTCCTCCATCCGCTCACACTGAAGAGCTTTACCTGATCCTGGACCACCTGAGATAACACACACACATGAAGGGAATTGATTGGTGACTAGGTGAGTTGGTGACCTGTGTGTGTGTGTGTGTGTGTGTGTGTGTGTGTGTGTAAGTCTTAGTCATCACCGGGAGCAGAGAGTCAGATAATTACTGATGATTATTAACGTCTCCCCTCTGAATCTACCTGCTCCGTTATCTTAATTCATCGCACACAGACACACACACACATACACACACACAATCCCAGCTCATTTCCATAAGAGAATCCAAGAATGTTTCACTCTGCTGCTCTTCACTGAGGTCTGCAGGAGTTTTATTACAGGTTAACTGCATGCATTTCGTGGCCACGAGGCAGAGCGAAGCATCAGGAAGCGGTGATTCCTCATAACCTGCCTTGGGCCAAGTAATAAAAGCCAGGATGTGCTTCTCATTCATCAGTATTCTCCTAAAGCACCACAGGCCTCCACCTGCACTCAGAGACAAACATCCTCATCGCCATTTTCTTCAGAGAGCACAGACAGAAATGAGAGGGGCTTAGTTTACCCACGAACACCCTGAACGTCTGAAAAGGTCCATGAGAAATCACGAGACAGGCGGATCTGGAGTTCTTCATTGTGTATTCAGAATAAATTCACTGACTTAATGTTTTTCCACCTCAAAATGCAGCACATCCTCCCCCCATGCCTCCTTGCTGAAGTATTCCTCCACTGCTTGTCACTTCTGCCGGGAAGTGAAATAATGACCTACCGGGGCTGAAGCAAAGCCCGGAGCAGCTTGTTAGTGTAAGTCGAGCTAATATTGAACTGGCTCTGTGCATCCAGACTGTTTCAGCCCCATCTGTAATTTAGATGAACTGGCCCTGAATGTGGACAAGGTGCATCCATAATGCACCTCTGTTGTTTACAACATATGAATCATCTTTTATGTATTTTATTTTGCTAGCCAGAGATGATATGGCTCTCCACATTTCATGTCTCTCTTCACCTCTTCTACCCATAAGAAAAAACTCCTAAAAACATGAGAAAAAAAATTCCTGCAAGTCCCAAATGCCTCACACAGCCAGTCAGAAATTAGACGGACGCAAGTTTGGAGTAAAACGCCAGTCATCCGTGTCCAACCCCAACTCCAATGAAGTTGGGACATTCAGTAAAATGTAAATAAAAACAGAATGCAATAATTTGTTAACCCCACTTAACCTTCATTCAATTGAATATGCAAGATATCTAGTTGTGTTTTTGCAAATATTCAGCTATTTTGAATTTGATGTCTGCAAAACGTTCTTAAAAAACTGGGTTTTTAGTGTCATGTTTACCACTGTTACATCACATTCCTTTTAACAACACTCAATAAGCGTTTGGGAATTGAGAACACTAAATGTTGAAGCTTCAGACCAAGAATTCTTTCCCATTTTTGCTTAATGTACAACTTCAGTTGCTCAACAGTCCTGGATCATCGTTGCTGTATTTTCAACTTCAAGTGAAAATAGGTTGAACTGTATTTTGATTATATTCTGTTTACATTAATATTTTACATAATGCCCCAACCTTATTAGCATTGAGGTTGTAATACAACTCAATACTCGACTTGTTTATCTACACTGAAAGCAGCCCAAACCATCCCACCAGCTCTGTCACAGCTCTGTCCTCACTCAGAGCTGAAGCTACAGCCTGGATTATATAAAATGTAAGTGAAGCCAGAGACAGAGAAGACACAACACAGCGTGAGGCAGAAGGAAATGTAATGATTTAATTTGCGAATCCACTCTTGTGCTTCAGCAGGTAGCGCTTTTATGAAAGCATTAATCAGTGGAATTGACAAATGGTCTTCAGACGAGACAAGTCGCTCGCCTCTGCTAATTGCGATGCTTCATCCATAGCTGTCACTTTCCAATGCCACTGATAATTCAAGAGATTCTTTCAGTGCAGCATTTATTTAACTCCGACTGTCTGGGAAAGGGATGAATCTGCTGTGAAGAGATTCTCACACCCAATGTCACCTTCCATCAAGAAGAAGAGACTTTGTAGGCTTTTCTCATTATTTTTGAGTGATGGACACACAGTAAAGAAAGAAGTGCACAGAGTGTGAGGTGTTATGAACCCTAAATCCAACATTTTTCTGTGCACTGAGCAACAGATGGGATGCAGGTAGAGTTCAACAAGCAGAGCTGGAGGTTTGGACTTGGCAGACTTTTCGATCAAAAAGCCACAATGACCCACTTTACGTCTCATTATCACGTTACTGCAGTGTCTAAAAAATAACTGGTAAGAAGATTTGAACTGGTCACAGGTAAGCAGCACAGTTGTTATGATCCTAATGAATTCAGTGTGTTTACAGTGAAAAGCTGAATTGTCAAAAACAACTGGCAAGGGCACGATTATGAGATGAATTTTACCTTTCAGCAAATCAAATATTTGCTTTTGTAAACCTTGGCATCCTTTTTGGTCACTTGGCCTCTCGGCTCCAGAGCTTTCTGCCAGAACCCCTCCACCCCCTCCCACCACTTTTTCCCCAAGTCACAAACTGTAATACTGTAATGGGCACTGGGTGAGAACAATACAGATGTCATGCTTACTCCACTTAGTGCACCATTCAAAGGATTAAAAAGCTGTCAATGATAATGAAGTTGACTTGCTGTATTTTTTAAATCTTTTTAATGAACAAGACAACAACCTCCAGCCTTGAAATATGGCACTAATGAGTTTCCTCAATGTTATAAGTTACAGTTGGTCAAACATTCAAATGTTCATGATGCAACATCCCCTCTTTTAAGCACAAAATACTTGATTATGACTAAAACCTGCAGAGAAATGAACATTTAATTGTGTATAACTAATTTTCCAGTTCACCAATGTTGCATGGTTTATGATGGAGAAGGCAGTTTTTTGCTCTAAATCACCAGAGGGAGCTCTAAAAAGCTTGGCTTCATTTGTGTAGCTGCTATGCTGTCCATCTTTTCATGCATTTAAAGGTTTGTATTGTTCCCCTGGTACCCTCCTGGTAGCACTACATGATTTACATCTAAAAGAATCCCTTCTTTTTTTCCCACAATGATTTTTATGGAGAATCCTACATCAGCTTAATTTTAGCTGCCTTCTACTTAAGACTCTCTGCTCCACAAAACCTCGTCCTTCTGATTGGCCAGCCACACAGAGGCCTTTCAGGAGGCAGAGCTATGAGTAGACCTTGGTGTTTGAGGCCCACTCCTCCAACATGTCATGAAGTAGATCTCATACTGTTTTAAGAATGGGCTGTTTTAAAAAGTTCACAGACAGATCCAGGGTTTTCTACAACATTTGAAAGCGTATTGTTTTGAAAATTTAAACATGATTAATGTGGACATCCAGTGCTGAGGCTTCATATCCATGTTTAAAATATGAGCCAGCATGATCTTTAAGCAAATTGAAAACCCATCAATTTCGTTTAACCTTTATCATTTCTCTCAGTGTCGGCAGGTTTGTTTCTGCGTGAAGGTGAAGATTATCAATTTATGCACAGAACTGGGAAACAGAAACGAAGATGACAGGAAAGAGAGATGAAAGAGTGTGAGTAAAGGGAGACTTCGCATTTACATTTCCCCCCTGGGCACCTTTCTGGAGCACCTTTATGCAAAACTACATCACCCAAGTTTAAAGTTAGCACCCAAACACTGAGAAGACGTACGACTACACACATGTAGTGTGAACCACATGGTGTCTAATGATGGAAAACAGGCACAAGGCGTTAGCTGAGAGTATTTAAAAGCAACTTCTAACTCCAGCGCTTACATGAAATGCCTCTCTCTGTATTTTGAGCTGTTTGCAGAGGACATTTATGACCCAGTTTAACAGATTTATGCTTGCAGCAGCTCTCAGGAGACATCATTTAGCACTTCAGCACTTCTCAACATAAAATGTCAGTCCTATTTGAATTTTTGCATTTAAATGTTTTCTACCTGTGTTTCAGCGTTTCCTTACACTCCAGTTTGGGCAGTTACCCAACATTCATCACTTTAGAGCTCCTTAAGTATCTTATGTAATGCTGCTGTTTTCTTCCCCTTCATCATTTGTCTGTTTTACTCCCTGATGACACTTCTCATCAGCATTTCAGAGGAAAGATTGATGGCAAACAAGTGACTTCTTTCCCCTGAGTGGTGAAGAAGGGATGAGTATTTGACAGATTAGCATCATCAGCAGCAGGTTCAGAAAAGATGATATATCAATAATTCAGTCCTTGTAGATGTTTCTTGTTCAGAGGGTTTTTGCAGCTTGGGTTTGAAGCACTCTTGAAAGATTTAAAATGTTATAAATATGGAAAGTGGAAGCTCATAGTTTGTTTCAGTAAACTTTGTTAGTGGAAAAGTACTTTGAAGACAGCCGCTGTGAAAGTTTGAGAGCAAAATTAAAACAGCAATCCTTAGAGGTACCAGGTTAGTTATTTTTAAGCTGCATTAAAAAATATAATTTTTTAACATCCAAATGAACAAGTGTGACATGAAAGGAAATGCAGTGAGTGCTAGTGAGGCTCATTTGTTAAGACTACAGGATAGATGTGGTGTCAAAACTTTTTTCAAGTGGGCCACATTTGATTTTGTGAAAATAACCAAAGGCCAGAAACTCCTCTGACATTTTTGTTAACCATAAACGTATCAATGTTGTCACAAGACACATTTAGACACATTCAGGCTTGCAACATGAAACTTCCATTACTATATTACATCAGATGTAAGTGTCAGAAACTTTTGCTTCTTCTCTGGGGAAGTAATTTCCATTGGGGGGGGGCGCTATGGAGAAAACTTATTGGGGAATTTTTTCACTTTCTTTACCTCCACTGATCCAGCAGCAGCTGCACTTACTGACCACCCATCCCTCAAATATTACAGCAAGCTGCTGCTGGATCAGGAGGATTTGTGGAGTTGGTTTTAACACAGCAGAGCCGTGTGAGAGTGTACAAGAGCGAACTAGAGCGCTCATCCTCTAATCCTTTAATGGTCGTATCTTTAGTATTTTCCATTAGAGCAGAGAGAGCGATACATGTGAGCCACTCAGAGTTTCCATTAACTCTCATTAACCTTCATCACTCTGTCCTGAATTCAATTAACAGAGTGAGATACAGTCACTGGACGGTCACTGCATACTAAGCGATCACCTGCGAACGAAGCACCTTGCTACCTGAATACAATGTGTGATGACGTATTTAACATAATGACAGGAAAAACTTGTCCCAGGTGACACACATCACTACTTTATCAGGTGATGGCCACATTAAGGTCTGTAGTTTTAAAATCAAGCTGTAGTAATATCGCAATGATCAAAAACTAAAAAACATTAGGGGGGTCTGACTACAAATTACATTTTCAGTTTCCAACTCTGACCTTAATATGGTGGCAACTTTAAGTAGATTCCGAGGCTATTAAACATGTAAAATGTCTTGACTTTATCTGCAAATACTGGAATCATAAATTGCTGAAAAATTTCAAAATCAGCTTGAGTATTATCTTAGTATAACTTAAGTATTCATCAGGTTATCAAAAAGCTTAACTCTTACATACTGTCAGCTTTACAGCAGAGTTTTCGGAGACAATGTTGAGGACTCCCTTTAAATCTGTCAACACAGTCCCATAAAAATACACAGAAACAGTTTCAAGAAACCCAGAAAAACATTTTCCTGACCCACTCTGTTAGATGGACAATCTGTTTTCGGATACCGAGTCAAATTTGACCTGAAACAGCATGTACCGGTTCAGGTTGACCTTTGTGTGTCATGATCCTGAACACATTATTGAACCAGAGTGACATCAGTTTGAGTTTTGTTCTTTTAAAACACGTGGAATAACGGCAGCCCTGTTCTGTGTGTGTGTGACTCAGAGTGGTGTGTCGTCATGTACCTACCAATCACAAAGATGACCTTTGGTTTCTTCTGTTCTGTACAATAACCTGTCAAAGAGAGAAAAAAGGAAACATTAGAAGTGTCAGCTGAGACAGCAAACTTAAACTTGGACTTACTCCACCTCTCACCTTATTCATGTCAAGTAAAGGTTGACCACAGTGCACTTTTCTGAAAGCAAGAAGCTGAAATTGACACTTCAGCCGCTGTGTACAGTAATTCATTTGTTTTTTTCGAATCATCTTTATTAAGTCGGCCAAACTCAGATGGCTTAGTTATTCTAAGATATTTACATTTGGCAGCTGTGCCTGTGACTGCTAACAATAAGTATCAGATGAGATCATCAGCTAAAATGCTAATAACTGCTTCACTAAGTATGCATGTTCATTCATTAAATAGACAAGACCATTCGTGTTAATAAAGTACTGTTATGGAACGGCCTGTTTGGTGCCATATGCATGATCATCAATAATCGGCTGATAACTAATGGCACCATGAAAGCGAGGCTGGGGCAGAACTTCCTGTCAGGGAATCTTGAAAAATCCCCAACCAACCAATTTGAATTGCGCATGCGTACTACGAATAAACAGGGATTATCATAGTGAGAGGTAAAGGTGACAATGAGAGAAGACCAAGAAAAAAAAACTATTTATCAGCAGAACAAACGGACATTTTATTTCAAGAATATATAATGAACAAGCAGCTTTTATGTGTTAGTAAGTTAGATAAACAAATATAAAGGAAAAGTTTGGCTAAAGATATTAAATGGGGCAAATGTGTGTGTGGTGCAACGCTTTACTGAACAGGCACCACATAAACGTCTCTGCAACCTGATGAATAACAAGAAACAACTGATGAAACCCAACATTTCCCCACACACATACTGAAAGGACTGAGATGCATAAAAAAAAAAAAAAAAGTCAAAACAAACTTTCAACGCTGACGGCAGTGAGCCTTGCTGGTTTGGGAGTTTTATTGCTTATCTCATCTGTTAACTGAAAAGTATTGTCCCCTTAAATCTGAATTTTCTGTATTCTCAAGGAAAAGGATAATATCCATCTCTAAAAAGCTGAACAGGTGTGGTAATCCTGCCTCACTAATGACTGGATGTGTAAAGATTGGCTCTGATCTGATGGTCGAGATCAGAATCAAGACATCCCTTCTCGTTACCAGATACAACTTAATCACGCACAGTGCACCTTGAAAACAAGCATCTGAAAACTTTCTCTAACATTTGGGAAGCTTGATGCAAGCATTGCCACCATCTAACAGTTAACTGAATTACAACATCCCCAAAAATCATTAATTAAAGAAACTAATTTCACCAGCAGTGAAATAATAAGAGCACTGATTGACTTGATCCTTTGAGCACTTTACCCTGCATCCCACTTTTAATCATCCACATAAACAACCTCTAAACTGATGACAGAGGCCGCCAACTTTCCCATTAAACTTGATGAGCTCACTCACACACACTGAAGAGGAACCGCTCAGCTTCAGGAGCTATTTGGGGTCAAGAGTCTAGACCAAGACTTTTGGGCATTCAGACGAGAGGGGCAGGGGACTGAACCGCTGATTAATGGATATTTTTAACACTTCCAGTTGACATTTTTAGTTTCCCAGGAGGAGCTCAGCCAACGATGGCAGAGGAGGAGAAGCAGCTGTGGATATTTCAGCCTGTGTGTGTTTGTGTGGCTTGTTTTTGCTGTTCCCGCATGTTCCCCAACCTGAGAGTGGGTACCGTTTTTAACAAGGTGGAAAATACAAAAGTGTCTCAGGGTTTGTTCCAGTCTCATCAGGTGGGTGTCCTCCTCCCTGTCTGCCTGCTGCAGGGTGTTAGAGTAATGATGGCGAGCTGATGAGATAAACATCGCATCTAAAGGCAACACTGAATCAACAGATGAGCCCTCCTCCCCCTCTGTTACACAATCAATACTGTTGATGCAGAGAGGAACACACACACACACACACACACACACACACACACACACACACACACACACACACACACACACACACACAAAGAGCTGCAGAGAGAAGTTCATTTAGGCTGCTGGTGAAAAACAGTTACATGACACATGTGACATTTACTCAGGTGGAACATTGTGTGTGTGTGTTTTTGTGAGCGTGCGCGCGTGTGTGTGATAAAATACTGAACGGCTGGATGGTTTTTCAAAAGGTAGACAGGAAAACCTTTGTACAGTCTAAAAATATCTCTGCTGAGGAGACATGATGTGATTTCACACGTTTATTTTGTGAGTGTTTGTACAACCAGTCACTCCAATCAGTCGTTTCACAAACTCACTTTCTGAGGCTCCGTCAGCAAATCCGACGTCTTCTTCTCCTACAACCTGAAATCACAGACAGAAACAGATTATTCAGCATGTTTCATGTTCTCATTTCCTGAATGGATCCCTCCATTTCATCTGTATCGACTATTTCATGTGCTTTAGCAACAACAGCTATCACCTTTCAAAGCATCTGTCTTAGTTTAAGGCTCAGTAGAGAAATGAGCTGTGAACATACTGGAAACCCTCCGGACTTCTTTTTATAAATCACTGTTCCTGCTTTGATTATTTTTTTTCAAAATGACTGCGACCTTTTATTTCCCATGCGACACAGACGCTGATTTCTTTACGAAAGGCTGGTGTTTGTTTGACCTGAACAACCTTTAATATAGTCTCTTTAGCTCACAGGAGGAAGGGTTGGGTGCTGCTGCCTTAAGAATCTGGTTTGAGCTGATAACTGCTGTTTAAAGATCTAATAAATCAAGAAATGTTTGTCTAAACTTACACTACACCTCTGTCTAAAATAGCTGAGTTTAAGAGGCTCCTGGTGTTCGCTGTTAGGCTAAAGGAGGAAAGGACCTCTCCCAAACTGTTTCCTGCGAAAGAAAATATTTTCCTGTGGCATTAAGGGGAAGGGGTACCCACATGGGCAAGGTTGGAGAGTAACTTTGGAGGAGCTTCTCAATCTGAAAAAGGAGGATGACTACACATGGGTTGAGATGGAGCAAAACTGTCCGACATTTATTTTCCACTGAATCTAATCTGTTCAAGAGGAAATCTAATTGATTTCATAATGGGCTATGCTGGGGTCTAAAGTTTTTTTTAGGGGGTATTATGATTTACCATATTTTAAACATAGATATAAAGTAACACTACTGGATATTCACATTAAACGTGTACAGACTTTCAGACCATTACATCTTTGACTGTTGCAAAAAACCCTGAATCGTTCTTATAAGAGTTTTAGAAAACCCTTATTTCAGCCTGTCTGGATCATAAACCATATGTAGAATGGACAGCATGGCTCCGCCTTTTTCCTTTTTTACAATTTTGAAGCCAAAAGAGCCGGATTTGGCTGCCATTGTGCAGCCAGAGTCTGTGCAGTAGAGAATTGAGTGGAGCCGGGTAAAAAAAAAAATATTTATTTCATTTCTTTCAAAGGTCTAATCTCTTTTTGGCTCTCTTTCGCAAAGTTTATTTGATCCCTGATAAAAACTACTCACAAATGACAGCTGTTAATCACAACACATTCCTAAAACTTTGACTGAGCGTGTGAACATAGCTCTTTCGATCATGTTTAGTTATCTAAACACATTATTTGCTCCATACCCTATGTGTAACAATAATGTGACATTTCAGTTTTCACACCAGAAAAAGCAAATAAATGTGTGAAAACTGAGAATCCATCTTTAAATCTGACACAAAAACATCCAGCATGTGCATAAATGGAGCATGAGATGACCATCTGTTAACTTTGTTGTTGATAGAAATGTAAGATATTCCTCATTCACATGCTGCGCAGAAGTAATGTCTCTGTTTTAGTTTTTGCATCTAATGATTCTGTAGTGATCACCTGTAAGCTGAGTAATAGATCCAAACTCCTGAACCAGAGCTTCAATGGTCACAGCTGCAGTGTTAAGACTGTTTTTACTCTGATGTAGCTCCCTGGTCAAGTTTTAACATCAACATGAAACACATGAAACAGCACTTTTGTACAACACTACAAAGACTCATATCAGTCAGTAGATTCAGGATTCAGAGCATTTCCTCACAAATGTGAAAACAGCAGGAGCTCCAAAAGGACATGTGTTTACCCAGAAGTGATAATGTGTTGAGACAGACGGGAGCAAAGACAGGGGGTCGGGTCACATTGTAATAAAACTGTCAGGAGACTTATTTCAGTGAGAGGAGGTCAGGGCGGATGACAACATGTTCCCCATGCAAGAAAAAAAGACTGTGTGCAAAAATGTAACTTTTAAGGAGGATGAGACTGACTTTGTAAACTAAAAAGCTGTGCATTGATTGCATTTTGCTGTTGTTGTTGTGAAGACAGAAGAGCGTAAAAGGTTTCTCTTTTTGTCCCAATATCTGATTAATCATTTAAAGTTTTGAACCAGGTACCAGGAACAGATCTGGGGGGAGTGAGTTTGAATAGAACATAACAGATTTTAATTCGCTTCATCACAGAGAAAAACCAGTGCCTCTGACACCTTGTTCATATATTTACCAATTTCATGCTATTTTGTGACTTAGTTATCCCAAAGAAACCTGTACAGATTGATTAAATATGAATGTTTTTCCTCATACTCATCTATCAGCACCTCTTACTACCAGGGATACAAGCATTTAGTCGACCACATGATTTAATGATATCACTCTCAGGGAGGCACTAACATTACTGGCCTAGAATAAAAAATCATCGATTATTTTGATCACTGCAGGTCCAAACATATGATGTGTCTAAGCAATAGCCCAGCCACCTGCCACTGAGTATGAATGTAGCCTGCATCATGATAGTGATGTTGTAACGCTTGCTATCTGCACACATGACAGATGGCATCTCGTAGCACTAAACTGATCTATAAAATGCAGGTTAAGTTGAAACTAGGATGTCTGCTGACATATAACCACTTGAACAGGGCAGCATGTAACTAGCCCAAGTTGATGTTTCTAATGGGGAAAATGGGGGTGCTAGCTCTGCCAACTTTATCTTCACTTGACAATCTAGTGTGACATGTGAGTGCATAAGTGCGTTCAAAATGAAAGTTTGGTAAAACTTTGATTTCTCAGCTGCTGCACTCAGAACGGCCAGATGGTTGAGTCCGGACACTTCTCACACTCATTGGTTGCCATAATGGCTTCGTAGAGGACGGGGCAGGAGCAGATCAACCGATGGTTAACAGTTGCAAATATTGATTATCAGAGGAAAACCTGTGAATGGTTATGAAACGTGGTTGTAACTTCCGGTTAGGATGAAGCTGCAGTGCTTGATTTGGAACAACACACCATGTAAGATTTGGTACACTGCTCTAGTAAGTGATTGGTATGTATACATATTGCACTTGATTTTGTTGATTTAGACTTTCCAGGCAATCTCTAGCCTTTTCACATGTTGGCTGGTCGGTATTTAAGTTTCCATCAGAGCAAGCAAGTAATGTATTGCTTATGTTTACTCCTGGATGCAATTCCAATCTTGCACGCTGTCCGAAATGTAGACAAAATACCTTTCCAAACGACTTCTTTCAAGACTTCCATGACACCTCCCATGACATTTTAATCCATCACCATCTATCCTGACCTCATTTCCTCTGAGGTTGACTTGTGCTGGTTGTGATTTAGACACGATTTAGTGCTCAGAAGAGGTCAGAGTGAAGTGGAGCTGCAGTAACAAACAGAAGGAGAGCAGCAGAGACTCAGAATAAAGTGAGGATGAGCCCTGTCGGTGTTGAATAGCGTCATCGGTGTGGGGGAGTGCTGGGTGCCAAGGATGAGCCAGCCTGGCATGTGGGTACACCAAATGGTCCAATGACTCAGAGAGAGAAACACATGCACTGCACACTCTCTCACACGTGATGCATATACGGTATGTACATCTACACACAAAGAAGTCTTTATTCTTGGAAATTTTTACCATGTCTGTTGTATGTGATGCACGAGTCACGTTAACGCACTCCTACACAAACTGCCAAAACAAACTCTGTGTAAGAAACATCGAAAACAAAAACTGTTGAATGGACACAGACTCAAGAACAATCTGTTCTCTGTTTTTTGTGACGACTGTTCAGAGGTCTGAACCAGATGTAAAACTGAAATAACCAAATGTTTTTGACTCATCCTGGACATCAACACATCCTTAACAATTACAACAATGATTATGGATGCCTGGTAGGACTAAATGATTTCTGCAATGTGGAAAGCATAATCCTTGAATTGGACTATGAGTCAACAGCAAGACTCAGAATATTTGCAGAACTTGCAAATCTTGGGGTTTCCCTTCCCATCTGAACATTTTTTATGGCGGTTCAGCTAAGTAAGCAGATTCAATTAACGTCAAGAGTCTGTACTGCAATTTTCTCACTACAGCCCCCAACAACCTGTTTGAATGTGACCTGTTTTTAACTTGGGGCAGGACTCAAACCCCATCCCAAGTTATCTGAAAAGTCAGAGTCAACAAAAACAAAGAACTGGAAATGCAACACCAAGTGAACAATCTTTAAGATTCACAAGCTTATGATTGATAAAACCCATTCATGATGATCACCTCCAGACATAAACTCATCATAGAACACAGAGGGGCTGCGAGTAAGAGCTCCTCATTTCAGCTAACTCAACAATTGCACTATGAACTCCTCTGGAGAAACCCTCTCTCCTCGATCCTTTAGGTGCCATTAAGAAACTGTGAGGTCCTTCATGATGGTATGGGGAAATGATTTCTGGGTCAGCTGAGGTGGGAGCAAACTGATGAGAATCAATCCAAGACCCTGAATCAATAATAAGACTAAAGAGAAGTTTCCTGAGTCCACAAGAAACAAATTCCCCTAAATGTGGCACTTCCATGAATTTCTGCCAGTTTCCCACAGAAAAGCATGAATTTATGAATTGCAGTGAACGCCATGTCTGTCCGCCCACATGGGAATGAGACGTATTGAGTATGTATGAGGAACGGAAATGGAGACTTGTAATTCAAAGTTCAGAGTTCCTGGGGAGAATGAATGAATTTTGAGAATGACTGAGTCAGAAAGTTACAGACATCCTTGTGATTCATCTTCAGTTTGTCATAAATTAGAGGTTGTCATGAATTTCTGTGGATTTTTTATTAAGGTTGCCTTGAGGCTCACTACACTGAAACTGGAAAAACATGCAAACAGACAAACAAAGAGTCAAAGAAGATAAATGTTTGAAAGTTGACGCCAGTCAGTTAAACCTGGTTCACAAGACTCAAGGGCACTCCTCTGTTCTGTCTTCATAATAGGATATTATCGAATTAGAATTCAAAGTGTTCTTTTCAATACATTTTATCATACCTTTTCCCTATTGGGGGGTCACAAAAGCGCTTATCCCAGCTGTCACTGAGGGAACAAACACCCTGGATAAGTCTGTTACCTCCCGAGAACTTAGACTGTTCACCCCGGGCAAACGGGACTAATTCTTCAGATGAACTTCAGAGAGAGAAACTACGGCCCATTACTCTGTAACCTGTGATTACAGGGCGTTGCCATATGCCCAATTTTTAGCAAAATATCATCATTTCATCGATTCCTGAGGTCATTCATCGTCAATGCCGGTTATAACAATAGCCCCAGTTTGTACAAAAACAATCAAAACTGGGCCTTTTGGTCAGAACTTGAATCAAATTATCTCAAAAGACAGAAAGTTGTCTGCGCTACTCACAATGCTGCAACTTCTTTTAACAGTTGCGTTTGTCCTAAGAGACAAACAGCTGAGAGTGACTTCACTGGAGGAAACAACATTAGCCACAACCTGCTTCAAATTAGTCAGACTCATGTGGTGACCTAAAAACTCTGAACAAGCAGGTTTTTTTTTCCAAAGATGCCTTTGTTTGTTGTTCTCATTGTACTTCTTTGAAGCATATTTTATTAACATTTATATGAAACGTTCAACTCAGGGAAGACTCAAATGAACTCATGAGCTTGTCACCATAGAAACGCGTGTACCCTGGCTGTGTCTGGGGTCATTTCAGCACATTTTTCATTCGTTCTCAAGAGTTTGAGTATTAAGTGATTTTCATTTTCCTGTAAATGTGTCCTTTATGTTTTATTCAATTCAGTTTGTGAACACCTGACGCCGTATCCTCATCTATTCATGTGAATTGGTATGAACCAAGGTTTAACAAACGTCTGAGAAGCTATTTATCGAGTTCTGTTCCTGGCTGTCGACATCCAGTGGAGCAGGACTGCACAGCGGGAGCAGCAGCAGCAGTGAAGTCCTCAGTCTCTGTTTGGTTGAGTACTTTTTCAGAGAGACTCCTCCTGTGAGTCACCTGTGTGACTTGATCCAATAACCTGTGTCTGTCACCCACAGCTCATTATCCTCCATCTTCAGGACTGAGATATTGAACTGTAATGTTTGTCCAAATGAGTCTAGAGAGGCTCTGGTGGGCTGATGATTGCTTACTATCACCATCCTCATTATGGGTAAAGTAGCTGCATGGCGGTCTCGCATGATGCAGTTATGATGGAAGTTGTTTAAAACTACAAAAGCTACTTTTACTTTAATGTGTCTTTTACAGCCTGAACCACAGTACAAGCTTTTATAGCTGCAGTTATTTCCTACATTCCCCAAAATACTTTGCAACCAATCTTTTTGAGTGCAATCTGCAAAGAACTTCACTTTTACTGATGAGGTGCATGCCAAAACACAGGGTTTGATTTTTCTACCATCAGACACAAGTACTATACTTTACACTGGTTAAAATCTAAACTGCTGCCTTTGAGGTGAGTGCTGGCAGAGTTTGATGGTTAAGTTATGATTAAAGATGGATGTAGTTTTAGTCACACACTGAGTTGATTCAAAAGAGGAGAATCCAATTTGAAATGACGTCATGCTGAACTGGAAACTAGGGAATAGCTGGAGGAGAGGCCATTACCTCTTTACCTTGTAAATCACCTGCCATTTCAATCAGGTACACCTCATATTAGAGCTAATTACAAAGGAAAAATGTGCGTCATATGCGGTCAGTGCAGCACACTCTTGAGTTGACGCATGCCCTTTACGTCAATGCCCGTATTTTATGCCAGAACTGCGTCTCTTTTTCTGTATTTCTGGTGAAATACACAAGAGCTGTGTTATGTTTCTCATTTGTCAACTCATGCTGATTGCGTGTTCAGTCTGGCACAAAGCAGGTCCGACAGACAGCTGGTGTTGAGAGAATAAAGAGTTCCCAAACTTCCCAACCCATGATGAGTCTCTCCTCGTCACGTTGAGCTGTAAAACTTCTAACCTGTTGACTCTTGGCCTTTGGAGTCATCGTGTCGATTTGTCGTTACTGACAAGCTCAATGTGATCTGGTGTTGACACAGTTTTTTTTTATTTCTAAAGCTACCAGATGCTTTGTTGAAGTATCTGTGCATGGCTTCCTGTCCAACTCAATCTATGAAATGCAAAGTGATGTGTCTTTGCTCCCTAAAAAATAGAAATCTTGCATATTTGATCTGGAGGGCTCCAACCTGCTGGAGCTGAGAAACAGCTGGAACACAACAAAGTGGAGCCAGCATGAGTGAAAACATTGACTTGAATAGAAACCTATAAGACCTGATGCTGTGATGGTGTTGAGCAAATCTTTGTTCTTGTGATTTCCTTCATTGTTTGGCTCAAAAATGGTCTTTTTGCAGATACGTCAGAGCTGATGTCCAGTGAGTGTCGTTTTTCAGAAAGAATTTGAGGTGGTAAAAAGCAGGACACTGTTGTCTGCAAACGTCCATGAGATTTGCCACCTGGCTCCTCAGGAAAGCCCTCCTGCTCCCTCCTCTGCTGCTTCCAGTGAAACAGCATGCTTTCAAAATCCGTCTCCTCACATCTGAGGCCACAAACAAGAGATGACAAGGCTGCACGGCGTCCTTGTTCCAATTCAAAGAAAAGAGTGTCACCGCACGCCACAGGAAGCATCAGACATGGGCCCCGCTGTCTACCAACAAAAGCAGACCGCTGCTTGTGCTCCTGTAATCCTGGAGCTGCTCCGTGTTGACAAATCAGACATGTATGACTCTGAATAAAGACAAGCAGGGACATAATCGATTCAACACGCTTAAAGTTCACTCTATTCATATGTGGTTGATACGACTAAGAGAGTTTGATCAGATGAATCTGAGCCTTGACATGAGGCTCAGGAGACGCACAGCGGGATGTCATATGTCAGGTAAAAAGCCTCCGACTGTGAGAGTAATTCTGTTTGTGAACACAGCTGCTGGAGATAACACTCTGTGACGAGCTTCATGGAAAATGAAAATGAACAAACGTGAATGTAGACGGAGGAGGGTGATGTTAAAGAGCCATAACAGCGGAGAAATCAAAAACTGAACACATCAATCCACAAGGATGGATATTAACATGCCAGTTTGAGTGAAAAGGGCAAGAATGAAACTTGGGCAGCCACTAGAGGGCGTTAGCCTCTATACATGGGGTGCAACTGAACTAAGAGACTGGACCTGTGTTCCTAAATTGAGCACATTCATTGCAGGTGTATTTGTGTTCAGTGACATCCATGGACACTTTGAAGGGCTGAGGCGCAAGAAAATGAAGGCACATTCACTGTGCATTTTGACTCCTCAGAGGGCATTTAAGCATATGCTTTGGCTCACAAGAGGGAAGTTTATCATGTTTAACCAACCAACAGGGCAGATTAGAGTAGTTTGTCAACCAAGAGGGCACTTCAGTATTTGTTTTGGCTCCCAAGAAGGTACTTAAGTGCAAGTTTGGCACCAAGGAGGACAGTTTGACAGGCATTTTAGCTCCTGAAAGGGCACATGTTTTGGCTCCCAAGATGTCACTTCAGCTTTTGTGTTGGCTCCCAAAAGGGCACTTTAATGTGTGCTTTGACTCCCATGAGGGCAGTATTTTGTTTTAACTGGTGAAATGGGCAGAATAGTGTTGTGGGCCAACCAAGCGAGCACTTCAGTTTTTGTTTTGGCTCCCAAGAGTGCATTTTAGCACACTTTTGTCCCATAGACTGTATAAAACATGGATGTAGTCTACGTGACGTAACCCGTCTCTTACTGCAGCGCTGTTTTGAAGCAAAACGGCGGGCGCAGCCATATTGGAATTGGGACAAGTGACGAGTGCCCAAATTCACAGGGGCACCCATTGGGCACCTGTTAGTCACGTGATCTGAGTTGTGGCTCTGATTGGGCAAGCTCTCGTTCTTAATATCTTCCAAACGGCCAAGTTAGAAAAAAATTCACCCCCCTCACAGTGTGTGCCGTTAGCGAAATAAGCGATACAAACAGGAGACAGAGTTTGTTCCAGGCTTTAAATACGCTAATTTTGGCTCTGAAAACGGCCTTTTTTGCGTTCATTTGTACGTGACTTCCGGTGCTTCTGGAGCCAGCCACAAGCGGTCACTCAAGGAACAGCAGCTTTTTAGTACTTCCGCGTTGTCTCATTTTTTCAGACCGGAGGTTGCCGCTTGTTTTGTCCCCGAAAAAGAACACTATAGCCCCAATTTTTCAACAGTTGGGCTTTAAATGACGTTAATTCCAGTTAGCCCATCCCCTTTAAAATGCTAACACATAGCTGGTGCTTCAGGGTGCTGAGTATTTCCTCCACTACTGTGACTGACATCACTATTCATGAGTCAGCAAGAAGTTTCATTCAACAGTTTTTACATGCAGCTCTTGACCTTGAATTTCATCCATAATATATTCAAGTAGAAAGGTCATGCTGTAGGAGAGCATCAACAAAGAACTTCCAGCTGAAAGCAGCTCCACGGAAGATAACAAGCCTTGAGTTTTAAAAAGCAGAGCGGCACAAACACAGAGAATTTGGCAGCACAGAGGCAGAGAGCTGAGTAATGTGTTTCCAGACACGCACAGGATGAGAAACGAGACAGAAGGTCGAGGTTATTCTTCACTTCAGTGCCGTGTTTGTGCGGAGGAGCGATGCTTGTCTGCAGCCTCGCCAAGCATTACACAACAACAGCGGCAGCAGCAGCAGCAGCGAGCGTCTCTGTGCTGAATCATCCGGCCTTTGAAATAAGTTCACTAGATGCCATTTCTGAAAAAGGTAATCTGCAGATTGTCATTTATGTTCAGCAAATTAAAGCTGAGAGAGCCAGAGCATAGGACGTGGACACAGGGAGGGAGGGAAGGTTTCTGTACGCTACTGATTGATTTGATTGTGTTAAAGGATAACGGCATCTCTGCAGGAGGACAACCAGATTGTTATTGAGTTAGCTGAGATGCAAATACTGGGACATTTTGTAACGATGATGATTGAGGTGAAAGGTTAGCTTTTAGATAATTGACATTTAGCTCATTGTCCTATCTTAAATGCATTACACATGATGAGTTTCTGGCCTCATTGCCTCACTAAGGGCTGCTGGGTGGATAAAGTTGCTCTTGTTTAGTCTAAAGTTTCCTGATGAAATTGCTGCTAAGTTTGGAAACTACTCTGGCTCAGTACTGTCTTTAGTAAAGGTCAGATTATTGATTTCATCATCTACTTAGTCTGACTTGGACCTTTAAAGCCTTCATAGGTTCAAACCATGATATTCAACACAGATATCAGAGGTTTTTCAGATGTGAAATGCAAAAACCTGGAAGAGGAGGGACAAGGGAGTATTTGTTGTGTACATACAAATTTAAATTTTTTGATGGTTAAAACTTGACAAATGGAGCATAAGACTCATCTTGCACCACAGCTACCTTTTGCTTCTGAAGGCAACTGTTGCTTCAACAATGTAGCGAAGCAAATGACTACAGAATATCACTGAATATCCCATAACCTCACACTGCACCTTCGAGCAGGTCAGTAAACTATCCATCAACAACCTGCTGGGACGCTGTAATTTCTTACCAGCGCCAATGTTTTGTAAACATTACACCCTTGTACTTTCACATTGAACTCCACATTGATAACCAACTGGTGACCCAGGGTGTGATTTCACATTACGTTATGGCGTTGCAAAAGTGTGTGAAGCACAGCGTGAAAGCTCCAGATACAAACACTCAAGCACGCACACACAGACCACGGTTTCACCTTGACGGCTCAAACACATTCCCAATATCTTTACATCATTATGATTCTGATACTACTTACCATAACCATGACAGACCACAACAGACCAGAGGTGAATTATCTATACTTGTGCCTGACATATTGCAGATGAGGCAGAGCCAAGGTTGAGAGACTGAAAGCATGGGGTAAAACTACACATCCATGAGTAGCTGACATGGTATAAATCGAACCAAACAGCATTTTTTATTTTCCTCTGTTGGTTCAGGTCCAACACACTTTGCGTGATCAGACTATTCGTTACTTTAATTCCTGTAAAGCTCTCACTCTAAAAAAAAAAAAAAAACATGCACGTTGTGTGCATGGTATAATGTGAGAACAAGAGATGAAGTTCACAGCATGTTTTATGCAGAACTAGGGAGTACTTTTCTATTATTGAGTTTCTGGGACCAGGGGATGCTTCGTGATGCTGTAAAACTGTCACACACTAAACAAGTATTTAATTCATGACACCATGTAAAAAGGATCAAATACCACTCTGTATTCCTTATTAAACTTACAGAAAACACACAAAAGACAGAATATAGTTTGAGTTAACTTTCATAGTTTTCAATTCACTTCCTGGAGTCAAAAAGATAAAAATGACTCTTCATCTTACCTCTTCGTTTTTGCAGGTGAGATCTGCCAAGCTGCTGGTGTCTCCCAGCAGACTGAGGTCCAGTTCACTGGGACCTGGAGACAAAAACACAGAGCAACCATCTGTGAGACTCTGAAAAACTCTGAGTGGGAGTCAGAGATCCTGTTAACTCTCTTCAGATGACTCATTTCAGACAGTTGTTGCACTGACCTTTGGGCTGCTTCTCCTGGTTATAAATAAATAAAATGTTTTCCCATATTTCTGGTCTCACTCATAAAAAATTGAACCTCTTTTTTTGTGTAGTTGAGTTTCTTTCCTCTTGACTACCCAAGCAGATACCAACAGTGATGAAAAATGAAGCCAGCCTGAAGTGGACCCCCCCCCGGCTATTGTGCTTCAAAACTCTGTTTCAGAAACGGACAGTATGAAAGAGACTGCATCCACCTGTGATACAGTTTATAGGCTGGCCTCAAACACCAAGGTCTGCTCATAGCTGCGCCCCTGACTGGAGCTGTAAAAATGTTAAGCTACTACAGACATCAGGGGGACAGTATAAAAGGCCCCACACCTCTCTTTAAACTTAAAATTGTCATGTATTCGATTCAAATCAGCACAAAAATCTGTTCTGCTCTGGACTTTACAGACCTGAGAATCCCTGTCTTTCTCAGACACATTTAATTTTTCCAATAACCTGGTTAAATATTGCATGAGCCAGTAAGAAACATGAACCCAATAGGTTGTGAATATAATATGGGCAGATTAGCATGAGACATGCTCAACTTTGATTACCTGGGTTGGTTTGAAACTTAAGTTTTCCATACAGATAATACGCCTGTTTATATGCTCATGTAGATTTATCATATATATTTCATAAGCTATATGTCGGAGTTCATTATGTAACAACATGCAACACTCCAACAAACTTCCTCATGGGATGCAAAAAGTGAATAACTTGTCTGAAACTGAGCTTCATGCTGTCAGGGAGCTGCAAAGACGGATGTAGTTATAGATTCTGACACGCAGCATCTTCATCCTCTTCCTCGGTGGAAATGGGCCGTGAATAACACATCCCTGCTTTGCCTGCCAGAGCTTATTCTTCATCCGAGAACTGGGTTAGATTCTCTGAGGGAGCAGCTTCAAATGCTCAGACGGCAGCTGAGAGTTTCTTATGTGAGTTATTTTAAAAAGTGTCAGAATAAACCAGGTTTGACGAGAAAATCAGCCAAAAACAACCAAACCCTCCTGTGTCCTCTCTGTCGTCCACAGGTGAAGAGTCAGCAAACATGCCAGGGCGGATGTGGCCCTCAGAAAGCGAGGTGCTGAGGCATGACAGCGAGGACACTTTTGTTTTGCTGCGAAGGCCGTTGGTGGTGTCAGGCTGAAGGCATCAGCAGCAGCTCAGCTCAGCCCACATGTGCAGCTGAGATAATCACAGAGAGATGAGAGGCCAGGCTGAAGGAGATTGGCTGCAGTTTCATCTCTTCTGAGACAAATCTGGCTCGAGTAGCAGCTGATGGACTGAGTCATTTTACTTCCCGCCTGCCAAAAATCACTGTCTGCCTGATTTCTGTAGTTTGAAGACAGCACTTGATTTCTTGAAGGGAAGAATAGTTGAATCCTGAGACTGTGCAGGTGGGACCGTTTTGCTTTATCTCCCTCTTACAAACTATCCGAGTCAGCATTCTGTACATCACAGTATTTAAAATTAAGGGGCCTGAAATGACTGTCATTGGAGAGGCTAGAGTTTTCAATTTTATTGTTAGGAAATTGATTTTTATATTTTTTATAATGAAAGGATTCATAGCGTTGTTTTCCTTTAATTATATTCAAAGCTTTTTAAAACATAAATGACTACTGTGCATGTCCATAAGTAAAATCTAAAACACTTCAGGTCATTTTCAAATACCTCAAATTAGATGGTGTTGATGTTTAGTGATGGTGCCAGCAGGACAGATCAGCTTTTAGTGTTTGTTTATGCCTGAGTGTGTGTGTGTATGTGTGTGTATGAGAACATACTGAATAACTAAATGAGGGTCATTTTACAGATTCTGCCCTATGTTGTCTCTCTCTACTCTCCTCTACTTCCTCATAAAAACCAGGACAAAGGGAGCAGGTTAAGCATTTGGCCTGGATGGTTGGAGCTGACATGAAGAGTTGTGATTCTGGACACCAGTGTTACTGATGAGCCTCTCCACACAGTCGTGAACCCAACTACAAAACACTTGTGAAGGAAACGGCCCACTCAACCTCAGGTAACATACTGGCTCTCACTGCCATCTGTTCCCATCTACCTTTTCTGTTAGGTCATAAAAGTCATGTGGCTATGTAACTTAGAAAAAAGTAGTATGGGGGCATGGTGGGCTCAGTTTCCTTTTCACAAAGGCAAAAGTACATCTAGGTAAGTCCACTCAGAAAGGGGTTCTTAAAGCCCATGACTCTCAGAGTAAAATCACTGGAGACTAGACACAGGAACACATTAAGAAGCCACTATAAAAACACTGATACAGTTACATCCTGTGACAAGCTGTCTTATGGCAACACAGAAACATAAAAAACAGGTCAAACATTTTGTTTGCATGGTTTTAAATCAACCAAGTGACACCTAACAATCGCTCAGTAACCCACACCTATTGCTCAGTGACTACTGCCAATCACTCAATGACCCCTGCCAATCATTCAGTGACACCTATTAATGGCTCATTGGCATCTGCCAAAAACTCAACGGCATCTGCCAATCACCAATGACCCCTGCCAATCACTCAGTGACACCCTCTGATCTCTGAGTGGATCCCTGCCATTCGCTCAGTGGCACCTGCCAAAAATCAGCAGCACTTTTTAATCACTCAGTGGCAACTCCAAATCACTCAACGACACCTGATGAACACTCAGTGGCATCTACCCATTGCTCAGTGGCCCCTACCAGTTGCTCAGTGACATTCGCCAAAGGTTTGATGACCCAATCACTCAATCAATCAGGCACCACTGAGCTTCTTTTAATCTCACTCCACTTCAGCTGTTCTCGAGTAAACACCTGCTGTGGCATATTCTTGTCAGGGAGCTTTATACTTTCTAAACCTCACGTAAAAACTTCCTCAGATGAGCACATCATGATTTCACCAACAAGATCATTTCACAGAAATAGCTTAACGTTGAGAGGAAAAACTGCGTCCTGTTGGTGTGCAGTAGGCGTAAACATCTTTCCATCTTTCTCTCTTTATGCGATTTCACAGCTTCTGTGTAACTCAAGTTGAATACACACGTGTTTGGATACTTCTGCCTCCTGTTGTAAATCAGACTGCTCTCAAGTGTGACATGAAGAAGCACAGAAGGGTGTCAGGCAGCTGTCAAGTAATGAAAAGCAATTTTCATGTCGAGGATCACAGTGGATGTGAGCCTTGGTATTATGTGCTTGTCTTTGTCATTGTGAGTCCATCTTCTGCAGAGAAGCCAAAAAACTGCTTTCTGTGGTTGATCTGAGGGTTAAAGTCTTATAGTATAATTGATGCCACATTCAAGCTGTGCCCTCTTTTAGTCTGTTTATGAACTGCGACACCACCGAGCCAATCTTTTTTCAGACAAACATATTTTCTCCTCCGGGATGTCTCTGAGGTGCCACATGTCCTCTCTCGACGATTCAGTGCCTCCTGACACAGAGGTCTGTGTTTTCCCCTCTGTGGAAATGTTAAGACACATGCTCCAGAATGTTCTCTTCTTTCTTCTTACGCTAAACAAACTCATCTTTCTTTTAAGGACATTGTTTTCTGTACTTAACAGTATATATGATGTTTTCCTTTATTCCTACGCAGCCGCCTGCTGTGCTGCAAGCTGTGTGGCACGACATAATGAGGGAGGAACACAAAAAGGAGCCAAGGCGAGCTTATTTATAAGCTCAACAAACAGGTTGCTTTAAAAGAGCTTTATAATAAGCACAGTTCAGAACAACCTCTAAAGCTAGATCTTCAGTGCAGACCAGAAAGCCTTGGAAAACAGTGGGGCAATTTCAGATTGTGCCAGAGGATTTTTATCTCTCTTTGGATATTCACCTCCTGAGACCTCAGCTTTTGCCTGATGTGCTTTTTCTTATTTCTCCTTGCTATTTGGGATAAGAGGGACACAATTAATATCATAACTACACTTGCTCTTTGCACAAAAGATTGGTTATGAGTCTTATAAGTTTGCTATTCGTTATTTGTGTTACTGTGAATAAATAAACAGGTTTTTCACTGACATGGGTGAAATATTGTGATATCAATGTGGCTTGTGGGTCAAAGTTTTATAAACATAAGTATGATTGTGGGTCTGAGAGGCAGAAATGTAATGTCCATATATGTGTGCACAGGGTTTTTGGAGGTTAAATACAGAAAGCAGCTTTAAGTGCAATAATGAAAATGATTTATTTAGTTGCTAGAGGTTAAATTTGGTGGTGTGGCTCTGTTTTGAGAGCTCCTTGCCTTTTCACATGCCTACTTGGAATGACAAAGCCTGAGGTGAGGAGAGCACATCTCCTGTTTCTTCAATTTGCATATGAAAAATCAAGAGAGGGAGAGCACTAGCAAAGACTATAAGGGGTATAAAACAGAGTGAGAATCAGTGATGATGCATAAGACACAGGTGGAATTAGACCACGCATAAGATGAAGTGGGGGCAGGTAGGGCTTAAACATTTTTTTGTCTGAGTTTCTTGTGTTGGTTTCACTTTGTTCTCTCTGTCTGCTATGCTGAGTGTGCTCATCTGTGTGTTTGCACACACGTGTTTGTGTGTCTGTAAAACAGGGGTGGAGCTGCCATGCGCGATACAGAGAACAGAGGAGAAAGAAATCACATCTCATCATCATGTAAGATAAATTACATATGGCTATTTTGTCTGTTACATGAAAGAAAAAGGTATTAACCTGAACTATAAGAGAGGTCATCATAAATTACTTCTGCTGTGATCTGGCGCTATGGAGAAAATAAAATTAATCTTCCCCCCCCATTGTGATGTTGGATGCAATAGATATTGCACAACCACACTGTTATAAACAACAGTCCTCCTTACTTTATCATTATTTTTTCTTCATTTTAATATGAGCTGCACTATGCTGTTATAAAGAACAACCTGTATTGTTTTTTGGTAATATTCATTAGAATTTTCAAATACATTTTCTTGGTGATAAAACAAAATTTTGTCATCATGTAGCCTCTTTGTTCCCCCCAAAAAAATCTGTTTTGGAAAAAGGATGTCATCTTATATCCAGGATTGTCTTTGGATCAACACAGTGTTTAATATGACAGTGCTGGAGGCTGATATTAGACCTCTGACAGTTTCCTTGATTTGCTTTATCTAAAAACTTCTTAACGACATCTGCAGGCTCCACCTACACAGAGCTAAATTAAAAACAATGCTTGCTGTCAGATCTCTCTCTGTTGTGAAGTCAGAAGTGCGAACAGCCAGCTGATCTAATCTGTCAAACTGACATTCAGAGATGTAAATATGTCTGACATGCTGAAATCAGGGAATTATCTGGATTTACATAACAAACACCATCTAAATGATCAAAGACTGACTCTAAGCTCCATGGTTTGTGTTTCTCTCAAAGAATGGCAAACTCTGCTTCACTGGTTACCATGTCAACAGAAAGTAACCATGGAGCTGGTGGGTGATGCTGTTCTTTTTTTGTGTGGATGTGGGTAATTTTGAAGAAGTCATTTTACACTTTTCCCATGGAGCGGCTTACCCCCTGAGGATACCGTGCCTCTCTAATTAGACACAGAGTTACTGTGTAGTATACCTTCTACTACAGTACAGAATACAAACATACACACATCCCTAAATTTTAGCTTATAATTACAGAGTCTGTATTTCTTCTAGCCTGAGGAAAAATCCTAAGATTGTTTACTTGAGCCAGAAAGATCAAGTACTGAGCTTCAGAGTAGGATCCTGTTTTAAATACAAGCATTGTTAAACACACCTCTTAGATCATATTTCAAAATAAAAGCATCATCTCACCTGCTGCTGGCTCTTTGGAGGGAAACAGCTTGTTGTCCAGAGCCATGCTGATGTCACAAAAGACCTCTTCTTCATCTCGGTCTGCATCCAGCTGCAAGGAGATAAAAAAAAATGCACCTTTGATTCATTTGTCAATTTGTTGACCTCAATAAACAACCGCAAAAAGGGAGGCACACAATAATCACAACCTGAGGCTGGAACATCACAAACATAACGTACATGCTTGTCTCTCTGTTAATTCACCATGACATCAGGATGAGACTCATTATCACAACCAACAAAAACGAGGTCAGACACCACAAGCCAGACACACACACACACACACACACACTCTGGACATTTTATATCCAACACACACAGAAGTGATGATAACACCAGAGTAATTAGCCTCCCTTCTGTATCAGTACCTCTCCGATTATTCAGAGGCCGGCTGTTTCTCTTCGCACGTACAGTACATGCAAATTGAGCATGGAGAATCTGCTTTGGGAGTGAGCGAGAAACTGATTGAAGCTGACTTCTCCTCCTGTCTAATCTGCTCTTTGGTCTTCCCTCTGCTCTCATCTGGATCAGTGATGAGCTGCTGAAAGGCAGTGTGGTTGTGTGTTCAAGAAAAGTATTCACAGGACTAATAGACTTCATGATGGTTTATTTCCCCAAAGCCATTAGCAGACTGAATGCACTGACTTCTTCTCTCTACCTCACTAATGAGCACGCACACACACACACACACACACATACACATACACATACACAGTCCAATGATTTATTTTTCCTCCTTTCCTCTCCCCTTACCCTTCAAGAGGCAAAAAACACATGCCCCCTCGAGAAATACACATTTGATTGCCTGACACATTATTTGCATTACAGTAAACATTATCAACCAACATAAACATCATATGCTGCACAGTATATTTCATAAAAGCAGTTAAATGTACCTCAGTGACTGTGTAACATGCAATTTATCCCCATATACATGATCTATACCATAAATGTACTGTTCTCTCCTCAATCAGGGAGAGAAATGATTAAATGGATTTGAACTATGCAGGTTGTGATAGGAAGATATGGAGAATAACCAAAAGCCACCTTTCTCTTGCTGTTTCCATGGTAGCAACCCCAAAAAAGTGACAAGTGTCTACTGTCTGCTTCATGGGAGAGTTTCTTGAGCACCTCAGGGCCCTAAGTGGCTGCCTGCATGCTTGAAGCAGAGAGGCTTTAAACTGAGGATTCCCCCATGGAGCTTTGCAGAGAGCACTCAGACCTCTCAGCATGCAGCTACATGAGCAGAAAAAGCCCTGATGTCACTGCAGCTTCTTATTATAACCAAGTTTGTCCCAAGCATAATCGTTTTATGAACAAGAAAAAGGCACTTGTGAGGAAAGTGTTACTTTACAAGGGCAGATTATGAGCTTTAACTTTAGTAGAACAGCTCCTCTTATGTCTGGAGGACTCAGTGTCCGTGGAACAAGAACTCTCTCTTTATGATTGTCCTTTTATCACACAATGACAAAACCCACTTTTTGAAAAGGCTGTGGCTCTAGAATATTCCAACTAATCTATCAACAGCATCTATATTTAGTCACAGTTTCCTTTGCAGGGGGAAATGCCTGGACAGAAGCTGCACAGAGTGTGAAGAAGCAGGAATAAAGAATAGCAACAAGGTAGGTGTCCTCGAGATGGAGAATAGAGTGTGTGCACACAAACCAGCAGGAGTAAAAGTAAATCAACCCTAAACAAGGATAAAAAAGGCACAGGCATGAGAAATCTTGTGAGAGTAGTGCTTAAACTTTATGTTTCTCTATGTTAAAGAAGATTAAAAACCAATGACTCCTCAAACAACAATTACACTTCTTGCTTGAACAGTAAAAAAATAAAACTCAAAAGTGGCTTTTTCCTATTTCCTTACTCTTTTTGAAAGTATCTGGTTTCGGGCTGGGCGACTGATTGAAAATTGTATTAGATAACATTATGGCCTGCTGCAATATTCTAATCACAGTGCAATATTTCTTTAAACTAAAATGGGTCAGAAAACCAAATGAAAAGTTTTTGCAGTAGATGTTTTGTGCTCTTCTTCAGTGTTACTTAACCTTCCTCAAAGAGCCAAATTAAAAGCAGCAAAATGAGTGAATGTGGGTGAGAATTTGGAAAAAAAAAACCTTGGAAAATGGACAGGAAGTAGAAAAACTTTTCAAAACCCTGATGATTCTGTTTGAAATATCCCTTATTTATTGATCTTGTATAATATTCTTATTTTCTGAGATACTGAATTTTGGGATTTTATTATCTGTAAGCCATAATCATAAACATATCAAGAAACACAGGCTTGAAATAATTCACTCAAAGTAGAACGAGTCTTTCTAATATTTTGGTTTCACTTTCTAAAACGAGTGACCAAGAATATTTCACTTTTTTATCATATTCAAATTTTTGAGATGTACTTGCAAACAGAATTTTTTATTTTAAAACAAAAATATTTTTTCCTTATGTCTGTGTTTTTCTTATTCAAAAAAAATAAAAGTAAAAATAGCATCCTCTTAAATATAAAAATCGATATCGACAACACATTAAATAGGGAACCTAAAAACAATGGTAAAATCGCAATCGCAATTTCAATGTAGGGAAAAATATGGCAATCATATAATTTTTGCAAATAGTTAAGCCCTAGTATGGCTTATAAAAAATTTTTATTTTCATGTGCTAACATATAAACAATAGACAGGAAAAAAAGTGCATGCCTCCATTAAGTCCTGAGGCACAGTAAAGTAAGTAAAAGCCCTCATGCAACACCAAAAGATTTCAACGACGTAGATGAAAGGAGGAAGAACAGTCAATGAAAGAGTCTTAGGTTAGAAAACTGCAAGGAGCTGCATCTTCTCATGACTTTGATGATCAGTCAGGAGGATGTTTGATGCCTTTGGTTTCATCTGTTTCATCTTGAAAAACTTCTATCGAGATCTTAAAGAGTTTGAGCTGAAAGGATATGTTGTTTTAAAGCCTTTCACAAGATATGGATGTAGGAAGATTAATGGTTGTTACATAAAGCTACACGTCACAGCAGACATCTGTACTCATACAGTCACAAAACACATATTTCCACCCACTTCACAATCCCAGGCCGTCAAATACCTTTGCTGGTTATTGGTCTCTGTACGACACTCTGCTGTGATTTGTGTTTGCTGTCAGTGGCTTGTTATTGTGTTTTGTTGTTGAAGTCCTGAGACAGAGTAGGAGAATAAAACAAAAATCTGTTTGGGATGTTTGTCAGGGTTGATGGATGAGTGAGGCGAACATTTGGCTTCAATCTGGAGATTGTGGTCTCATTTCTGTGTGATGTAAATATATATGTTGTATTTTAAGAAGCTAGGATATTTCGAGTTAGAAGTTGTGACATGTCATTTGTTTAAGGGTGTGGGTGAGATAAGCACCAGCTTGCATTTGGGTCCTCACCCTGTCTGGATACTAATTCACACAATCCCCTGCTCACTATTTATTATCCTTCATAGAAACTGAGCCAAGGCTAGTCATGTTATTTGGTTAGGGGTTGTATTTGAATTCATGTCAGCTCTCCCGCTTCTTATTAAAAAAGACCTTTGTTCCTATTTAACCTGATGATTCACAACGCCACCGTCTCCTTTATATTTCAGGAATAATGAATAAATACTTTGTAAACAGCTCTGTGGAGATAAGATGCCCACAGAGGCAGGTCGAGGTGTCTTTTGTTTGTTTATATCTGAGTGGCATCTCGCAGCAGGAAGCTGGAGCTCAACTCTCTCCGGGAATATTTAATTAGAGTAGGTCCACTTTCCTAGAAAGAAAACACGACTTCAGTAGAGGCCAAAACAAACAATTATCTTTGCCTGCTGCAATTTCCGCTCAGGCTGAAAGGTATTGTCAAGGTGTGTGTGTGTCTTTCTGCGTGTGTATGTGTGTTAGCTGGTGTTTGAAAGGAGCTGAGTCACCCAGAGTGAAAAAAGACACCTTCATGGACAGATGTCCTGCTATCGTCTTTTAGATGAAGTTGGCTTGAAGAAACAGCTGAGCAAACATTTGTCAAAAAATGATCTGACGCTGAGAATCAACAGGGTGAGCAGTTGTGAAATGCATTAAATAACGTATTTTGATTGGAGACAAGAATTTATCTACAGTATACTGTTAGTGTGACACCAACATCTGTAAAGATACGATGACTATGTTTACATGCACACCATGTTCCTGTATTAATCAGAATAAAGACGATATTCTGCTTACGAAGGAGTCATGTAAACAACTTATTCTCAGCTTAACTGTGACAACCCGATTAAGCTCATTTTCAATTAGTAAAAACCTGAATAAGACCCAGAATGCCAGCATCAACCCAAATATTGGGTCATGTAAATGAGTTAGTTGGAATATGCTCCCCAGTAAGCTACTTAAAGGATTTTTTTATTTCTGCGCAAAATGGCAAGCTAGCAAAGACCTTAAACTTTTGAGGCGAGGTGGAGACAAACTTATGCATTCAAATAATGAAATAGTTGAATATCATGGACTACATAGAAGACTACAAAAGTGGCACAGGTGGCACATGCTAAAGCTAAAAGATGAAAAAAAAATCAGGGGCACAAGATGACGTCTTGTCATGACTACTACTTCTAAAGCTACAGTTTATTAGGAATATAAAGATGAACATGTAAATCGAAATATAACAGTAGTTGTGGAGCATATAAACACCTTTTTCAGAATATTTATCTTAATTTGTATAAGGTATGCATTTAAACATAGCCATTGAGACGCTTGGTTCTTCATTGTTTCTCTTTCTTTTTAGGTGGGTTGATTTTGAAGAACATGATGTTTCCCGAGAATTCCCCCAGAAAGTTAAAATTAGATTCTGAAGGAGGTATAAGTTATTCACGGGCGCTTCTGTCCTCAAAAGAGCTCTTGAAAATGAAAAACTGATGGGGTAAGAGAGGTGGACTTTTAAGGGTTTTAAGGGCATTTTTTTCTGCACTTACTTTGTTGATGACCTCTCTTTTAGGGAACCTCTTACTGAGGCTGTTATGCTCTTTTACAAGACTTAAAATGTGTTGTATTTGCTTTTAAGAAAGAGGATTTTAAAGGAAATTCTAAAAATAATCAATAAAAATTGTGTGGGTGCATTAGAAGCAGCTCTGGACCTGGAAACTGTTCCCAAAGTAAATGAAACCAATCATCAACTGACACAACAGACCCAAGAGACTAAAATCCCTTCAACAGGTCTATATTTCTATCCTTTAATGGCACAGAGAATGAGATCATCTTCTGCTCAGGAAGTTCAGGATTACACCATCAGCCACGTCTTACATATCTGTATCTATTAATGGGTGGTGTAGTAAATATAAACACAGATTTCACGTAGTAATTGTGTTCTGGAAGCAGACTGACTAATGAAGAAAATTCAAGCTTGCAAAATGTTAAGATTCAGATTTCACGGACAAACTCACAAAAAATGAGACTTCACATAAAAATGTAAAAATATTTTTTTTTTAGGTAGAAAGACACTGACTCTGCAAGTGAACAGAAAAAGAAGCCCTGTAAAGCTACCATCCCTGACTTTAACTCCACTTTAACACTCAAATTACTGTTTATTTTTTTATCCATCTTTTTTTTTTTCCCAAAGTGTTCCACGTGACCATCATTTCTCACAAGGCTGTTTTTGAAGAGCGCCTCAGATCGTGCAAGCTATTGTTTGTCCGTGGCATCTGGGCTGCAGAGTAACTCGGTGTGTTTGGCTGTGAATGCCTGTTGACGCTGAAGCACCACAAACAGAGCCGTGACAGCAATTCACAGGAGGCCCCATCCACTGATGGACTGTCTGAGTGTTAAAACCTCCAGAGGGGGGACTGAAGTCTTCTTTCATTCACAGGTTTAAAGAGGAGAGAAAATTGGTTTTACCCCCAGGAGTTTTACAGAACGACAAAACCCTGGAGATCTTGGAAGGTTTTGGAGCCTTTAACGTTGCTTTTGGTGGTTTATTGTTGACGTGAAAGGTCGATAAACATGACCCTAAATCTTCAAGGAAATAAAATACAGTAAAACAGACTCTTGAAATGGCAAAATTTTTCAATAACCAAATCTTAGATATGGCTGGCAAACAGGAATATACTGTATTTTGTAGTGTGATCACACATAATGAAAACTGGACTATTGAGCTAAAAAGCCAAACCATCATCCTGAAATATAAGCTTATATCTGTCAGTTGAACAAATGCAGGCCGTGTTTACTCTTCACTGCTGCCAAAAACAGACAGCTAAATATCAAACAGGCTGTCAGATAATCTCTGCTGTGAAAGTGAAGCACATTTATAGATCTGGTGAGTTTACAGCATGTGAGTCGCAGGCCATGTCTCATTCAATGTTAGTTTTGCCACCTACATGCAGGGATCCCTCCAGACTGTTTGAATCTTTTGATGATATTGTGGACTGCAGGTGATGAAATCCATAAATTCCTTGCAACTATACGCTGATAAACATTGTTCTTAAACTGTTGGACTATTTGCTCAAGTAAGTTGTTAACAAATTGATGAACCTCTCCCTATTCAGGCATGTGAACAACTGTGCCTTTATACTCAATCATGACACTCACCTGGTTCTAATGAACCTGTTTACCTGTGAAATGTTCCAAACAGGTGTTTTCTGAACATTCCTCAACTTCCCCAGTCTCTTGCTGCCCCTTTCCCAGTTTTTTTTTGGAACATTTTGCAGCCATCAAATTCAAAATGAGTGAATATTTGAAAAAAATAATAAAGTTTATCAGTTTGAACAACAAATACATTGTCTTTGTAGGGTTTTCAGTTGAACAAAGGCTTAACAGGATTCGCAAATGACTGTATTCTGTTTTATTTACGTCTTACGAAACATCCCAACTTTAGTGGAACAGGGGTTGAATGAGCTGCATTTTATTAGCAAAGTTTTCATGAGACTTTCTGAAACACTGAGGCCATCACTTAAGGATCTTCTGACTGGTTTGTGACTCACTGGGAGGGGAGGGCCTCAAACATTGAGGTTTGCCAAAAAAGCTCTACCCCCAATGAACTGGCCAATCAGAGGAAAAGAGTTTGTGAAGCCTTAAAGAGTGCAGCTAAAAATAACTACTTTAAACAGAGTGAGAAAACACCAATGTGAGAGAAATAGGAGTTTTGAGCTGTGAAACGCAACATTATTACGGTGGTACCAGAGGGACAGTATTATGTTCAAAAATAGGCACAATACCCCCTCTTTAAACTTAAATCTGTGAACAGAATATTTCATCAGAGCTGTTAAGAGGCTGCACTTGGTCAGGAATAAATGAACAAACAGCAACCCATCAGAGTTAAGTCAATGCTCAGACCAAAAACGAAGACATTTCTGCTGCTTGTAATAAAATTAACTTGTTAAAGAACTTTCAAAGTTGCATAACAAGTTACATAATTATTACCCAGAGCTTTATTTTTACAGCAAAAACTACAGACCGAGGACTAAATCTGTTCACTCTGTGTGTCTTCATTAAATCAGCACCACAGGGAGGATGTGCAGAGATTCACACTGCAGAAACATTACCTCCATTTTTATATTAGCTCAGGATTTAATACCCCGAATCATTCCCAACAGAGGTGGAGTGTGCGGAGTGTTAAGTGTACAGTGGAAGAGGTTTAATTAAAGAAGATCCTTTTTGAGCACTAAACCTCTTCATTTTACCAAAATGGTTACTTTTTTTGGAGCAGATTTCATGACAACATTTGGACAGTAAGCCATTCAGCTCATCTAAGTGTTTTTTGTGACCCCAATTAACCACATGTTGTCTGTAAGAAATGTACCTCATGTGTCAGGAAGATGTGGCTCACCTGCATCCCTCAGGAGTTGTAAGGTCAACAGTGTCATGAGAGTTTAAATCTGCCACACCAGGATGAATGGGGGAAGTGAAAGAGCCTGTTTCCTTCTAATCAAATACTAAAAAGATCGAAAGTGTATTCATGAAGTAGAACCTAAGTGTATAAATGCAGGTAAACTAAAAAGTATAGCTACAGATTTGGAAACCTCTATTTTCTCTCTGCATCATTCTTTGTTCAGGGAGCAAAGACAGAGTGAAGGAGCCTCCTCATTACTGTGTGAGTTGAAACACAGACTGTCACTGCTATAACAGATTACTAAGTGTTAATTAGAGACAACTGGGATCTTCGTTATACTGTGTGGTTTGATGAAGGGGAGACATTAGGGCACCCTTGGTATTTCAGAGCCAGGTGCTAATAAAGCGATCGGTCTTGCAGCTAAAAGAAGCGACTGCCCACTCCTCTTATGGGAGTCTCATTGATCTGTCTAAGTCTCAGCACGACGTCATTTCCCTCACAGTGGAGGGAATACAGAGTAACTTCTGCTCTGTTATAGCTGGGAGGAAGAGATTGGTTTACAGGCTTAAGATTGTTGTCTGAGTGTTACAAAGAGTAGAAATGTTATCAGCTGTCCGACAAAACTTGAAGCATCACTGAGTGTCAGAAGTGATGCTTTAACAGCTGCTGGTGAAGTGAACAACACTTAAAGGGACTGAGAAGACTTTCTAAGTGATCCTGAAAAACTCTCATCTCTAGACATACACCTGATAGTAATCTACAAGTTAAAATGAGATTGTCAGTGCCAAACAGGTTATTTCTAAATGCTTTGTCTCAGCTTCCTGATTGGGTTGAACTAGACTTGATTGATGTACTTTAAATCAAAGTCTCTATGACAGGGCTATTCAATTAATTATTGTGTCAGGCTTGATTTTCAGATTAAGAACATGAGCTGGGCCAGACGTTTTTTTTTTTTTTTTTAGCGGACAGTGAGTATAGTCAACCATTTAAACAAAAAACAAACAGATAAGATACCAAACACAAGATAACGTCTTGCCACATCCAAAAGGGCACTGTCTTTGAACATAATTATATTTCAGCACTGCAACGCACTCATTGCAAAATCAGCACATTGGTTTGGCATTCAGACTTGGTGGTAAACCAAATAAATACGTGTAGATTTTCCTCAAAGATTTTTCTTTTCAGGGTAGATGAAGACATGCTATTTTCACCAAAACTGAACAGCTAATGTGAAATTTTCAAACGTGCCCCCTCAAAAATACAATGCATTATGAGTTCGTAACTAGGTTCAGATAAGTGTTGCATTCAATGTTTGTAATAATGTTGGAATTTTTGCAAAAATATGTCAGATGTTTTTCTTGCCAGACCCAAGTCATAAACACTGCAGTTTCTTTAAAGCTGCATGTCGCCCACAGGCCGTTAATTAAATAGGGCTGCTGTATGATGACGCCATGCCGGCTGGCAGATATGTGTTTTTCTCTGCTGAAAACAATTTCTGTGATTTGTTTAGTTGTAATAGTGGACACATCTGTTAAACTGTTTTTCATACTGTTCAGTCCAACCCACATCCAGCAGTTATACTGCAGTGATCTGTTCAAACCTGAAACTCTGTCAATAAAATAAAGAGCCAGGTTATGTTTGCTCTGCTTGGTAGATGAGCACTGGTAGGACATAACCAGGGTTCACGTTACATGTTACGGATACGTCAGAGCGCTAAATGTAGCGGCCTACTAAGCTACAGCACAAACTTACTAAGTTTGATTGTTGTTTGGTGTCAAACAATGGCGCCACACAACTGTTGATAAATACATTATCTTACGTTGTGTCTGGTCAAAGTTTTCTCGAAACAAAGAAAAGTGGTGTTAAAGGAAGATTCGATCTCTGTTCATCTTTCATAACAAATATACATCATTTCATCATGATAGTTTGACAGTTTGTGTGAATCCTTCAGCTGAAGGAGTCGCTGTCAAACACACAGTCCTTGTTGTCCCTTTAACTGTAGAATTTCACATCAATTGAGATTTGATATTTACCCATTTCATAGTTTCTTCTTCTTTCTTTTACATTAAAAACTCGCTTTGTGCAAGGGGTGCCAAAATGACACATATGCACTGATTCTCTTCCTCTCTTTCCAATTTTTCCTTTTATTTCTCTCCATTCCACCTGGCACTAATACTGTCTTTGTGAAGTAGTGAGTTGACAGCTGCTTTGTGGGTAGCAAGGACGCTATGACGCCATATTATGCAGACAGTACACAAAGGCAACTGGCTGAGCGCAATAAACCAACAGCAGGAGCTGGGTTCACATGTGATGTGTGTAACCAAAGAAATCAATTTACTCAGTCTTGCTGTTCACACTTACTGCTCATCACAGGCCGACTTCCAGCCATGACTGGCAAAGGGAGCAAATAAATGTTGGTCATTGGCACTTGTGTGTTGGATCATTGGTGGGGATGTGACTCACTCAGTGCAGAGCAGGATTGTCATATCTGATAATGGGTTTTTGATGATTTTGTGGAGCTTACCGTAACAATAAGGCCTCTCTCCTGGAAGTACTTGACCAGAGGAATGGTGTTTTGCTTGAAGTTGGTTAGACGGCGGTCGATGGCCTTGGGGTTGTCGTCCGGTCGTCCCTGCTGCTCGGCTCGTTTCTGCAGCCTCTCCTTCAAGCGATGGTTGGTGCAGGCCAGGAACACAACCAGGTCAGGAGTGCAGATCTGCCACGGGGTAGAAAATGTGTGAAAAGTTACAGCCGAGCTCATACCACAGAGACTGTGGTTCATTCAGAGGTGACGCTCATGACATGTCCAGTTAGTCTCATTTCTGATTCAATGCTCTGAGGTCACAGAGTCACAAGTGCTCTCCACACAAGAATCAAGTTTTTTATTCTATGGAGAGATTGAATTTCCCCCCTGAAAATTTAAGTCATTCAACATCTGAATGTTAGTGGATTGAGTTACCTCCAACCAATAAGTTTTAGCCTTAGCATCGACTGTGGCTGCCTCACGGGTCAGTTTATGAGTCAAGCAAAGACAATGCACTCTCCCCACAAGAGGTAACAATAATATGACCTGCCACACCACTCACTCACACTCACACTCACACACACACACACTGTCTTTAATTTGGTTGACTCACTATCTATGATGGGTAAGAATAAGATTGAGGATGATTGCAGAAAAGCAAAAGCCAGATTCTCTTTTGTGACACAAGCTCCAGCAAAGACATTTTAGCTGCAATCACACATCCAGCCTTTTCTGTGACAGTGACAGCAGTTTTCTATTCTGGGATCAAACATGAAGAGAAGCTGTGATGGAGTGCAATACGACGTCTTAGGACTCAACATCCCCTCAGATCATTAGCAGGTGTGAATATTGTTTGTCGCTTGTTATTCCTACAGCAGCCAAAGCATTACAGCGTTCTGTGTTTCAGCACCTTGTCTCTTCCACAAGTTAAATCTAAACAGCTTGACAATGCAAGCTGTGAGTGTTTACAGATGATTTTACTGCCGTTTTTCATGGTTTGCAGTTCTTATTGTGCATTAGAGGCAGCCAAATAAGTTGTTAACACAGACTTATTGACTGATGGTGAATGTAAAGTTTGTCTCATGTGTCAGCTGGAAGTGCTTATTTACACAAACAGAAGAAACAGAAATAGAAATGTCTCCTTCAAATCCATGAGAAAATGAACAGCCTAATACTGGCTAAATTCAGCAAAATCAGATAACAACCCACTTTATGGTACCTAATACCTATGTTAATATCAACTGTTGCTAACGAGGTATTTTTAATGCAGTTTATGTATGTTTTTTTCAAGACATACATATTAGGGCTGCCAGCATTAATCAAAGACTGTGAAAAAAATTGATGTAGTCTTGATGATGTCACCTGTCCGTCTCTGAAATGACTTTTTGAGGCAAATTGTCAGCAGGGGCCACGTTGGAAATGGGGAGCACTTTGAGTCTCCAGCCACCCGCAACCCTGAATAGCAGGATAAACGGTTAAGAAAATGGATGGATGGCGGTATTATGGTTGAGGAAATCATAATTAAGTTGCTGCAGTGTTCTCCTGTTGCCTCCAGTGTAGAAAATAACACCACACCTTTTTTTGAAAAGCACTTTTCACTTCAGAAATGCCTGATCAAAAGTAACCTGCACCCAAAATTAAAACTAAAATATCACCCAAGTAGCTCCTGCCTATGAGAACAAACAGGTGGTGACTGATGCCTCACAAATGTACAATAAATGAACAGAAAAAACCCCCGCTGATTCACAGAGTGAGCACTTTAATGCCGACTCTTCCCTCTGTATCATGGTGTCAGACCACACTGGTGTATCAATATGGAGTTTATTTGAAAAATGCATCTAAAATTTCATTTTTTCATCCTCAGATTCCTAAATCAAGACACTGAGAAGGGTAACTCTATATTTAAAATTAAATTCAGCAATACATCTAGATAAAAGATTTATTGTTGTTACATTGTCAGCTATGATGATGTCCAACAGCCATGCTGATATTGGGTAAACAGCACTCCTGTCTGTGCAATATTGCAAATATTTAGTTACACTTTACTAATACTTAAGAGGCAGGATTTAACATTAAACATACACAAGCTTTTATCATCCCCTCAGAGACTGCTGTTGGCTTACATGACACACGAGTAGGGTTTAAATGTGTTTGGAATTTTTTTTAATTGAAACAAAACAGAAAGTTTAACTGCCTAACTTCAAAGTTCTGAATCAAGAGGATTGGTAGACCATGAACTTCTGCAATCAGGAAATAATGCATCAACTACAGCATGTCTTTAATGTCAGCTGCCACAGAGACGATGGCGAACAAACGGGGAAAGGTCAGGCAGCAGCAGCAGAAATGCAGAGTGGTGCCTGAATCCCGAGGTTTAATTCGAGTTTTAATTTGAAGCACTTCAATGAGTCCAAGACACAGCAAGATTGCTCAGTAACCTCAAAGTGTGTTACTGAACAGTTTGATGTTTGCGCTGAGTATTTCAAGATCAGAGCTGTAATTTGTGCCCAGGAGCTTGTTTCTCTTGGAGCCTTTGGGGATTTTCAAAGATTAAGCATTCATCAGAAACTTGACTGATTGAAAATAATGGTAGACATTTAATTAAAAATCTTATTGTTCATTAGTGGCTCATCCCTGGCTCTCCTGAGCTTAGCATCATTCAAACAGTGAGTCAGACAAACTTTAAAGGTGGCAAAGTGTGAACAATGGACTGTAAAAAGCCATCAACGTCAGAAATATGTTTGAATATTCAGAGTCGAGCCTGTAAGTGTGTGAAGAACTGATTATCATAGTATTCATCATCACAAATTAGTAAGTGGTTGTTGTGTACAAAAAAAAAGTTCTGCCAAGTTTCATGTACAAAAACTTTAAAAATGGGGGATCAAACTTATTGTGCAACATGGAGCTTCTTGTCCTCAAATGCCACTGTAGCTTCACTGATAGGAGATGTGAGCATAGAAAGGTTTCAGTCCAGAATCTAGATATCACAAAATACTCCCATAACTACTCACTGTTCCTCAAATCTGAGGAACTTTTAATCAGTTTTTTAAAAAGGTCATTGTTTTCAAAATTTTTCTTGTTTTGATGAGAAGTCTCCACGCATTTATCAGCTGGAACTTCCCTTGTTGGAACCTTTCTTTACTTAATTCACTCACTGCTGTTTGTTTCCCTCTGTCTTTAGATTAAGTGTACTTTCAGTGACACTCCAGAGTCTTCATGTGTCTGCTCTGGCAGAGCTAAAAATAGCTTCACTGGTGTTGTTTATGAAAGCAGCTCAACTCAATTCAGAGTCAAGCAAATCAAAGTTTCCGTTTCCATGGTGACCACACTCCTGCCCTACTTTTCCTCAGGTTGTACTCTCAGCGAGCACCAATAATCTCACGCTGCAGATGTTTTTTTAATGAGGCCGAATATAAATATTATCAAAGGATTATATCACAAACAGCAGCTCTTCTCCATAACAGTTTAAGGTTTTCTGTCTCCTGCAGAAAGGTCAGGATGCAGAAGAACTGAAACAAAGTGCAGTGAAAGGAAGATTTAAAGTTCATCTTAGTGCCAAACACAGACTGTGCTAAATGCGCTCTATGAGACGAGAGTGGAGGGAAATAAGCTGATATCAGAGACTCATGGGGTGAAATGTGGTTTCCTGTTGTGCTACCGAAGATCAAAATCTTACAGCTTGATGAATCTGATACTGTGACTTACGTAATAAAGCCATAATGTGAATATAATTCAAACTGTGGCTTCCCTCTAAGTATAATTAGAAAATGGTGTTATTTAAATAACAGAGGCAGTCAAGTTTTCAAACCCCCATCTTTAAATACTTTAGAAAGAAGCCTGTCCTTATTTTGACATTTGTTCATTTTTCTAAGAACATCTCAAGCATTTTTAGCTGAAATGGATTAGAACGTGTTTTTTCTTTTTTCTTAAAAATACAAAACAATGTTATTACCTTTCTCATTATGCTGCTTTTGTAACTTTGATTTTGATTTCTGTTCATACAAAGTATTCACAAACACAAAAGTCTCATCATAGCTTCGGTGTAAAGCTTGCACTGCCAAGGTTGCATTTATACAAGCTTTTGTGTTGGAAAACAAATCAAAAATCCTTTAATTAGCACCAAAATTTCATAGTAAAACTCTACATCCAAAGCTGCACAATCAGCCAAACAGTTACATCACAATAACATCAAAGTTCAACAAACTGTTACAGGTCTTCTTACAGAAGTTGAAAATGCTCACATGTCAGATTTAGTTTACCCACAAATCTTATCCTAGTGATGTCAAATGTGGTTATCATGACGCACTCTCTCCTGAAATAGACCTTTTTTCCTACGTGTGCTGTCGTAGTGTGACTAAGAAAGTGCCAATTACCGGCTTCAGTCCAAACTACTATTTGCTTCCTTTCTGTTCAGCTTCTCAACACACGTGGAGCCGCTGCCTATCTGACGTCTCCATCTGGATCCTTAGACTCACGGGGACGACAGAGGTCACAGAGAGGTTTGAATTACATTTGTCTTACTTGTTTGAGCAGCAAAATGCAAAACTAGCAGATTTAGTTATAACTGGACACACATGAACACGACGGGTGTCTGTAGCAGTCTAACTTGTTGGTACATGAATCCAGTGTTAAGGTGGACTGTCCCAAAGTGACAGACCAAGCTGTCACACATAATACTCATCAAGTATGAACTTTTGTCTTCAGCTGTAACCTGTACAGACTTTTGTAAATGTCATCTTAACACTCTCCTCAGCTTTTCTGGGATTTCTGTGGTTCTGTGGTACAGAGAACAAAAAGAAAAGAAATGAGAGCTTTGTAAGACTGCGCAAACTGTAATTACATAACTTCACCGACTTTGAAACTCCCCCTGAAGCTTCCAGGAAATCTTCAGGAGGAGGGTGATGAATGCTCAGAACTTGCAATAAGCATATTATTAATTTATCTCCAAGCATAATATTTCTTCTCTGTGACATTAGAGCGGACTAGGGTGACTTATCAAACCAACACAAAACAAACTTCAGTACAGCAAAGGGCAGCCATCTCTGTTTTGCTGTTTTTTTTTCCACCAAACATAACAAGACAACAGATTAAAGTGGATAGATCATTTAGCTCATATTTTTTTAAGTTATATTGGCAAATATCTTTCAACAAATATGGATTCTTCATCAGTTTTGAATATTTCAAACAGCATATGAACTTTAGATACCAGAAATGAAGTGTAAAAGTGAACATCTGCTTCCAAAAACAATACCACAATAAAAAAACAAGGTAGAAAAACATCTATTGGCAGGAATTTCACTGGTTGTTGGCCTTACGTTGCACAACCATATTTATCATAAACTACTGTCACGTTTTCCTACTGATCACGTTCCCTAAAAGCTTGTTTTGAGCATAATTGTGTTTAAGTGGCAGTTACAAGTACACATTTGGCTTAGTCTATCTCCCTGACAAGCTTAAAATGATTGATCACTCAATAAATTTCAAATCTAGATATGTGTTTTATGGATTTAGACACCCACGCAATAGGATTGACAGGGATGAACACATGCACTGACAGCTCCACAGCCGATAAGAGGAGAGGTAAAAAGGCTTGAAGGGAAGATGATAGACGGTCTCTCTGGACGGCTATAAAGGACCCATAAAGGCGACCCACGGGAGCTGCTCATAAATGGCTGCTGTGATGTTGTAAAGGGCAAAGTAGCAGCATGGGGTGAGGCAGAATCATAAAAAATGATGCTGTAGGTCGACAGAGGATCACTCACAGAGCTCAAACTAGGAATACAGAAAATATAAGGTCCGATAAAAAGGCCTGAATCTTTTACTAACTGAAAAATACTTAAAGGGGAATAGAGTTAGTTAAGAAGTCAGTGAACTCCCTGAATACCTTGATAAATGTTTAACAGCCCAAAGCTCCTCATAGTGATACTTTGTGCAGAAAGTATGTGTTCGATTTTGTTCGCTTTTGTACAAAATGTTAAAAAAAATGGAAACATCTGTGTTTCTTTCTACCTGAATTCAATATGGTTTATAAAGCTGTCTCTGTCTGCTGGAATCAAATAGATCTGCCAAAAAGGAAGTGAACTCCTTTCTCTCCAGCTACAAAAAGTGATGCACTGCTGCTAATGATAAAGGGGAGGCTTTAAATTGTGTCTCAGGAGCCTGACTGGGATGTTAAGCAGTAGCAGGACGAGTTCACAGGTGTTTTGTTTTCCAAAGATGTTGTTCAGTACAAGCGCAGATAGAAATTTCTTCAGTATGTTTGATAATGTTTTCTTTTTCTGTTTTCCATGCAATCTATTCTAAGAATAACATGCCCGGAAATCATTGGTTCCAGCTCATTGGGCCTCAATTGCCTAAAAAAATGACCCAAGTAAGATATATATGATAAATATGATGCCAACCCTTATCCTACTGTGTTTTCTTTCTTCTGTCCTTAACAAGTAACAACCCAGACATCCCATTTGATATGAGCAGCTGTAGATTGCATGGATTTGTATGTTATTTGTGTCTGGACATGACAGCTGATTGGATTTGAAGAGGGATAAACTCAAACATGTCATACGCAAGTGACAACAAAAGCCAAAAGCTATGTTGAGAAACAAATGTCACAGAAACTGGTCATGAATACTAATTAGGCAAAAAAATTCCCCACAGAGCTTTTGTCTTATCTCATCCACTGTATAGAAATACTTTTGGCAGACACATTAAACCCTTGCTGATCTTCAGAGAATTGCCCTGATGTATTCTACTAAACCCACACTAAAGTGGTCTAATCCTGGATGACAAAAGGTCTCAGTGTCTTGTTGATCCAAACACACCACTGTTATTTTCTCTCTTTACTCCTGAGCCACACAATAGATCCTGTAATAACCACTTGTCACTAAGTTTGACTGTAAATCCCTGAACTGCTGCATGTGTTATCAGCTGAGTGTTTTTTAGCTCGTCTAATTATCGATGACTGCACAAGATGTTTTAAGGCTTATTCTGGGAAACAGTTACAAACACATCTACGTACGTGTGCCATCTTTGTCACCTCTGTGTGAACTTCCTGCACCTTATCTAGCCATCAAAGCCCATTAGCAATCTAATATCACCACTTTTTAGCAACCTTTTTAGTGTAACATAAAAAATAACAAATAAAAATGGTCCATCCAGCTGAGTTGCAGTTGTTGGATTTTTTAGCAAACTTCATTTTCCCTCTTCAAAACACGTAAGACGTAAGAATAATTAAATTAAGAGGCAGTGTAGAGTGGGAATGTCTGCTGCTGAGTTAGTCACTGAGTGTTTATTGTCTCTTATTTACAGCCTCAGACACAGAGAGGGCTGTTTTAATCTAATCTGCTGCCTGTTTCAAACAGCTGGAATTGCTGATAATAACCATAGTTATGGCTCAGCTGTGAGCTCCATCAACTGGGTGTTTGTGTGTGATTGTGCGGTGTAACCTGCGTAATCCCTTTCTCTGTGATCGAGCCAGCCACATTTATCATCTTGTGTCTTTCTCTGTGTTTTCTCCCTGTGCTGCTCCCTGACAGGTAACATGTACTAAGTGGAATCTGCTGTCAGACGAGGTATAGCAGAACCACATTATAGGTTCTCATTACGATGAGTCTTGGCCTTTTCACAAAAGAGAGAGAGAGAGAGTGACAGAGAGAGAGAGAGAGAGAGAGAAGGTGCAATTATCTGAGAGATGAGAGACTGAAATAAATGCAGGACATGAGATGAGCTGTCCACTGAGGTGAGTGTTACGAGTCAAAGACTATAGGATAAAGATTTATGACCACGAGATTAGGTATAAATGAATAAATCATTCAGTAAGTTGGAAAATTATTTATACCATGTATAGTGTAATATATAAAATTTGAATCTAGACTGCAACATGAGGAGGAGGGTCTTTTTTGGTGGGTCACCTGCCAGGTTAGAATATATAGTATTTGACCCCACTACCACTTGACATGAGCATAATCACCAGATTGTCATGTTTTTGAACTGAATGTATAACAAGTGACATTTTTCATGTATTGTCATAGAATTTTATCAATATTGCTTTGATATTCATGTCTTCTTTGAAAATGTGCAGAATTAAGGTTACCCGAAAATGTGTTGTGAGTACTAAATCCATATTTTTTCAATTCTTAAAAGAATAAAATCATTCTCTCTTTTTTAACAATTTATAGACTTTTGAACTGCATAAAGATGTCACTGGGTTACACCAGCTTATAGCCATGGTTGTCATGACTATAGAAGTGCAGAACTTCATTTTCTATAGAAAAATGAGACCACAGTGAGTTAAAATGTGACAGAAGCAAAAAAAAACAAAACAACAACCAGAAATTGCTTGGGATCCTGAGGGTTAAAGGTAATTTTAAATTTTATGTCAATTTCAATAAGATTTATTAGTACAGTAAAATATATTTAAAAAAATCTCTTCCTCTCTTCCTCTCAGTGGGGTGATTTTATATCAGAGAAGATAAAAAAGACTTGTATTTTTGCTGGATGCTGAAACAACACATCAAGTTACACAGAGTAGATAGAGCCAGGCAACAAGTGAAACAACATTTAAGTATCCAGCTGACTTTCACTATAAAAAATGCCCCATGTGTTTTCTACACTACATCAACAAAACTACATGGAGCACATTTCTGTATTAACTGTGATTTAAATGTTTGCTGACACCAGATCTATCCACATGATCAGTTTATAACGTTTGTATAACTCTATGGAATATGACATCTCTGTGTCTTTTCAGACTTTGTGCATATCTCAATATGCATATCCTTGTTTTCAGCCTCTTCTTTTCACACTTCCATGTGTGTGCATGCATGTTATGCTCAATGAGACTTTATTGATGGGATTAGATTTTTTTGAGGTTAAGTATTCTTATCTCTCTTTGTGTACATGGAAAAGCAGACACAACTGCGTGCAAGGAAAGCTGTGTCAATTGTTAATGAAACTGACTGCAGCAGACAGACTCTAAACAGCCAGATGATTGCCTCTGGCTGTCCACTTTAACAAGCCGTTTACATGCGTTAACAGCAAAGATGATGAGCTAATGCACCACATCATCTCTCACTAAGTGTTACATCGAGAGGGGCCCCATCTGGTTTTCCCTGCGGGAGCCCACAAACACACATTTAATCACCATTCAGAGCTGCATTTATAAGATCACTGTGCTTTTTTTATATTCACAATCAGGATCTACTTCACCGCCTCTAAATGCAGGGCTTTAAGAAAACACATAGGCAGCTGATGAATACATGACGTAACGGGACTGAACGAGCAGCGACTTTAGAGAGAGGCTTTCAACAAAAGTGTCGGTCATGTTTTGCCTGAAGTGCCGCAAAACTGTTTTAGCTTTGCATCACTGCACTCACACATGAAAAACTATTACAGCCTCGAGAATTTTCGATTATCATTGAAAGAATAATATCAACTGATTTCTTTTTTCTTTTGCAGAATTACAAACCAACAACAAAATAATTACAAAATCCAATGAGAGGATTTTACTCTTTATTCAGTCAGTGTCCTGATCGGAAAAATGTTCTCACTCAAGGTGAATTAACTTAAATTCCAAGCTTGTGTGTGGAGATTTAATCTGGTTATAAAACAGGCTGAAATCACCAGTGATTTCACTCAATGATCTGCAAAAACAAACAGAGGAATCTCTGAGCCCTGATTTTTGACGTGCCAGTTAAAATTGATTCCCAGTTAAGAAGCACTTGATGCAATGATAATTACATGTAATGTTGGTAAACGCCATATATCAGCAATATAAAAAAAATATCTCATGCTATATGCAAAATACCTCTGTGTATTATGCAGCAGTGCAAAGTGAGAACAGCTGAAGTCCCATCTGGAACAATCAGTGCGGGTATTGTGCAGCAGGGAGAATATTTGCTCCTCCATGAATATGAAATCAGTCTAAATAAAGGTTGAGACTCTGATTTCCTTCTTCCACTTTCCCTGTAATGCAGCTAAATTTAGCAGTTTATATAAAAAGTCTTCCTTCGACCGATTCCCAACCACTCTAAAATTCACTGGGTGTCCATTTAAAAGTTAATGAATGTTAATTGAGTTTAAATGTGATCAACAGAATCAATCTCTCTGAAAGCAATCGACCGCTCTGTGACAGTTGGTCACTCAATTGTTGGGGACAAATTTCCATCCTGGGCCCAAACAGACACAATGCAATCCAACACTACACCACTACCTTTATGATTCATGCTCCTTTCACTGCTAATTCATACTAATGGGGATGCTTTCAGTTTGAATGGAAATGTGTCTTTTCACTCCCTGAAACGAACTCATTTCGCATCTTGCTTGAGGATATTTCAGTGCCGCGGATAGAAGACCGTGAACCTGTCCTCAGGTCATAGTGCAGTGAGTTCTTGTTCCCAGCCCGACACCACTTGTTCATTCAGAGTACACTGAGCATTGCAATGAAATGGAAAAGCAGTGTTTCACTGTTGAATAGCTGATCAACAGCAGCAGGAAAAACAGTGAACTGAAGGTCAGCCCGGGTATAAAAAAGGTTCACTCTCGATTAGCCCAAAGTCAAACATGCTGACTGACTGATTCACATTTTAGATGCAGAAAGAAACTGTGCATCTCAGTGATATCATTTAGAAGACAAGAAATCTACATAGGATGAGCAGTATGAGGTCACAGAAAAAAATATTCCCAAAAGAAAAGCTGAAGGCTGTAGGTACTGCATCCTGAATCATATTATGATTCAAGAAATCTATAATTATAAGCGTGAAACTCTGACCATGAAACCTATCTGTTTATCTCAAATTGTAGGTCAATCCTTTTTTCTTCTTCTTCTTCTTTTCTGTAATGTTGTCTGTGTTTGCCTTCCCCGCACAAAGATGTAGACTCAGCGCTGGAGGAGCTCAATCTTCACATGAGTTTTCTGGGTTGTTTTTGTGTGTGTTTTAAATGATTTTTCTCAGCAGCACAGACCAATTAAATACAAGCAGGGCTCAAGTATGCAGGAAAAATAATCCAAGAGCAAAATCAGGCAGAATGCACAACACCACCATGACACCAACTAATCCCATATACAGAAGTCTGGGGATATTTATTTACCCCCATAAACATTTATTTTGCTGCAAGTGCAGCAAACAACCCATTGTTGATACAAAGTTTGACTCGAGCAACAAATCTGCTTGACACCATTTCAAAAGCCAATCTGTGATCACATCTCCTGCTCATAGGGAAAGCACGTTTTATCTGACCCTTGTTCAAAAATCAAGTATTGGAATGTGGTTTCTCTCTGGTACCCTTCAGCTGGGATGCTAGACAAACTGATCCAACCCCATGAAGTGGAGCTAGGAACATTATAGTCTCTTGATTGGTCAAAAGAATTGTCACTTCACAAGAATCATGTGACAGTGGTAACAAGGAACAACACATAATTCTGCCTGTTACATCTCCAATTGACTTCATGACTTTTGCCTTTAACTTTTGTTTTGTTTGGAAAATGGCATTACGAAATACTGTTCTGGGCACTTTTTTTCTTCTTTGTGGATAAATTAGCGAGGTATACTGTAATGCAGTGCTATCTTATCCTGCTATTATTGCTGCCTTTTAGGAATCAAAGCAAAAAATTGATCAAAAGAAAGCTTGAAAAATGATCTGAACAAAAGATTAAATCTCTGAAATACAGGATCAGAGTCAGAATCTCCTCAGTGTTATGCCATTATATTTAAATCAATGGATTACACAGCTTTGTGAGATGTCCAGGTGTAAAAAATTGTACAGTTCTTACCTGGTCTTCAAAGGACAGAGCCTGCCCGACGTCTCGAGGGAACCCATCGATCACTAGCCCGTTTGCGTCTGGTAACTTCATGATCTTCTGCTTGATCTCAGTTATTGTTGTCTCCTGCAAAACAAAGCAAGGGGCAAAATTCATAATCATCAGCCTCTTGTGTTTAAATTTCAAAAGAGCAATAACAAGATTTCTGCAGCTTAAAAACCAACACATGCCCAGCAGTTTACAAGAATATTTAATCAATATTGCTCAATTGTCAGCCAGATGCTTCTCATTCTGGCTCTATGAACTCACAGTTCCTTTCTCCTTAAAAACACAGATAGCTATAAAAACAGTGTCATTCAAGAGATTTCAGCTCCAGGTTGTAAGTATAAAGCACAAAATACTGTTAAAATTACAACCAGTCTGCAGTTAAAGTACAAGTGAAGGGACTTAGTTTTATTAATGTTGCTTTAATTCCCAGAGCAGATTCTATGAGGTTGTAGATCAGTTCAACCCTTTCTAAATTTATAATTAGCCAATTTATTGAGTCATAAATAAGGTGAAATTAAAAATACGAGGGCACAGTGGAGTTCCAGGATATAATTAATCTGCTTATCCAACATATCTGCATGCAGCAGAACAAATGTTTTGACTGCACCGGAGGCCACAGAGTGCCAGCATCCTTTAGCATCAATTACTTCCCCATGGCTGAAGGAGGTCAGCATGTTCCAATGTGCGTCTGCAGGCATAATGCATCATACGATATGGCAGAAATACGTGAGCAGTGCCCTGTTCTAAAAATAACTTCTGTCGCCGGTCATGCTGAGTAACACAGATGTTTAATTTCTCTCCAGCCACAGGATAAAAGCAGTGGGACCACACAGAGATTACACTTGAGATATGTTCCATTGATAGATAAAGGTATGCATGCAGGATTAAATGAGAAAAGCTAATCTGAGGGAAGCCATCTGATCCACCGCATGGCTAAACGCTGAGCTCTCGAAAGAGAGCCAGGCATCAGAAGAGACTCATCTCTGACTGCCAGAGAGATTATCAGTCTATCTTTAAAGCTGCAGCAGACAATCATCACTGCAGTTACATTCAAAATACCTCCCTGCTTCACTCCCTCATCTCCCTCAAAGCTCCAAGTGGTAAACCCAATATGTCTGTGTTCCTTATCTCTTTATACAACTCATTTATTCTCAAAAACCACTTCAAGTGCAAGGCATACTGGACATAAAGCAGTACTTTGCACTTTTCTTTCTCATAAGGCCATTTTCATGTTTCTGTATACAGAGTATCACCACCAAGTAGGCTGAAAAAACTTTGTGGAGTGAAAGGGAGGTGATTCTCCCCTTACTACAACTGGTATATAGCTACTTATCTGCATTGAAACTGCACATTTCTGAATAAGGGTAGACAGATATAACAGCCAGCCAATATATTAGGCTGATATTTTTCGTTTTTCACTTGTATCGGCATTGGCTGATACACAAGTGAGTTCAGCATTTCCAACACAAAATTAGTCAGTGGTTGGCTTCAAAACTCTAAATCAGAACCAAATGGGTGACTTCATGGATACTCAACCCCTTTGTTTGAAAAGAAACCTGAATATGTTGTATCAAATTGTTTTGAGTGAGGCAGCCAAACCAGGGCTCTAACTTTTGCAGGCATGACATAAACGTGTATGTTTTCATTTAAAGTGTATTAACCAAGGATAGATCGCTATATCGGCTGGTCAATAAATTAGGCAGATTTGTGTGGTTTTTTGCTTCGATTCCTCCGCCATGATTTACAGACAGGCATCCACGGGCAGCTCTGTGTTCCTTGGAGACACTGCAGTCAACACCATGCCTTGCTCTTTTGCTCCTTGCAGACTGCACAGTGAGGCAACTTTAAAACTATATCAAAATATATGTTTGATAAAGTTGAACAACGATTAAGCTGTGCCTCCTGTTTTCAAAATACTCTACCTCTCTTTTCCATCTTCTTTTAGTATCAAATATAGTTCAATAAATGCTCCTCATTTCATAACTGTGACCCGTAACATTTTTTTTTATTGTGTCATCTTTATACTGTCAGCGGAGCAAGCAAAAGCAGTATCAGGTGAAGAAAACTGGCAGCCTGGACAGACTGCACTTTAAATATTGTGTGACTTACATACTGTATATTTTCCATATGTTTTTATTTCACATTGCTTTGTGTATATTTTTTTGTCAGTGTTTATTCAGTCCAGCTTGATTGATGTCCACTCATTTCTGCTCGACGTGACTCCAATCTTGGTCTTTGATTTTCAAGGATCCTACAGAAGCATCTCAACATGGATTTTTCCACAGTCTCAGGGTATTAAATCAAAACTGCCATCAATGATTTATAACCAGACTGTGGGATATCTGAGATCATTTTGAGAGGAGAGTGGGGGATTTCAGAGGGGACAGAAGTTCAGAAACATACAGAGTCACATGACCTCACTGAGAGTAACAGCCATGAGGCAAGAACTTCCAGATGATTGGTAGTTGGCTGAGAGGAAGTGGAGTGAAAAACTGTGTATGCTGCTTTTTGATTTATTTGAGGCTTGTAGGGAGAAGCTGGATAGAGTTTTCTCAGCGTGGTTGTTGAGAGAAAACACTAAATTTAAGCTAACATCTCAAACAAATAAGACACAGCGGGGGAATGCTCATCTACTTTTCATGCAAATTTTAGTTGAGGAGACTGTCTTTTGGAAGTATGATTAAAGATTATCTTAGTGTGTAGACAGAAACTATGGGTGAACATTGAGCTTAAAATAATTTTTGAGTCAATGTTACAGATGTCTGGAAGGAGGGTGCTCCAGAGGTTTTGGACAGAATGGCTAAATGCTCTTAGCATTGTCATGGTGGTGAAGAAGGCAGTAGTGATGAAATGAATGAAACTGAAAACTGAACTCCTTAGCGTGTGCATTGTTGTATTTTTGTGCTGGAGTTCAGAGAGTGAAAGAGATTCAAGGTTATGAATTGCTTTGAGGACAAGTGGCAGAATCTTAAACTCAACGCAATATTTGAGTGAGAGCCAAAAACCCGCTGAGAGACAGGAGTAATGTGATTAAGGAGGAGGATCAGGGTGGAGAAGCAGGCAGTGGAGCCAGATCAGGAAGTTAGTGGATGGACTTGGGAGGGAGCAACATTAATCTGTGTGGAATGAGATTAGGGTGTGAATAAGAGCGGTGGTACTGTTGGGTATGAAGGACAGAACTGTCTATCAATCCCAATTTCAACTTGAAAAACCAATCACTTCAGATGAAACTTAACCTCTCACATAACTGAATGTTTGAATACATATAAGCACCATGAGAACAAAAGTCATGTGTGAGAAAAATGTAATTCATTTGTATTTAAATTTTACACTTAAAGCCATGTCCCATCTGCTCGAATGGAGACGGTATTGCAGCCTGTCACTAGAGGGAGCTCTTCATTCTATATACAGAAAATGACCATCACATAAAGAAGGGCATAGATATATATAAGAAGGCTGGATGCCACGTGCCCGCTGTCAGCCAATGGGAAGTATTGTTGTCAGATGGCGGCCATCTTGAAACAGGGCTGCTCGATCACTCATTAAATAACAGTCAATGGAGCATGGACTGTGAAATAACTGTAGATTGCTCAATTTTCAACCGATTTTCAAACGGTTTGGTTTGTTACAAACGTCAGAAATTTAGCTAATCAACGTGCAAACTTAAGAATATTTTCAATTTTTTTTGTGATTTAAAGTTTCAGCCTGAGTCATAGCCACGTGAATAAGGTTTGTAATAAACCAATCCGTTTGTAAATCCGTTGAGAATTGAGCGAGTTACGAGTGTTTTAGTGAGTAAATCATTATCCTTTCCATTGACTACAGTACAGAGCAGGCCTGTTCCAAGATGGTCGGCATGGTGATGATGCTGTTGACTCCGCCTTAAGGCATCTATCCTTCTTATATATATCAATGAAGAAGGGTATCATCTTTCAAACTGTTTGTGCCAATGAGATTATTCAGCATCAAAGGAGGAATGAAATCCAAAAATCCTGATCCAGCTCCACCAAGAAACAATATGTGGATCAAGAACCCCACCAGAAACATCATAAATAATATCAGGACTGCTGTGTTGGAGTTTTGTCCTCAGAATTATTATGCTTCATCTCTCCATTACATGAAGAATCATTACACCAAATTTTAATCTCCTTTGCTGAACTAATCAAACCAGGAAACAACATGCCCAACAGTCACAACTCACTTTGTCATTTCCATTATATCTGCAGCTCAGCTTACTCTGCTGCTTATCTCACCAGTGTCTGGACTGACATCTGGGAAACAGCCTGAAGGCAGATACGTTGTTGTGCCAGACGAACCAGGGGCCGTAATTGATGAGGTGGACGGGTTTCAAAGAGAATTCATAAGAGGAGCAAACTAAGAACTGCAAGTCATGCAAGCAAAGCAAACTCATCATGGTTCCTACCTCACCCAGAAGGCAAAAAAACCCATGGTTTTAATTTTGTCAATCAAAGCTGATTGGAATAATTAGACTGACTCACAAATACACAGGACAGGCAAAAAGGACCCAAACTGGGCATGTTGCACATCCAGCATTCAATGACTCAGAATTGTTTTTGAATGAGATTTTGAACAACAGAAGTTACATGGAGACTGACTAACTCAGACGTGGGCTACTTCTGCAAGTGGACACCAAGCAGCAACCTCCTGTCTCAAGAAGCAGCACAGATGCTAACAGTGCTAAAAACGGCATTGACTTAAACATTAAGGTTGCAATGGGTTGGTAAGGTTGCTAACTGTAGTAAAAAATGTTTTTAACTCTATAAAACAGACTTAATTCATATCAAATGCCTAAAGAAGTTGTGCTGACAGCATATAAGCCAAGATTTTCTTTCTCAATAGAAATACTCCTGCTTCAAGAAATGTTGAAAATGAGTAAGATTGACATTAAGTAAATGTGCTTCACATGATGTAACAACTCTCATGTTGTTTTCACTCCATTTCGGTTCAGTTTGGTCCTCCTGCTGTCCTTGAATATGTGGATTTTTATTAACATAAATCTCATTTTCATGCTCATATTGAGTTATGACAAGTTAAAGCATCATCTGTTTTTCTATACAGTGTTTGAACGATCCCAGCACAAACATCCACAGGGGGTGTGAGTCTAATTTTCTTCTCAGTCAGTCATTATCCTGCAAAGAAGAGCGAGAAGCATCTCTCTCTGCTGCACGCCTGTGATTGGGATGCTGCTAATTAGTCCCTTGTTACACACACACTGTGATAATGACCTGCAAGTGACTGGACACACTGCATCCCATCTTTCTTCTCATTTCCCCCACACTCCCATTCCCCCTCACTTTCCCTCTGTTTCTCTGCTACCTGTGGTGCCAGCTCTCCATTGGTGATGATTTTGGCGATGAGGCTCCACTTCCTGTTGCTGGTGGCGTTGTGGATCATCTTCTTCCTCAGCAGCTCGCCCACAGACACGTACTGGAAGCCATAACGCTCGGCAATCTTCATGCACTGTGTTCCTTTGCCACTGCCGGGGCCACCTAGACACAGAGAGGGAGGGAAGGAAGGAGAGGGAGCTGGTTATGTTTTGGAAAGACTTTGTGTGTGTGTGTGTGTGTGTGTGTGTGTGTGTGTGTGTGTGTGAGAAATGTGTCTGTGCGAGTGTGAAACATTTCATGTGTGGGTGTGTGAGCGTGGGTACGCATGTGCACCAGGGAAGAGAAACCCAGACTATGTGAGACTTTGTGACTGTGACTGTGTGTTTCTGTTTTCTCTGTTTAATTTTTTGCAGGGGAGGAGGGCAGGTGAGGTGCAGATAAGACAAACAGGTACGTGTGATCCTCCTACATGTGTTAACAAGATTTCTTTCTCTTTCAGTTTAAAAAAAGGTGTAAATGAGTGATAATATAAAAATCAACACTTTGCTTGATGATTAATGATCTAATTCTTGGCTGACTGAAAAGATGGGTTTTTCTGCTTGTTGAGCATGAGTGGTAACCTTTTGTTTCAATAACCAAAATAAATCAGCAAGATAGTGCAGTTCAACATGTTTCCACAGGCCAGCTCAAAAACTCAAGGAGCCACCATCAGAGCCCATTAACAGAACCTCTGCTGTTTTCTTGGCTTGGCAAAGTTAGCCAGTCAACACTGACTCCATGCAGAAACCCCACCAGAGGATTTATACCCCATAAGGAAATATCAAATATCAGCCCCACCACAATATTATTTTATGTTTCTATAGGCCCTTTTTTAGTTATAAAACAATAAAATCATTCTAACGTCAACAACCTTAGTGCTACTTGGCTTATTCTCTTTGACTGTAGACTACCTGAGGCAAAAAAAAGCTTAAAAAAAACAAACACTATAAAAGAGTCCTCACTGACAGGAACAGATCCAGAGGATGTCCAGGTCTTGCCATACTCCCTCAATCATGATTGGTTGCTAATGTGGCTGACCCAAATATTCTGAAATGTAATTGGCTATTTTCCTTGAAAGTGTTAGAATCCTTTCTTACTAAAATCCTCCTTTCTAAATCACTGAGTAAGTCCTTGCGGTCTCTTTAAAGAGATTTAAATTTTTCCAAGCTACACTATTATCACATCTTTTTAATACTGACATAGTAGCAAAAGTCCATACAGTATGCTAATGCAAGTATTCAAATTTGACCAACCCAGTCAAAAAAACCTCAGGAAATCTCTTGCACTCTTATTTTGATAGTCTTTACTTTGCAATACAAGCAGTCTGCAAAAAGAAATCCAAGCTGAAACAGCCTGTAGTGCTTCTCACCATCAAACACATCCATTCATAGTACCACCAATATATTTTACAGCTTTGCGGAGCATATCCCAAGAGACACTGCATGTTTTGCACAATTCAAACCTAACTCTGATTGAGAGGGATAAGGTTAAAAGCTGTAAAATTTCCCTTTAATTGCACAAGATAGACATGCTTTTTGAGCTGTCAGTTTGTGATGGGGCAAGTTTAAGTGCTCATAAAAGCCATCTGACAACCTGAATGCTGCTCTGCTGGAATAAAAACAACATCTCAGTCCATGATTTTTGGGATACTGAAGTTACAGCATCTCAAACGAAACATTGATTTGAGCTCAAATCCAGACAGAAGTGAAACCAGCCTGAGACAGACTATACTGGATAATTATTCCATCTTGGTGCGTGAATTTGAAACAGTAGAAATTCAGAGTGCATCCAAGTTCAGACAATGACCATGAATCAATGAAACCACTTAGACTTATGGCTCGATTTGGATGTGGTTACAAAAATTCCCATTATGATTAAGTGAGTTTAAAGTATGTGTAATGGGAATTAGTCTTCAATGGTCACTCAATTTTGGATTAATCTAATATCTGAGGTTAATTTGGGAGTGATATATCAGTTTTCTTCAAACAGTCAATGTGATCTAAGGCTTTAACCCTGTCTGTAACAGTCTGTACAGCCTGTGTGTGTGTGTGTCCCGTCTTTTATGCTACCTCTGCTGAAAAGACAGTCTGTCAGTTCTACCGACCAAAAGCATCAGCTAACCAGGAGGGCAGAAGGTGTGAATGAATGCATAGTTTGCACCTCTCTTTTATTTTCTCTCCTCTGTCTCTGTTTCCTGCAGCACAATGACTGTCTCTGAGTAAACTGTCACATGTATGAACCCAGGCCTCATGTTTGTGACGGTACACTTTTTGCCCCACTGTGCTGGGACGCCACATCATATGACCCAGTTATTTTGAAGAATACTGCCTTAAGAGACAAGGTTGTTTGTCATGGTCGCATGGTTTGTTGGAAAGTTGGCGTGAAGGCTGGTGATAATCTTTTAAATACCCCTCTCTGTTGATACACTGGAGCAAAAGACTCATTTTATCAAGCTTTATTTGTTGTTGTTAATTCAATGTTTACGGTTGTTCTTTAATTCTACAATCTCATTTTGCATATGCTTTTGTCCAAAGAGACGCACAATACAAGCAAAACATTGTCAAATTTTTAGATAGGGGTAATGTAAAGTGAATAGGCTAAACCGAACAGGGCGAGCAAGACCTCCAACTTCATACCAGGACCTGACTGACATAATTATGTCACAAGGCTGGGCGATTATATGATTGTGATTTGAGATTGTGATAAATTTCAGATCAATTACAATGATCGGCTGTGAGAATACTTGATCAATGAAACATGGTGAAAATGTGTGTAATAACAGCCAAATAGAGATGACCTTTTTCTGATCCATTTCTGCTTGTAAGTTGCCAGAGAAGTAAACAGAATGACCAAATGTGGAGTCAAACGTGGGGTTGAGAGCAATGAAATAGATGTCTCACACTGTCTTTTTGACAATGATAATATTTACATTTTCAAGAGTCTTCATAATTCTCAAGGGGGCAATTTGTTTATTTCGATTCTCACATGACTGCAAAATGTTTTGCTTTATTTGCTCTGTGTGTTAATAAAATGTTGAATGAATCTCTGGTTTCTTTAGTTTTCAATACGAAGGCTCAGAAACTTTTCTTTGATGTGACATGTTATTGAGTTGTTGTAAGAATTTTGTAATTGCTGTGTGGACTTGATCACTCTCATTAGGTTTTGGATGATCAGAATTAAATAAACAACGCATCCATATAATGGGTGAGAAAGCTAGGTGATAAATCTGCTCTGTTTTGCTCTAATGGTATTTAGTGCGTACAGTGCTTGCTTGCTTTGCATAGATCTCCCTATTAATTACATGTTTAAATTCAAATTAGGATAATGCACAGAGAATGTAGCTAGCAAGGGACGGCTTTGAGAACATCTTTGCTTACAAATGGATGGATACTCTAATTTTAACAATATTAGTCATTTAATTTACTCTGTCAAAAACCCAGCAGTGAGTGAAAGCAGGAGAGTAATGCTCAAGTCTGAAATCTTCTCTCCAACTGTTTTTACACCGCAGGTTTAAAAGCTGCAGTTTGATGTTGGTGTTTTGGAAGTGGAGTGTTTGGAGCTGTTCTGTTTTCTCAAAAAAAGTCTCTGACCCTTCTGGGCTCCTAAATCTTACACTGTGAGAGGAGAGCAAAAAGCTAAAATATACTTGAAGTCTCCAGCCCCTGCATTTTCAAGAGAAGCACAACAGTTTTTACATTGTACCTACAATGTGGCTCCTGAGGGAGCAGAACAAATACCAGCTCTCTTTCCTGTTCAAACAGTGAGCCAGTCTGCTCGTGGTTGTGTAGGAGAGGAAGATGAGCGGCTGCCAGCAGGTTTGGAAAGAAGTCAAGAGCTAAAAAATATATTTTTTGGCTCCTGTCAGGGATTTTTTCTTTGTCCTTTGTTAAGAAAGTTCTGAGTTCTGCACAACAAACATGATTTGATAAAACACAGTCCTAGTTGTGGCCTTGGGGCCCAAGGAACATATAAACACCACATGGAGCAAAACTTAATCAGAAACTACAGCAGCAAGATTTAATTCTTTTTTTTGCATGTAGTAATTTATTTAGCACTGTGACGTAAAAACATATATTTTGATACCGTTACCTCCTATGTAATTTGACCCAAAGCAATCATTCTGAGTTTATTTTAAAAAACATTTTCCTTAGTATTGTACTTTACATTGTTTGAGGATCTGAGTTTTGATGGGATCTATTTGGTATCTATAATATTTTTATTTGATGGATATTGTGCATTTCTAGATATCTGCTTTTTATGGTTTATGAAATTTTTGTTCTGACCCAAAGTTAGACTAATAACCAGTTTGTGGGAAATTGGATCTTAATAAAGACCAAAGAACTGTTTTGTTAAAAAACAGAAAAACACATTTAAAAATGCTCTTGGATTCTCAATATTCTCAAAAATGTATCAGATAACAGATAGTGTTGAGGGTTTTCAGCTAAGAAGAGGGTTTGCACAGGTATCATAAGAGACTACTTTCAAATGTGCATTTTATCTTGCATCTGAGAGTTTCGTAATATCCAACCCTGCTCCCCCTCCCAAACTCTTCCTGACCATATCTCTGTTATTTTGTCTTTCTCTGCGAACTTGACACACAGAAACATTTGAACCTCCAAAGAGATGACAGCTGCTGCCACCCCAACCTAACACATCCGTCTAAAACTGGCTCCCACAGACGTGATCAGATGTGACTTTATGCTGCAAGGACAAATAACTGTCATCCACACTATAGCCCGAGTCCCAAAATATGCTGTCACAGAATGCTGTTGGACATTTTTTAGGGCCCTTTCATGGACAAAATAAACTACTTAGGAGAGGGTTTATAAATAGCAAGGTTTTCACTCCAGCTTAAGCGGTGTCATTACTCTTATTGCATGGCTGACGGGCTGAACTCATAAGATTAATGAATACATTTGACTTGTTAATACGAGCCCATCAAGGAAATGAGATTAGAAGAGCGTGAGCGTCGAACACAGAGAGTGACGTGCAACGAGATCTCCCCCTCTGATACCCACCAAGAGAGGCGGGGCTGCATTCAAAATACCGGGGAAAACGCACTGATAGTGAACACGGACACACACACACACACACACTGATGTAGGTTCTCATGAAGGCTGCGTATTAATAGATCATCGGCCAGGCAAATATAAACTACTATCTTGAAAGAAACCGGCTGCACTATTTACATATTCAAAGATCTACATATCTGGCCCAGTGGAAAACATGAGTCTGTAGGAATACACATTATTGCTGTAATTACACATCAGATAAGATAACTACCATGTACATATTTATTCAAAATCAACATAGCCAGTGTAATATCCCCCTACTGTTTTGAATCTATGATCTTGGCATGCTGCCTTGTTAGTCATAAAATGTTGCATCGTGTGGTTGCTGTTCGAATCAACAGGCTCCTGTGCTTTTGACCTGGTGATCAGGGATAGAAAAAGCTTGATCGATACCTTGCTAAAAGTTTGATATTCCTCAAATCAGGATGTTACTGAGGAAATGTAATGCAAATTCCAGAGTCACTTCTCTACTTGTTCCTGTTATTAGTTGAAGGAACAATACACTAACTGTCAGGGTTGAGCTTTATAACGCTGCTTCAGAAACCAAAGGATGACGTCACAGAGACTACAGCGGTTTTCTCTTAGTTGATGTTTGTTACCTAAAAGCTGCCATCAGATGACTGCTTAAGATATCATCCAACAGCTTCCTTGATGATTCTGCTGCTTCATGGTTATTCACAGCAATGTCAGTAGTATAAAACTGGGCTTTGAACCAGTTCATGGAATGAAAATGAGACTTTTGAGATTTTAATGTTCCGGAGCAGAACCGGAACATTGGTAACAGTTACAACTGGTTCATGCTAGAATTTTTTTCATTCTTGAAATGCCTGTCATGTTAGTCACGTTGCCCCAAAGCATACTGTTGTTTTATCAATCTGAGATTGTGTTGTTATTGACTGCTTCTGTGAATGTTTCATGTCTGTTCCTCTGCACCTATTCGCACACGTGATGGATAGAAGGCATCAGTGCAGACAGCTCCACTGCTGTCTCCCTCATTTTTTCCACCATTGAATTAATCGATGGGCAAAAAAATCTAGTTTGAAGCCCTTATCCTACAACGTGGCCCAAAACCCACCTAAAGATTCTCATAACCATCATCCTCTCAGCAGCTTAGCAAACAGTGATCAGCAAACTACTGAATTGTTGATTTTTGAATTAATGTGATCTGGAAATCCTCATTACTTAGACATCAAAATATTCTAACTTTATGTCAACAGTAAAACAGCATTTGAACTGGCAACTCTCAGCAGGAAATCAGAGCAAAGAGGCAGCTGCCTGAAGATGGTGACTTAAGCTGTGTCCCTTACAGAGAAAACATCTTTTAAAGGACCCATCCCACGTTGGACTTAGTAATCCTGCCCTGTGGCGGCTGCTTGGGCCAGACTGAAATGTGACAATCTGGTCAATGTGGGATTTCCTCTTTGCACCATCAGCTGGTAACTCATGTTACTAACCATGCTCTCTAGTTGCACAGAATATAAGTTACACCACATTACTGAATGTCATATTTTTGAGAGAAGTGTGAAAGCTTCTGTCAGTTTTAACATCTGTATCACCATCTGTTCAGCTGAGTGGGAACAAAATCCTTCCCTTGAAAAGTGCATTACTCAGCTGCTTGAGAGTCTACAATCTCATTTCAACTGACACGCAATGAATCCTGGGATATGTTGCTGCAGGGAATTCACCTGATGCACCCTTTGTGACCAGAAAGTCCCATTTGGCAAAGTCACTTTTGAAATGAGACAGCCTTTGACACGCACAACTTTTGGCATCTTGTGCAGTTACTCCCTGCTGTCCATTTATAAGATGAGCTTTTGACTGTTTGTCTATTCCCCTGTATAATCTAAGATATAACCTGCCTCTCTTTTTGTGTCTCAAGTGTCCAAAATGTTATGTTGTGCAAATTTACATGAAGTTAGCTGAGTTTTTGTGTGTTGGGGCTCTTACCGATGACGAGGATGACTTTGGGTCGTGGTTGTGATGGATCAAACACCTCGTATTCCTCTATGAGCTCGGCCGTCTCTGACAGGTCTGAATCGCTCTCAATAGAAAACTGGCTGATGGGAGGGAGGCGGTCGTAACGTCTGTAGGGAAAGTTTGGACTGTCTGGCATCACTGTAACACAAACAAAACACACATGTTCAAAATGTAAATAAAACCAGTTTATCTGCTTTTGTTAGGAGTAGTGCTCAGGAACATTATTTTCTATAGCCTAAATTCATCATTAGACACTTAATATAATGAATCCATTCAATCACACTTGATGAGTTTGTCTGACAGACTGGAACATAATTATGTGGTATCCATCACTTTCAAAACACAAACCCTGCAAGTCCCATTACAGGAGAAAAACAAGATAAAGCCCCGTCTGCTTCAACAACCGTCAGTTTGATAGAAATCTATTTCTGCTGGCAATTAGACTGTGGCCTCTTGTGATCAAAGCACTGAGTGTAACATTTATTAAAGATATAAATCATTACTGCATGCCGCTCCAAGGAAGCAGGGCTGCTGTTATTTAAATGTTGAACCAAATTAAACAGTGAAGATTGCATTTATCTCTGGGGGTTAGTCGAATCTGAAGAGATCAGAGAAAGTTTTTGATGAAAAGATATAAAACAGAAAAACTACTCCTGATTGGATCAAAATATCCCTGTAAAAAATCCAAACAATTGGGCGCAGCTCAGTTGGTCGAGCAGGTGCCTCTTATACAGAGGCCACTAGGGTTATTAAAGAATTTTATGATACTTTCATTTTCATGTGCTTTACAATTATAGAATATCCATTACCTTTTTTTTGTGACAGTACCAAAAAAATCTGGACTTTTTAAGAGAGACAGATGCTCGTCAAGTAAACAAAACAGTTTAATATAGAGTGTTATCTGACTGTTCCCCTGCAGTTACACTATGAATACTTGTAAAAACTCCCACACCTCAGCAGAAATGTGCAAGATTTTGTTTGTTTACATCTGATGTCGGGCTTTTTCCTTCCAGCTGTGCGTCACTCTGCTCCGCCCAATCACTGCTAACTCTCCTCATTCACGGGTTGGCAAAAAATGATGCTTTTTATAGATATTTTGACTTCCCATAAAGACATACGCTATGTTTATTTTGACCTACATATTATAGGAGCTTCACAGCATGGCATAATGACAGGGTCACTGAGAAAATCAGAAATATGGACAGAATTCACTCTCTGAAGATTCACATCTACCGTTCATCTCCTCTCATTGATGGGTGATGATTTGGTGAAAATATTTTGTTTTCTGTACATTTCTTTTAAAAAAACTCTCGTTGCCTTTTTTCCCTGTCAACAGTTTGTCTGTTTATCCATGTTTAATGTTGTCTTCTTTATTGAAAGTGTTACTACTTCTTTGCTGTTGGGGTTAAGATAATATTGTTAAATTTTTCTTACAACCTTATAAAAGTTCACAAGTCTAGTGTTGTGATAACTCATGAGGCTACGATCCTGGATGCACTGTTTGCTGGTCCAGTTGTTTGGTACATTTCATCCCTCACTCATCTCTGCTTCTCTGCAGCAGCACTACCAAAGAAGCAGAGGACATTGGAAATACTTTTATCTATTTCACTTACTTTCACAGTGCACACAAAGAAAGGGGAGTCTGAAAAGGTCAAAGCTCCGGCAGCACTTCTAATAAAGAGAACAATTTCAACATTTTTCTAGGCCAACACGTTCTGCTTGTGGCCTCCAACAGGGTCAGAGTAAAACATATTGCAGATCACATTTCAAACACATGTAGAGTGAGCTAAAAACAGGAAATAAAGTTAAAGAAAATAGTCGGAGACATCCAGTCATATGCATCATTACTGTGGTGGGTTGGGCTCGTGGACATGAAGCTTCAGAGAAATTATTGTCTCAGGTAAAGTATCCATGTTTGATGTGATGTAATGTAGTCTTTCAGAAACACCTGCAAAATCAAAACCTTTGTAAATGTTGTACATGGAGTTATAAGTTATGTTTAAGAACAACAGACTAACTACAGAATGTATGTGAACCAAATTCATAGTTTATCATAAAAATCACATAAATGCCAATCATTATCATCTCCAGCTATCCAATAAAATATGAGAAAATATAAGCTTCAAGGGGAGAAACCCACATAATGCTGCTCTACCTGTGACTGTGTAAGAGCTTCCCTTTCAAAAAGTAATGAAGCAAGAATCGGAAATACACAAGCCGTCTGAGCAGCATTCCCTTACAAACATGATTGCAAAACCTCTGATTGCATGTAAGTGCAGCTTTCAGCACCCAGACTCTGCAGCTAGCAGATCTATCAGACATCTTTACAAACATATGACAAGAAGTGGAAAAAAATGTGTGTCTCAAGATTCTTTTTACCAAACTTTTCCTACATGTGTGCATGATAGTGCTGCATGGGATATTTACTAGCAGTTTTGGACTGTATTGTCATCATTATGTATTTAATCTGTCACACGTCATCAAACAAATGATTGTTTGAATTAAAAAAAAAGACTCAGTGAAATTGTGAAGGAGAAATATCACTAGCATACAGAAGGCGAAGTGGACCCTCTCATCCACAGGTTGAACCTCCATCCAGGTGAATGATTACCAAGCATGTTTATCTTCACTGTGCTGTCATCTGACGCTAACTAATCCTGCAGTCAGTGAAGGCAGCATGGGTATGTTCAAGGCTGAGATCTGCACACAGAACTCCATCTCAACATCACAGCTTCTGTTTGAATGTGCTGTGCTTGTAGCTTTTCAAATATCTCAACAGAAGCTTTAGATCCTTCTGGGAGGCTGCATGTATCTGAGAGCAAAGATGCAAACAACAGTGAAACACTGTTCCCTGAGAGGAAATCCTCATCCCCACCACACTCCAAAGGTCTTCTGCTTCTTCTGTTTTTGTTTCATATAGTTTTTCTACAATGCATCTCCAACATGGCTCCTGAGGGAGCAGAACAAATACCAGCTCTCTGTGCTGTTCAAACAGTGAGCCAGACTGCTTGTGGTTGTGTTAGAGGAGGATGAGCTGCTGCCAGCAGGCTTGGATAGAAGTCAACTACCAAAAAAATATATTTTCGGCTTCTTGTGGGCAAGTTTTCTTGCCACCTGATTAAATTAATCAGAAGTGGTGAGAAAACGCAAAGTTCTGGTTGTAACTCTGTGTATTTGTTCCACAGAGCCAAACTAGCTGCAGCCTCAGGGGGGCATAATTTGGCTCCCTGGAGAGAGAGAGAAATACTATCATGATTGATTTAGCTTCAGATTCATTTCTGTTTTTCAGCTTGTCTTTAGAGTTAATGAGACAAACATTTGATACTGATTTCTTTGTAGTACTGACAAGAATTCTTGACATTAGAGGGGAAAATACTGATCTTGGGCTGATAAAACAACTCATTTATAAGTTAATTCAAAATGTATGTAAACTGATAAAGGAGTTGATCATTAGTGATCATTTAGCTTCCTTTGAATGGGCAGTAGGGGTGTCTATATGATAGAGTTATTGTTTTCTTGCTAAGCCAACAGCCTTCACTGTTAAATACAGTGCTGCTATGCACTTTCACCACCTTTTTCCAACTTAAAGTGGTCTGCGTCCTACACAAGTACAAACCAGTCTATCTGTGGAAATGCAGAGAGAGGTGTCTTATTGTGCTGTGATGAGGTGGTGCTGTACTGGTCTAAACTTTTTCATGATCATCCACCATCATAGTTAAGGATTTCCTTTATAACCGGAGCTACATGTTTCTGCTTTTTGCAATTTCACAGCAAAGGAATTAGCAAGTGAGCTAATCAGTGATCCTTCTTCAGTCCAAATTTTGCAACCATAGTGAAGCCAGTTTGATAATCATTCAAGATAGTAGAATATTCATGGACTTGAAAAACTGACTGAGCTGAGGTGACACTGAGTGCTGGGCTTGAGCTGAAACATGTTTTACCCAGTGAAAGTAATATTTAGTCATCTAGTTCATGTTAATAATTAACAAACGATTATTTTATTGGAACTGACAATGTTGCTACATAAAGATGAAAATGTTATTTACTTTCACTTTTAAACAGAAACATTAGTTTTAATGGTTGTGTTATTCTTGATAAATTTCAACAAGGTGATTTTTCATGTAAAAAGCATCAACATCTGTATCGATACTGGCCCTACCCATACTTTTTATCAGATTGATGCCAAATTTTATATTATTGCACGCCATTTATGTAAACATGGAGGTATTAACATAGTCAGTCAGCTGCTCTTTCCAATTTAAAATCACCACCAGCACCACAATCTGCGAAACAGGGAGGATTACATAGACCAATTTTGAGGTGCGTTGTTGAAGACAGGCTCATGTATGGACTGTTGAGGCTCAGACAACTGATAAACAAAGTAGTGCTGAGATGTGAGGCAGGGTACGGAGTGCTGAATCTCATGTCTATTACACCTGAGGGTGTCGATTCCATTTGTCATTGAGTGAGTAGCTGCGTACCCTCTACTAGCTGACCATTCACTTCATCAGCATTCACATGGACACAGGCAAACGCCGACACTCACACCTGAAGACACTCGGAGTCACCAGATAACCTGGGGAGCACGTGTTTGGACTGAAAAGAAGCCGGAGTGCAAAGTGATTCCAACCAGGAACCTATTACCCTGGTGAAACCTAAGTGGTCAGCTATTCTCTTGAGAAACAATGACCACAAAGAGCAGTTAAAGCAAAAATCTTCATGTTTAACAGAAAAGAACTTGATAAGTTTGATGCTTTTTTTCCCCCCGATCATCAAATCTCCCAGTCTTCCATCATTCTATGCTTTAACTCTTCTGTACAATCGCCACTCACCATTTCTGAAGAGGGATCTGCGTGATTGGCCGCCGTTGAGAGGAGGGAGAGACTTCTTCTCCTGACCCACAAACGTATCCCACCGCACTTTGTCTGGTCCTCCCAACTCAGTGACTTTCTTCAGACAGCCCTCCAGGTAATCAATGGGGTCATCTGGCCGGTAGTACATCAACCCTGTCAGTAGACTCTGGAGACAGACATGGAGGAGGATGTGTTGAGGAGCAGAGGATGTGTGCAGTCTGGTCTGCTATTTCTACATTTTTGTTTACTGTTGTGATGTTCTGCGGCAGTGAACGGGCAGTCCTAATGAGGGAAAGTTTCTGAAGTGGAGATCTGGTTGCCTTGGCTCGGCTCCACCAGGGTAACATAACATTTTTTTAGAGGCTGCAGACAATAAACACAGAACCCCGTCGACCTGTAATTATCTAGAAGGGAAGCCAGCTGCAGTGATGAATGTGAGGGCAAACTTGATGCCAAAATATAAGTGAAGCGAATATTTTAGTGACATTCACTCCCTTGACCCTGGATTTTTCCAAACAATACCCTCCCTGGGGTTTTCCTGTCTCACTCCTTCCCTGATAGAAACCATCCAGCTGCTGCCTGGAAACACTTCTCTCGACTGGAATCAATCTTGTGCTAATTTAGCTGATTGATAATGAATACACTGGAGTTATTGTGTGTGGAAGAATTAGACTGAACACTTCTGATGAGGATGTGTCACCTCAGTACTCAATGTAATCTCATATGGTTGTAAATAAACAGGCAGTGATTGTTTGCATACATTAGCTGCACTACACTGGGGATAGAGTCTAATTAAGTGAATGGGCCAATTTACTGATCCCCCATGGAGAATGAGTGATACTTTATTATTGTACTTCTCTCTGTTCAGCCTATGCGGCTAAATTGAAACTTAATGATGTTTTATTGTCTTTCATAGCACGGCTTATCTTAAATTATACAGCATACCTGAACAGAATTCATTTGGCAATGTTTTTGAGACACTCTCCTGTTTCAATGAGATAAATCAACGACAAATCAAAACAAATTTGGGTTGGCGAGGAGCAACTTGAGTTAGATACAAAGCGTGAATCTGCCGCTAAAATGAATGAAATAAGAAATAAATACACAACAGGAACAAGCTGACTACAAATCATGACGTGCACTGCAAAGGTGCTAAAATTGATACATGGGATTAAGAAATTCATGCCCAAATTATACTAGACCTTGAAGTGAAATAAAAAATGTCAAAAGTTGACCCAAATATGCATGAATCTATGACCAAAATTAAAAAAGTTAGACTCAAAAGGATCAAAATGAACAGCCATTGAAAGCAGTAGCTAAGAAAACAAAAATCACCCAGAAAAGGTAAGACAATGACATCAATGACGAAATCACAAGCAAAGACACAGCTTGACTATAGAATGAAAAAAAACCCCACTATTTTTCAGCGTAAATGTCTAAAGAGGAGGAAAAAGTATTTTTCCCCTTTATTCCTCCATCAATACAAAGTAAATAGACCATTCTTAAATTTTGTTCTTAACTGAGGAAGTTTTTGATGCTTTCATAAAATCATATTATCCAGATTGACAGACCGTCTCATACCTATTAAAAGCAGCACGTTTAATGTAAATGAGATGAGGAGGATCTTGTCGTTTTCCTTTATTACACTTTAACTGTGGATACTGTACAACACAATCTTTAATCATTCATCTGTCCGTGTTGATGCCCTCAGAGACACTCCTCCAACATGTAATTTGTTTTATATCAGAAAGAAATCCCTGCCGTTAAAGACATTTCTCATTCATGGATTTCTGTGGAAAATCACTAAGTCGATTCTTTCCCATCACCTCTCTAACCTCCTCTAACGAGGCGCACCTCTCACCTCAAACAGTTGAGGTATCTCCCGACGCGCGAGATACTCCTTCGCATCGTTGGTATTCATCTCCAACTGGATTTCCGCACCAAGCACAACTTGTCCGGAGCGTTTTTGTGAGTCTGTTTCTCCCCCTCAGGTGTCTCACTTCCGTAAGGTACAGCCTAATCTTTGGTTGACGACAAAAAGCTCTGCACAGTCCTCCCCTCAGCGCATTTTTGCCTCGTGTGTGGACTTTACAACTGGATTCCTGCAGGCGATGCCACCGCGCCACCCTCCTCCTCCTTCTACTCTGTGATGCGGATGCGTGGCTCGTCTGTCTTCCCTCCTACGGCGCTTCAAAACCAGCACGCGCTGTGTGTTCGCGTGTGTGTGCGTGCGTGCGCGAACGTGTGTGTGTCGGCGTTTTCGTGTGGGCGCAGCGACGTTGGCACAGAGGGTGCGCGCTGTGCCAAAGCACTCACTCTGCCAAGTTTTTTACCAGTCTGGTCTGTTGTCATTGATGTAATCATCAGTAACGTGAAAGTGAACGTTGAAGTTCACAAATGACAGGTGTCAATCATTTTAAGTGATTTCAATTGGGTGAATTTGCACAAAAGCAGTGTTTTTCAACCTTGGGGCCAGGACCTTATATGGGGTCGCCTGAAATTCAATGGGGTCGCCTAAGTGTCTAGTAGTTGATAAAACAATGATTGAACTAAGTATAATTCTTAGTAAAATAAAAAAAACCACACACAACTTTAACAACTGTATCCTATACTTTCACTTTCTTGAAAATGGATCCAGTTCAAATGAAATGCTCATCTTGATTGACATCCACGATAAGTTACCACTGCTTGAGTTCCCTTGCTTCAATCTGCACAGACACAAACTTGCAGTCAGAAGGAAAAACAGAAAACAAATGGAAAGATTTCTTAGTCTGCCTGATCCCCTGGAGACAGTTTACAGAGGAACCCAAACATTACAACGGTGTCTTACGGCCATGAAAAGATTTGTCCTTTTTTTCCCATTGATAACATACAAATCATGTTTCGAACCAGTGGTCTACACAGGAGGGGGACAAATGATGAAAAACATGCTTTGAAGTGCCCTCTCTGGAGACAAAATGTGCGGTAAAGTGTCCTCTTTGAAGCCAAAACACATGCCAAAATGTCCTCTTGGGAGCCAAAACTCGAGCTTTCCTCTTTAGTCCCTGCCCTTCAAAATGTCTGTGCACGCCACTGGTCACGACAGTTTGTGAGTGGGCACTGAAAGCGTCCTTGGAGGTGAGCTATGTCATTTCTAGCACAATGAAGTCACATACTATTGCTGGGACATGAATTTCAGAAAGAAATGTCTTTGGGGTCATGGGATATTATGATGTAAAAATGGGCCGGGAACCACTGCACTAAAGACATATTTAAAATTTTACACATGGTCAACTTTATGACACTTTCTACCCAAAGTTATGATAAAGTTATTTATCAAGATAACTTCTGTTGGTGTTAATAACAATTTTTTTTCACCTACTGTCAAATTTTTGGCAGCATCATATTTTTCAATGAAACAACAAGATACATTAAACAGTATCTGTATCAATTTGGTTTTCTTAACACAAAAAACGTCTTATGGTTTGAAGTTTTTAATCTACAACTGGCTTTTACTGTTCTTCTGTGTGTCAAGCATGTGGTCAATTCTATTTAATTTAACAAGAATAAACTTGAAGGAAAATATTTTCTAGCTTTTATGTCATAAAAGAACAAATATCTGTAGGTGAATTTGCAGCACTGAAAGGCAAATCTCAAGTTTGACTTCATCACAGACTGAAACATGCAAACCACTCAGACCAGCCAGTTATAGCTGTGTCAGGCTGTGGCTCACCACTAAATTGCATAACAATGTAAACCCTGTCTTTATTTTAGGACATACAGGGCAACAAACAGTCCAAAAGTTCCCCTGGTCACATGATAAATTCTTTTTTAGGGCTCCACCAGTAAGGCCTGTTTGATTTCCTGTTTTGTCCCATAGGATTTGGCCCTTATAGGTCGCTAATCTTGTTGACAGCCACACAGCTGACGTTGACTCTCCTTGTTGGTCCTGTTGGTTATATCACGGAACAACAGTAGATTAGTTCAGTGACATCACGAATCATCACGAATGGCAGTGGGTCAGCACTGCAGAGAACACTCAGTGCTAATTCATGGATTGAACATGAAATAATGATCAGATTTATGCGACTGTGATCTACTCTATTGAAACATTATGTTTACTTGTTCAGTTTCATTATCAAAAGTGATACATGTAGAAGAGCTTTACTGTGATGAGCTTGGTGCAGATAAAGCAGGTGATGCTGCAGGTGAAGCTGCAGTGGCTGAGTAGTTGACCTGTAAAGGTGCTGCGTGGAGGGTCAAACCTCAATTAAACGCTGCTCTTCTGCATAACTTTGTGCTTTTTGCACTTTATTGAATCATTTTTCTCCCTCACTTGACTGCAACGCTACCAGACACTTGAATGCTCAGGCAATAGGATGACATTTGACATCTGCTGCCTGCTATCCATGTCACTTCTCATTATGAAGGCTTAGCTGGAGAGGATGAAGCTGTGGTGTCTTTGAAGCCATATGCAACAGAAGGTGAAATATGTCTGACAATAGCCTCCTTTTTTCAACCACCATGAGTTGGAAATGACTTGAAGATCCCTCCAGCAGCTTTAGGGGTTGTTTGATTGCCACAGATTCTCCGGTCTCTTGCTTAAAAATGATCTCTCTCATCAAAGAAACTACAACAAATCATTGTTAGCTCAATGACACAAGATAAAGATTTTGTGCAATATGTCATGTGGGAGGAAAATGTTGAGCTAAATGGTAATTTTTTTAAGCAGCCAAAAATCAAAACAGACACTTAACCACAAATAGACATCATGCTCAAAAAGACTGAATCATTCTCAGTCAAAAACATGAACCCGTTGGCCTCAGCCAAAAAGAGAATACTGTTTTGTTTTTCTCTCTAGTGAGTCATGTGGAAGCTGATCGTATGAACTTAGTTTGTCCAGCTCTGAGCTACTTCCATTCTTCACTTTACAATCTTATGTGCTCAAATCCATTGATATCAATTTCTTTAAGTACACAAGGTTTTTCACCTTCGCATATGACATTTTGTCTTCACTCACAAGTCACCTGTGTTAATGGTGCCTAAATCAAATTAAGTGTTTCAGATTTATGTGTTATAGCGGAACACAGTAACATGGGTCACAGGTTTAAAGTTATAGCTTTTGTACAATAATGGTGACAGAACAAACATGCAACTTGTGTGAACTGCAATTTGTGATAAACACTCGGGCATTTTTGATTTATAGCCAAACTGTGATATGAAAACAAAATTTCAATAGAGCCACATGACATGTCTTGACCAATTTGAGTTACATTGCAAATTATGAAAGCCCCTCGTACACTTGCAGTAATATATTGTATACACTTTTTTAAAATTTTTTATCCAGAGTTAATAAGTAAATTCTGGTTGTTTCCCCCTCAAGTTCTAACAGATATGATGTTATCTTTAGATAGGAACTCTGCTTTTTCATCGATAATGGATTCACTTACCTAATCAACTGGAGGTTGTTTTCTTATGGCAATTAGATAAGTCTCACAATTTTGAAAACAATACAAGTGGGTCAATACCTGATTTTGCCTTGATGCAACTCTGGGCAAAAAGTCCAGATATAAATCTTAATCTTTTTTTTGTACTACTGCTTATTTTATTAAGTATCCCATTTATTTTCTAACTGCTGGATGGTATTTAGAGCTATGGTAACAAAAACTAAAACATTTCTGATTCTGATTCTGAAAAACAGGTGATTTTAAGTCATAATCTAAGGACAACACCTTGAAATTTGTTATTTTTCACAATGAATTTGATGACACAAAATGATTAAAAAATCTTTGTGTACCTGTTCTTCTAAAATGAGTCTCAGCAAATAACTCTGAAGTGGAAAAGTCTGCAGGGCGCCATTGATGACTTTCTCCCCCACCTGTCCACCCCCTCAATACTTAAGCTTTTATTTTGAAGCCACCGGAAGCTTTTCCTGGGCGGAGTCACCGGTTTTCACTTCCTTGTAGCAGAAATCTGACAGCTCTGCACGATGAAAATACTCTCTTTACTGGGTTTATTGTCTATATACTCTCTAGTAGAGAGCAATAGATTACACGTGAGTGAATAATCTTCGCAAACAGTCATAAATATCTCTTTGATTTTGCTGTTTTTGTTTGATTTTTCGTAAAACGTTGCTGACATGTTAGCCCCTGTGCTGTCATTGTTGCTGTTTTGGTGATGAGTCTGAGTGATTGTCTGCACAACTAGATTCAAAATGTACATATTTATTCATGTTCTTGCAGAATCAAGCGGCACAGTTTTTCAGCAGTGGTCACACGAATAACTGGGCTGTTCTGGTCAGTATTTATTCTTTTATGTTCATGCAAAAGGCTGTGTACGTGCTAGCTGCATTGATTTTCTGAATGAATGAGAAGAGCAGCAGCTTTTTCTGTTCGAGAAACTGTGTATAACATTTGTTTCTTTCGGTGGCATTGATACACAGGTGTGCACATCCAGATTCTGGTTCAACTACCGACATGTGGCTAATACTTTGTCAGTCTACAGAAGTGTTAAGAGGCTGGGAATCCCTGACAGGTGACTATTCATCATCTCATTATGCCTGACAGTTTCAATTATCGCGAGAGTTTCTGTTGTCATATTGTTGTTGTTAATCTTAATTTACAATGGGCTGATGTTTAGAGGTAGGCAATGTGTTGTATCTGCGCTGGCAACAAATTACCTTCCAATTTTACTTGCTGTACTACCTCTATTTGACTTCTTGTGATGAAATCTATCTTGTCCTGTTCCTCTGTTGGACATTTTATGTTCTTTTATTAATCAGCGGATGTTGTGTATCTTTTTATGATTTTCATATAGTATCAAACATTAATATTATATGACATGAAGTGGGGATCACGAGTTATACAAGACCCTCCACTTTGTCAACACAGATGTGGACTTCTTCTCAAACACTGAGTATAACCAGCTCATATTATCCCCTCACCAGTGACCTGGGCATTGCCAATCTCTCAATCATGCACTGCATTACTTTATTCTTTTTCTGATTATTAATCTGTCATCTTAAACGAAGGTCTTGAGATATATCAACATTATTTCAATAGTAACAGAGAATCATAGTTATAGTAATAAGTTTCTGTGTAATCAGCCTGAAACCGAAAGCAGCTGCCAGGAGACAAAGGTGATGTAATGACATAAAGGCATGGCTAAAGCCAATGGTAAAGCTTCAATGTTGTCCTCAAAACTGTGAATTTTTATGGTAATTCCATTTTTATCATTAGTTGCTTAATCAGTTGCACAGATAAAGAAAACAAAAATAATTAACAACTGAAATCTAATCAAAATAAAATATTTGTAAGGAATCAGTCTACAGTCTGGTATTTTAGCCTTGGCTTGGGAACATCTAAAACAAACAGAGATATTTCCCTTCATTGTCCTTTAGCATCTGCAGTGATCCTTATGCAAACATGGTGATGTGGAAAAAGAGCTACCATGGCACAGTGTTTGTTGAATCTCCTAATATATGTAACGATCAGATGACAAACTATCTAATCCCTTGGCTATATTCTGTTAAAAGTGAAAAGCCTCTCCTTGTTCTGGTTTTTGCTCTTACTCACGCAGCTGGTTGTGTTTCACGCGGGGGTATTGTGCTTTTTTTGGGGGGGCTTTATACTGTCCTTATGGTTCACCTCACAGAAGCTGTAAAAATCCCTATTTCACTCACACTACTGATTAAGAAGACCTCATTTTTAGCTTCTGTCTGAAACACCGTGTTTGAATGGCTGTCTCTCAAGTCTCCTAAATGCTCTCTGCTCCCTGCTCCACAAACCCTCCTCCCTCTGATTGGCCAGCCCCCTGGAAGCCTGTTAGGCGCAGAGCTGTTGGCAGACATTCGTGTATGAGCCCTGCCCCTCAATCAAGTTGTGAACCAGTTAGGAGATCCTTATGAGATGACTTTGTCTTTTAAGCAAGTCACATGAAGGTCTGGTGAAGATCCGGCACTATATTTCTAGAATAGACTGTTTTGAGCAGTTTACAGACAGATCCTTGGATTTTACAACCTCTGAATATGTATCAGTTTTTAAACACATCAAATATTGTTAATATATCCATGTTTCGAAAATTAGAAAGCATAAAGCTTCTCTTTAAATCGCTGGTTGCATCAAACATGTCTTAAACAAAATATGTCCTTAAACTTGATTTAACATTGTGATCATAAGTATCCTCTGTCATCTTGTCTTTTCCAGCCACATAGTTCTCATGCTGGCTGATGACATGGCTTGTAACCATAGAAACCCCAAACCTGCCACAGTGTTCAGCCACAAGAACATGGAGCTGAATGTGTATGGTGACGATGTGGAGGTGGACTACAGAGGATACGAGGTTGGTTTTCAGTGCAGTCAAGGAGTTTTTCTTCTCTTAACCATAAAAATCCATTAAGACAGTTGATTTCATAAATTTGAAATCAGTTTCAAAACAAACACTACTGTTTTTCTTTTTTGCTTTCTTCTAAATTTTTCCACTTATGTAAATGAAAAGTGAAGTTTTAGGGATCTGTGTTTTCCTAATTGCTCTAAGTAAACAGCTTTAATCTTTTTGACATTTATCTCTTTTTTTTGAAAATTATTCACTTTATGTCTCCTGTCCATGTTTCAGGTGACTGTGGAAAACTTCCTGCGTGTTTTGACTGGAAGACTCCCACCCAGCACTCCTCGCTCCAAACGCCTTCTCTCTGATGACCGGAGTAACATCCTCATCTACCTGACAGGTAGTTAGAAATCAACACTCACACTCAGTTAAAGGGTTTGAATCAATGTTATTAGTTACTAGTTTTCTAGTTCTTGAAATCTAAATACCTACACAAACATACCTCACAAATTATTTTTGCATGTACTGAAAGAGCAGAATTACAGAAAAGTTTTTTAGTTGGTAATGGCTTCAATAAAACCAAATTTGCTCATAACACAATACAGATTTTTGGGGAGTATATCATAAGTCCAAAGGTTGTTTCTTTTTCTTTGACCTTCATACCAGATAAATTAGATTTTAAATATAGATTTTAAAAGACTCAAGTAATTAATGCAGAAGTGGTGCTTATGAACCATTTACTTATCGTCATCATAATTTACCTCACATCATGATTTGCATGAAGTGTTTTGATGTGTGCCACAGTGTCTCCACTCTCCCAGCATCAGTCATTTCTCACTGACAGTGTGCCCTGCTACAAACTTTTATTTTTCGTTCTTTTTATTTTGCATTATGTATCATACTTTGCATTATGAATCACAGATGACTCAATTATTAATAATATGTCTAACAGGCCACGGTGGGAATGGTTTTCTGAAGTTCCAGGACTCAGAGGAGATCAGTAATGTGGAGCTGGCTGATGCTTTTGAGCAGATGTGGCAGAAAAGAAGGTAAATGATGACATATTGAGACAAAGTGGGCCCTTGGATGTTAGATATAAGTACTGGCACTTTTTTCTGTCCTGAAACCTCACTTCTATTCCGGTCTTCCTTTTCCCTCAGATACCATTAACAGCACAGAAAGTCAACAAGCAATAATCTGGCATGAGACTTAGCATATCAGATCATCTTGAAAAATTATCAGCTAATGGTGAAAGAAGAATTTTCTCATACAGTTTGATGTATGAAGCAAGTATTTTTATTTAGAGAAATGTGACAAGCATTTTTTTTTGTATCCTATTGGCAGATTTTTTCACTCTTTTCTCGAAATTCAGGCAATCTTTTGTTTTTCTGAAATGAGAGATTTTTACTGCACTCTTCAGGTGATTGTGGCTGACACTGAGTCTAATAAGATATTTTCTGCTTAAGATAAGAAAAAGCTTTCTCAGATTTCAGTTCATGCAGCATACAAGCATTATGGCACCATTTTTTCACCACATTTGATGAGCCTTTTGGCAAAAAGTAATTTAGTGCAGACTCATGAATAGGTAAGATCATGTTAATATCACAAGTGTTTGGTATCCTGCCTGAGCAATTATGAGGAAATCTTTCCATTGAACATAGACATGAGATAATTTGTCATTGTCTGAACTTTTGAAACTACTTTGACTTCTTGACTGATTTTAAAAAATGCTCACTTTGATAATCTGAAGCTGTATATATCATCCTAACAGCAACATAATCTGTGTGGTAAACCAGGTGATGACGGCCTCTCTCTCTTTTTCTATATGATTTTGTTTTTTTCCAGCTGTTTGATTTTTGTATCCCAAAAAATTAAATGACCTGAAGTGTCTCTGTTTTACCAGCCCCTCTGACCCATATAGTAAGTTATTCCAGGCAGGTTTGATAATAGCAGGCTTGATCTGCCAGATCATAGTCACCTTAGTGTCTTGATGGTCTTCTTCCTTTATCCTCAAACCAACTTGGTGCAAACAGCCAAGAATGAAAGTCTCCTCTTATTGGATTGCAGGGGTGGTGTAGATTTAATGTAGAATTTGTATTTTGATAAAGGAAGGGAGTGAGGAAGAAGCTGTGTATGTGTGGGTGTGTCAGGGAGACTGAATAGAGCTGTTGGTTTTTCTTGGTCACCATGGCAACTGCAGTAGGAAAGATGGTTAGGGGGTTTGTGAGATACCAGGAACAAATGCAGGACTGATATGCCTGCTCTGTCTCCACTCAGTGGTACAAATGATGCTTTTTGTATTTTAATGACGTTTGTGTGTGTGTGTGTGTGTGTGTGTGTGTGTGTGTGTGTGTGTGTGTGTACAGGTACAACGAGCTGCTCTTCATCATTGATACCTGTCAGGGAGCCTCTATGTACGAGAGGTTCTACTCTCCAAACCTCATGGCTTTGGCCAGCAGTCAGGTCGGAGAGGACTCTCTTTCGGTGAGTTTTCTGTGCTTGAGGAAATAAACTTGGGCTGCTGTGAGGAGTTTTTGACTTAAATGAATACTAATGCTGTTTTATGTCTGTCCTAAGAAAACAAAAATGACTCTTAGTAATGGGATCAACTGTTTAAATGCTGTTTTTTTAATGCCTGCCCAGGAACAGGTGTCAGAACAACAATTCATTTCAAACGAAATAAAACAGGTTCAGTTTCTTCTCATTGAGCTACCCATTCATCTACATGACAAATCCACAAAAAGACTAGAGGTACCACCATACCCACAGGGGGTGCCAAACTCAACACAAACCAAATGTTCCTCACAGAAGTTTTAAAAATCATGCATCAGTTTGTCAGGCTTGTTTCATGAAATCTCTTCCTGTTTTGTAGTTGATGATCACTCTGTCCTAAACAATTAGCTTGATATCTGAATACACAATAAACTAATTTCTTTAAAGAGATAGATTTTAGAGCCACTGTGTAGTTTGAGCTGATTAATCACTCCTTATTAAACCATTCCACTGAAACTCAGGGCAGTGTTTGGAGAGTCATTTCCTGGGAGCCTGTTTGTGGTTTTTATTCATTAGATTGTCTGCATGGAAATCCCACCCAGGATTAACTGAGTTAAAAGCACACTGCAAAATATGTTTGTGCAAAAAAACATTGTTTTTGTGGATGTAAATTCTAATTTGTTTTGATTGATGCGTGACAAATCGATGATTGTGCCTATTTCCCAAAAAACAGGGAGCTGAAATGTGACCCAGAACCTGATAAACTGCTGTGTTAATATTGATTTCTCATGCTCATCTCTTCCTTCTCCTTCAGCACCAGCCTGATCTGGCCATAGGTGTCCATTTGATGGATCGTTACACCTTCTACCTGCTGGAGTTTCTGGAGGACATCCATCCTGCGAGCAAAGCGAACATGAATGACCTGGTGAGGACGCTGTACTGTTTTTCTTTAAATGCCTTTTTCCCATCATGTCAAGTGCCCTTGTGCTGAAGAACAGCAACTTTTCATTTTCAAAAGACAGATTAATTTCACTGTCTGTAATGTTATTGAATAACAATAAAAGCTCACAGGTTTCCCAGGGTGTTCGATTGCACCACATTATTTATTTATTTCATTATTAGATAAATAGCCAGACAACATACTTGATCTCGGTTTGATTTCTGCGAAGGATGCATTTAAAAACTGAAAACATTTTGTGTATACTGTCTAAAAACAAGAGTATTCAAAACGCTCAATCTAGATGTTTTCAAAGTGACTCAGCCCCTCTGAAAGCATTTGGGGTTCCTTCGTCCAGCATTGGCCCCAGTTTGTGGTCCTAAAGGATCCAGATGAAAGTCACAGAGGACTCACGGGACTCTGCACATGAAGCAGAATGCCTGATTCTGTTTCAAGGCTTTTGGCCTTTGACACATGGAGGTGGTGATGGTGAGTTCACACTGCTTCAGGGCCCAAGCTCAGCCTCAGCAGCACCTCACTTTTCATCTTTTCCACTCCTGCAGAGATCTGCGGGCCTGAGGGATCACCCCTCATCCCTACCACCCACCCCGCCTCAACAGGAGCTACATTCAAAAGCACCTTAAATCTCTTACTTTGGAAAGAATAATAAGCTTAAGTCAGAGCACATTGATTGAGCTCGGACTGAGTGCCAATTTTCCTTTTTTCTGCAGATGCACTCTTTGTTCTGGTGCTATTTTGTGGAATTAAGGATCAATAGTATAGATTTCCCCAACAAGCCCAGCAAGTTTCTTCTTTTTTTATCCTGTCTGAAAACGCTTACCCTTTCATACAACAGCATTGCTTCTACCCTCCCACAAAACCCTCCACCATTCATGTGTTTTTTTGAAGTCCGATTTAGGGGATGGACAAAACGTTGAGCTCGGTTTGATAATTTCATTTCTTTTTGAACAGAGAGCACAGTCGTACAGCACGCTCATGAATCACACATTCAAAGAGGATTAACCCGCAAGTGGCAACACACCAGGCATGGAAAGGCTTGTAATTGATAATGACATGCACAAATGTCAGACTCCATGCCTCTAATCTTCTCCACACACTGACACATTTTTCAACACCTCCCACTGGAGCTGGAGCCATGTTGGATGCAGATGGCGACTTGTTGCTGCTTGCTATCGCTGTCTGAGTATTTAAATCCCTCGTCTCCTGGCTAAAGGGAACCATGCTGTGTCATTTAGTCTTTCAGCTTAAGCTCTTGACAGCAGCATAAGTAGATTCTCCAGTATTTACATATTTTTGATGTTTGTTTTGGTTTTGTTAAGTGGCTCTTAAAGGAATAGTCTGTTCTTTTTTCATTTATTTACATATTTCTCAACCACTGTTTGTGTTCTGTTTGTATCTCCAGTTCAAAGTATGTCCCAAGAGTCAGTGTGTGTCCACCCCAGGCCACCGTACTGACCTTTTCTTGAGGGACCCAGGAAGCGTTCTCATCACAGATTTCTTTGGAAGTGTTCGTAAAGTAGAGCTCACCATGGATACCATCAATCTGACGGACACCATCAAACAGGTGGAGCAGAGGTAAGCTGAGTTAACTGGTGCACGTCCACAATCAGCTACTTCTCTTTTTTCCCATTTATTTAACTGCATCAACAACTTAACCTTAAGATAAGATAAGATACTTTATTCATCCCATGAGGGGAAATTCACTGTTGCAGCATTCAACTCAATTCAGTTATCATTCAATTAATCATTCTTAATTGAATGATAACAGAAAAGAAGAAAGGGGAAATAGCACAAAGCACTTGTGAAATCAAGCACAAATTCTAAACAAAAAGCAGTGCTTGCTCACACCTTAATAGAAGTTGATTTCTATGGACAAAAGACAGAAAAAAGGATATATTGCAGATTAATTTGATTGAAAATGCAACTTGAAGCAGTCCTTTGGTAGATTTCAGCTGTACTAGTATCATATGCTGGATAAGGTGCATCAATGATGTGAAAGATTCAGAGGTTAACTTCTCCTATGTTTTAACTTAAGTGCTGCAGGTTAAACCATTTTCTGAGCTAAAGAGATTTTGATTTCTGGAACGCGTCTCATTAGTGATATTGATTTCTTCACTGATAACACGTTGGCTCACCACTTTCTGTCAGGGTATTTGTAGCTGCGACTGCTCTCCAGATCTGGGCTGTAAACTGAGATTTCATATTGATTGTACAACAGATGACTGACAGGATTGTGTAGAGTAATAACAAAGCTAATATACATGGTAATTATTTCTTTTTGTAAGCGCTACCAGGCCTCAGTGCTCTGTTTCACAGTAAAGCGACCATCATAATGAGATGTTTTCTGTGCCGGGCCTCAGGCTGCAGCTCAATAACTATTTAAGTGGTGCTGAGTGAGTGCAGTGTTTCTGATGAATTGCTTTGAGCTCCATCGTGTGGTGAGCTGGACACAAAGCAGCTCAGGTTAATTTGCAGCCTGCTTTCATTGCGTTCAGTTAATGTATGCTGTGATTAATACAACTGGCCACTAGATGGCTGCAGAGGGCTTTCAGACTCTTTCCCCCTTGTGACAAATTGTTTGCCTTCTCATATAAGCCAGATTCACTAATCCCATAATAATGACAAACACCAGCGTTTTGAGGAAACACACAGCTAATGCACAGAATTACAAACACTCCTCCATATATTTACTCATTAGGCTGTGATGGAGGAATAGATTATGGTGCTCTGCAAACAGATGTGATGTAAATTAAATTTTTATTCATTATTATACTCACTGCACTTCTATTAATTTCATTAAGCTGGGAGTTAATTGAACCACTGGGAGGTATTAGAGTCAAAGAACCTAATGCGTTTGGGTGCTAATTAGTAATTAGAGGCAATTGCCACACTAGTTTTAGTCATCGGCTGTTTTGGCCTCAGGCTAGTGAGTCATTGCACACAACTTCCCCGATTACTTTATTATTGATCAGGGCCAGCATGTTAGGTCTGCTGAACGCAACACAGTGAGGTTCCACCCTAATTCAGTCCTAGAGAGACAAGTTTTATCTGCAAATCTGATGTAAGAATCCAGCAATCCTTTCAGTCATTTGATGTTTAATGGAGCAAAGTTTACTGATGCAGAGATCTGGCTGTAGTTTCTTTTCTACCTCTAAGAATAATAGAAAATAGTGTTGTGAAAGTTCAAAGATGTTAAAGAAGCTAATGACGTGTTACGTCATTTCAGATCTCATGATTCACCGTGTCATCATTAGCTGAAAGAGCTGGATGTGATTAATATTCAGCAAAGATGTGAATAATAAATACTTGCTGTTCTTATGCTTGAGGATCATTCTGCTGGCATGGCATCAAGAATGCTGTATATGTTTATACTCTGAAAAATCTATGACTTTGATCACCAGGGATCTTATTGACTTACATTTTTAACGATAGTATCTATACACGATACATTATTAAAGTTAACGGTACACGAGGACTGATTGGCTATAGTAGAAAAAAAGACCTTGTAACCTTCTTTCATGTCGTAGTTTTACCTGCATCATATTATTAGATATTGCAAACAACATGTAGTCCTTCATAAGGTTAGATTTCAATTTATTCTTTTACTTGATACACAAATTGAATTTTAGAGCTGAAATTCATTCTAAGTTTTTTTTTGTAATGGCTTGACCCACACAAATAGAAGAAACCACTCAAGACTCTCTGGACTACGGAAAAGAGCAGCAAGAAGACAGTTGCAGAAACATCATGTGTGACCTCTGGATAGGATTAGATTTCCTTTAAAGCAGCTCAGCAATAAGTAATTCAAATATTTCGATCTCAAAACACAGAAATTGCTTATTTTCCTTTCAGTACATCCAGCCCAATCTCATCTGTAAACACCTCTCAAGTTTAAAAGTGTGTAGCCCAAACAGCTCTGTGAGACCAGACACAGTGATAGACAGAAAATTGGCTGCATTAAATGAAATAATCGAGAACAAAGAATCAAGTGATGATAAAACACTTAAGAGTAAGATCAAATCGAAAAAAAAAGTCTTTTACAAACCCAGAGAGGGTTAAGTTGTTTTGATGAAATGGGCAGTGAGATCTGCAGGTCACGTGTGATGCAACAGAGCTTTCACTCTGGAGCTTGTGTGTAGAATATGAATCATTAAAGGACCTCAGTGATTGAGCTGGAACATAAAAGGGTGTTAGATATGTGATGAATGGAGGAGCAGGGCGGTGTAGAGCTCAGAGAACAAGTAAAAAAGCAACAAACAATTTGTCTGCTTTCTTGTTTTTTGTTTTCAGCCAAGACTCTGGCCACAGTACTCTGAATGAGCTTGAGTATTTTTCAGAGACTTTTTGAGTAATTTAGTGGAAAGGAGAGCTTTGATGGTCTGAGAGAATGTCGATAATAATCATCAAGTATGACAGTTCACCGAACATCTTTAGGTTTTGTCTATTTCACTGTATTTAAAAACATGTTTCAAGAATGTTGAATACCAGTCACATAAAAGATATTTAAAGTAGTATTATATTTTAAGTGGTAGGATTTTAAGTAAATTCGTGTAAATGCATGTGAGCACGAAAACCCTCACCCTAAAGGCAAAACAAAAAGTGACACAGACAACTTAAACAACTTAAAATTTTAGTGTTCACATTTAAAGAAAAGCTTTAAAAAAATCTCTTTAATTAAACACAGGGCTATGAAGATGTTTGATAAAATAAGGATTTAAAACTCGTCATCCTACAAGACTTTTTTTAGTACCACTTAATTTTTTTACTCGATAAATTAATTGGGAAAGGAGCTTTAAGAATTAGAGCAGTAAGTGTTTCAGCTGTGCTTCATTATTTGAAAAAATGCAATCAAGATTACATATTGAATAAGGCTTGAAAGTGACACAAATTAGGTTTCTATGGTGTTTTTATGCTGGTTTTAAATGTGTTGCTCAGATCTGTTTTGAATCATGCTATAAACAGACAAGAAACTTTCAAAGCTTTCTTGGTGGCGCTCCCAACAATTTTGTTTATCCTGTGCATCACATTTTTGTACATAAAAGGGAAAATGGGAAGCAAACAAACTAAAAGCACACACAATACAAGCGAATTTCCAGCCCCAGGTTAGTTCCAATGTCTGTCTTTTACAAATCCAGAAAATCACAAGAGATGCTGCAAAACAACTCAATAATAAAAGATTCATCAATACAAGAAGTAAGGGAAAATAAATAAAACAAGCAAGTCTTTTGAGCATTGTTCAAGCTGTTTTTTCTTGGAGAAAGAAAAGGGACAGCTGAGGACAGAGATGGATAGAACTTCACATCGAAGAATCGGATTGACTCATACAAGTTTTACACCCCTCCACCACGAAAAACAAAACATAACAAAACAAAAAAATATCTCCAAAAACACCAGACTGGCTGTTTACTTAAAGACCAATGACTGTTAAAAATTATGATCACACTAAAATAGAGTTTCTGTGCATTTGTCTAAGCGTATCCTAATGACATCTGAATTATTTGTTAAGAAGAGAAAAAAATTGGTAAGAAAAAATGTCACTTTTAACAAGACATTAGTTATGCCTCAAGAAACCTCTTAATACAATTCAGGTGTCATTTTCTGTCTTTTAATATCTTGAAATAAGAAATTGTCCTGGACTTGTCAGGTGTGTGTGACTCATGTTAAGTCAAATAAGACAACTTTTTTACTTTGATTAAGACATGCATACTTGATTGGATTTTAGTTTCCGAAGTGTATTTTTTGGCACCAGTTGGGTCAAACAGCGCGATCGTATAGTTTGCATATATTTAAATGTGAAGCTGTACACACTTGTTACAGTAGTGGTTGTGAGTTTTTTTTTTTTTTAAACAGCATCCTTGTGGGATGTCCCTGTCAGCCAGATCAGAAAACAACAAGGTGATATAATCTAAGATACAGTATGATGTCGAGGCTGCACAAAAAAAAATCCCATTTGAGCAAAAATCCCCCAGTGGAGATGATGGACACTGTGTCTATACAAGACCTGTGTCCATCTCACGCGGGTAAAATTAAATAAAAGCGTTTGAGGAGTCCCGAAAATGGGTTGAAGTGAGCTCTGTGTGTTCCCCAAAGAGAGAAAAGATCAGAGATGTCCCCTGAAACAAGCTGTTATTGAACATCGTGCTGCTTTAATCCACTTTTGTCAGCTCACTCAGCCATCAGACAAGTGCAGGAGGATATTTTAGAGGAGGTGTGTGTGCGTGTGTGTGTGTGTGTCACTCTCACGCCTCTCTGGTTCTCCTCTCAACCATCTCTAAACAGCAGATTTTTTTTTACTCAGAGCAGGCTCTTCCATTAAGTGAATTGCACTTGATGGAGGGGACGTTTTAATGGACTCCTCTTCATTATACGTAGGCTTAGCAGCTCAGTGATGATGTCTGGTTACTCACAAACAGTCAGAGGTGCTTGTTGACCAGAAGATGTCTCCTGGGGTAATAATTAGTTTGAAATTACTGCTGAATTCAGACCCCACTGAGTTTAAAGTGAATTTAATCTAATTTGTGACCTGCAGCAGTGAGGGGAGTCCAAAATACAGGCTCAGGTGATTATTGGAGCAGATGTTTGAAGGACCTAAAGATGAGAGCAACAGACAGCAGAGACACAGAGCTGCAGGTGGCTGATTCCATTAGAATCAGCTAAGTGGATTGAAACCCTCTCCCAAACTCGCTCCATAGAAAATAAAGTGGAAAGTGGTTTGAATTGAATTAGAGCTCATCTCTTGTGCTAAGGAAGGAGTCGGAGGATCAGCAGGCATTCAGTGACATGTTTCCAGTGGCAAAAAGAGCTCAGAGAACATTCATGGCTCAGCAGGAGCTCGTCTCCCCCGCCTGCCAACCCCGGCCCCTTTTTTCTGCCTCTGTCCCCGCCCGTCTGTCAGAGCAACTTCTTCTCTCCTGCCACAACATGGTGAAGAGAAGGGAGAAGGGGGAGCTGAATAGAAAGCAATAAAGTCAGAAAATAAAGAAAGAAGGGCAAGGGAGCAGAAGCCAGAGAGCAGAATGTAGAGGAAAGTAACTTGGAGGAGGAAGAAAAGGGAAAAAAAGAGCGGGTGTCTTTTCTCAGCGAGTGGTTGGAGGAGAGCGGAGCTGGTCAGCAGCTGTCTGACCTGATCTTTCTTTGATTAGAAGAAGACAGCCACTCAGGTGCACCCCCACTCCACAGTGGCCTTTACCTGAAAGACTTATTTCCTGACTTTTTATTTTTTTATCAGACTGTGATGCTGCAGAGGAACAGCACTTTGTAAAAGACAGGAATACAAGTATTTCAGGCCAAAAAAAACAGTACTCTGCAGTCCTGTCTTGTTTTGTGGCCCAAACTGTGTGTGACAGGGTGATGTCATTTTGAGTTTGGCTCTTTTACTTTTATGTATTTTTAGCTGAAAGTTGACAGATTTCTATCTTTTCTATCTGTTCAAAAAACAGAGTGGCAGCTTCTCATTGAAATGTCAGAGCTTACTGCTCAGTAAAACGGAAATATGAACAAGTGCTCATGACTTATTTAATTAAAAACTGACTTATTAGACTTGATTTTATCTACATTTACCTGAAAAGCCTATGATAATGTCTTATTTCAAGATATTAATGATAACAAAATCATGCCTGAATTGCTTTTAAAGACAAAAATGGGGAGATGGGTTAGGAAAATCTTGGTGTCATGTATAGAAATGTTTTGTGGCTCATCCAAGTCTTATAAGATATTTTTTAGACTAAAGCAATGACATGTACAGTTGCTTTGATTTCAAGTTTTGCAGCACGGCATCCATTGTGGCTATTATATTACCTGTGTAACACACAACCCACTTCAAAAACACTGGAATATTCCTTTAAGTGTTTGACGGCACAACACATTTGTATGATTCACATTCTCTGAAAATACTCCTACGCTGTCCATGAACAGGAACAAGAAAACTTTTCATTTCTTCCCCTTTCTTCTTCAGGTTATCAGGTTACTGATAATGTGAAATTTGATGACTTATCTGCTGGCGATTATTTTACTTTACTTCAATATGAACCTTTAATAATACATTCTGAAAGCTTCATCTGGGGTTTAATCACTAAGGTCATAGTTTCCATCTACTTTTTCTTCTTTTCTCCCTTTTAAACTTTAAATATTTAAGCTGCCTTTTATATCATCACCCAGAGAATTCCACAGTTTCTCTCCATAAACTGAAAAAAAAAGTGGTTTAGTGTAGAACTTGCACATGGAAATCTGATTTCCGCTTCTGATCCTCCTCATGGGATCAAAATGCAAACAGTTTCTGTAGACGATAACATTTCCCCACTATGGAAGATTTTCAAGGGGATCATGCGCTGAAAACTCCAGTTAAAAAAAACCTTTCCAGACACGCATCCTGATTTAATATGAGCTTTAAACATTTCCAAAAAGACGAGTCTGTGGAATCAGGCTTGTTATTGTATCCAAAGGAAACACTCTCTTCAGCCTGATGGAGCCAAATTCAAGATTTCATCATTTTCTGAATATTTGTGAACGATGGGTTTGAATTTAGATGTTTTAACGCTTTGGCTGATGTCTGAAGTCTGTTTGTTCCCGTGATTTATCCCAAACTAACAGCAAGTCAGAGCCATGATCTATGAAAATAAACAGGAGTAAATAATGTTCCTGTCTTGGACTTCAGAGGCAGATTTGCTGTTGTCTTGACTGTTTCCAGCAGCAGGATGGTGAAAGTGGAGCTGCCTCATAGTAAACCACAGCTCCCACACTCATTGTAATGACACAGCATGTACCATGGCATGAGGGTTTGTCTCATTAATGGTTTTTAATGGACTTTGGGCGACAGTGAAAGCAGGAGAGCCCTGGTTATGGTTCAAGATCTGAAAGGTCGCAGGTTTAATACATCTTGTCTCACATTAATTAATGTCGATCAGTCTACCGCCAAGCTGTGACCTTTTTCAGAGTCCTTGAGCAACACACCATACCTCAACTTTCTTCATTAATCTAAGCTACTGAGGCTGTAGTTCAATGCCATAAATTCAAATGGCTTTATTCCCCAACCATATTTCAAACATGTTTAGAGGTCAGCTTCCTAAAGACCCAGAGGAGTCCATCTTTTAACTGTGAACATTGAGCACTTTCTCCTCCTGAGTTCAGTTCTTTGTAAACTGTCCTTGGACCCAAGGATGCACATACAAAGTTTCAAATGGAGTTTTAATAGCTTTTTCTCTGAAATGATGTTTCCACAGTTCAGTAAACACGCACTCTGAAAATTCCTTTCTTAGAAAGACGAGAATGTGTGCCTGTCATTGTTCCCTTACCAAGATATTTCTCTATGTCCATCCATGAGCTGTAATAATAGCAGCAGAGAACGACAACTTTCAGACACACATTTATAGTTGTGAGGAAAGTCAGTGAGTACAGAGTTGAAAACTGTGCACAGCAGCCTGCTTGAAGACAAAGGCTCAAGAGTCACTATCACAGCACTGCCGAAGGTTTGACTGAACTTTTCAGATGAACTTTGAGTAATTTAGTCAGCAACAGGGGGGTTTACTGTTGAGTGAGATAAAAGGGTACATGGAGTCTGTTCAGCCGTATGTCAGAGTTTTCTGTGTCAAACATCAGCTTCTCTTTTTAGCCTACTTGATCACTAAGGCAGCTTCCTGTAGATTAAGAGTACGTTTCCATGGTTATCATAATTTAGCTCAAAAAGCACAGCTTGAGGACTTGCAGATTTGGTACATTGAGCTCCCCTCTTGGTTTACCCCCCGGAATTCAACAAGAACAAAAGTCACATCAAGAACATAGTGTAGACAAACTGTTCATCTAGCCCTGCTCTTTCACTGCTTCTCTTGCCTATTGTGAAGCTGCAAGAGCCTGCATTTGTCCAAGGGGCTGTTAATCATGATTTGATGAAACTTTTGGTTCAAACTGAGGGACTAATTCAAACTTAATCCTTAAAAAATAAGCACTTGAACATAAACCAGTATGATATAAACTAAGTGTTATGGCCAAAACCATTTTTGGCAAATGTTCTTTCTGTAAAAGTGTTGTAATTTTCTGGTTTGACTGATGTTCTCTGTGTGGTTCATGGCCTAATATGACAAAATAAAAATAGATTTTTGGACTTTATAGCCTTCTTGACTCCACAAACTGTTTGATATAGTGTGCAAAACAGATGAAGGTACAAGACAGAACAACACCAGAGATGAGGGAGAGAGGGGAGTAGAGGTCACTGGTTTTTCGACTTTTCTGAAAAGTAGATTTTGAGTTAAGTTTTGAACGAGAGAAGTGAGTCAGAGTTGTGAATGTTTGGATGGAGAGATATCTAGAAAGTTGGTGCTGTGATGGAAAAGCTCTGTCCTGAAAGATGCAGTGATTGGTCAGGAAATGAAGATGGGATCAAGAAGGTTGGTGTAAGATGATCTGAGATGGCAAAATTGGGAGTGGGGTTTGAGAATATTAATCAGGTAAAGTCTTATTGAGGGCTTTGCAGGTGAGCAGCCAGTCAGCATGGGGAGCTGTGGATTTTTTGCAGTCACTGATTTTATTGTGACACTCATTCTGTGGTCATACTGTGTTTACACTAAGTGTAAACCTCGTTCATTGTCAGAAGTCAATGGAGAAGTGCAAAAGTTAAATCCCCCTAAGAGTCAACTCTAGGCTGTTTCTGAAAGGGTTTGAGGTCTCATTGTTAAGAGCAGAGTTAAAAATATCTACAACACATTCAACGAATAGCTTTTTGTTTCTGATGCTATTAAACTGGCAAGACTTGCCCAGATAAAGGCATGCCTTGACTGAAAGGCAAGGTATCTAACCTCTGTCTGCAAAGAGCCTAAAGAGCTGCTTCTTTTTCTCATCACTCATCAGATTTTGTATACCAAGGCTCAGAGTTTTGCATAATTTGACATTACCAGGCTGATTTAACTGAGAGGTGTAGCTCTTTGCCATGTCTTAACACTTGTACTTCAACATTTCCTCTTGAGGTTGTTGGAAGTCAGCCTTTCCAAAACACCATCCACCATCTTTGAGCTTGGAAACAACTTTTAGGATACCAAGGAGTAAAAATCAATTGATATGTCTTTTTTGGTGCCGATGCCGATACCTATTTTTTATCTTAAGCTGATACTGCTTTTGCTCACTCAGTTAACATTATAAACATAACACAATGAAAACAAATGTTACAAGCCTCAATTTTAAAACAAGGAGCATTTATTGACTTATGTTTAACACTTAAACAAGGTGGAGAAGAGAAAGAGTACGTTGTAAATAGTAGGTATGGCTTAATCTTTTTTCAACTTTACCCACCTGTGTACCGGCCAATACCGATGCAAGTGAAAACCACAAAAATCAGCTCAATCTATCCTCTGATTCTAAGGAGATGTCACCCATATCTTTACATCTATCCCTTGTTTCTGTACTTGCAACATACTAGCTACATTAGATTATCTTGCCTATTGTGCATGCAAACCATCTTGAGGTGGGGAGCTGTTTTTTATTTACTCTTTTTGGATTGAGGTTGTTATCATACTAAAAGCTTAGCTGGCAAAGAGCTGCCATGGTGACGCACTTTTAGAGCCCTGCCTGATTAGATTAAGAGAAGAGCCGATGTTTGGTGTGTAGCATCAGCAGCGCACATTAAGTGTGATAGTTTGTTTACCATTCAAGCATACCCAAAGTGATACTCACATGAGGATTGAAGCTGAATCTAAAGCGCCTTCTCACTTTCATTAAGTGCAGCTCCAGTGTTCAGACAGCTGTTAGGAAAACTAACCATGTGGTAGAAAGTATAAGAGAGCATTGTGGGTAGTTGGGTGGCCTGGGAGTTTGGAGTGCTGCTGAAAATGTAGGAGTTAAACATGTTAAATTTGTTTCTGGAAAAATAAGAAATATATATAGCCTGAAAAAGCTGTTTCTTTGGTTTGTTTTTTCCATTTGTTTGGACCTACTAGTTATACAATGAAACACATACAGGATCCTTTCCTTTCACATCAATTACTGTCAGACTGAATGACTTATTTCTCATTTATCAAGAGGAAAAATGGGTTCATTTGCATCAATTTGCACTGCATATCATTGACTCGGCTTTGAAATGATCTGTCAATCATACACACCTCTGCTTTATGCTCACTGCCAACAGAAACACTGGAGTCTGGTCCTCTTCCTGACAGCTTTTCATCATGGCTGAATGATGGCGTCCCACACAATGAGAGCATAATGATTCAAGGCTACACATTTTATTTACTTCAGGTAAATGCCAATGACTTTTGTTTTTTTTGTCTTCCAGTGCTGTGAACGGAGAGCTGGAGAAAGAGACACTGTCATATGTGGATCAGCTGCCAGTATCTGAGATCATCCATCAGGTAAGAGACCCAGGTCAGACAGGGACGCTCGAACCACGTGATGAAACTCTGGGATTTTGCCATCTTTTCTCCATTTTGCATTGGGAGCCTGTTATCCACTTTCTTCTTTTTACTTAACCAAAGTGTGTCCTCCCTCATCCTTAATTTAGACACAGAACAGAAACTTAGGAGCAACATCCACCATCTGATTCTTTGTGTCGTTTCCATGGTGACAGCTCAAAGTGTGAAATGCGAGTGCCTCCGGTCTCAGCGTGCAGAGGCCACCGTGAAATCCAGCAGAATGGATAGGCAGCGTTTTGGCAAAGAATTGTGCATTCACCTCATTCCCGAATGGATTGCGGCTTTCAGTCAAGCCGACCTTCACAAATGAACACCTATTCCTCCTCGTTGCACCTCTTCCAGTGTGTGCGCTCAGCATCCCAAACAGTCTCAGGTTCTTTGTCATTCTCCAAGACTTTCCTTTATGAGTTTTTAAGAGATACTATTCCAATACTTTGCTTTCAACTTGTGCTTCAAAAAAAGTGAGGAAGTCACATTAATCTTTGCTGCAGGCAAGAGGAAACATTAATGTAGCTTCTACAGGGGGCTCAGCTGCCCGAGAAAAACTCATGCCTTTATACTTTTTGGATTGGACACATTAATGTGGCCAACTAAATCCGCATCAGTGAAAGTTTGCAAAGTTTACGCTAAGTTTTTATTTGCATCTGTGTGACAAGGGCATTTGTACCTTAATGAGTGTAGAAGCTTATGGTAAAGATTTGATTTTAATTTGGCAGCTGCAATATTGAGACACTGCATTGAAATCTACAGAATGATAACGCATGTTTTTGTCCTGATGCATTCGTTAGTGTGTCCTGCATTGTGAAAAACATTTTGCTCTATCAGCACCAAAATTTACTAATTAGTTCAACAAATGATCATTTTTTTTGTTATTGTTGTAGGCCCACTCATATGTTGTGTTCAGCTGGCTTTTTCATGCCTTTATTTGCTGCAGTTTGGATTTGAAACCTGGCCGCTGTCTTGAAGGCTAGCCTAATAGAGCACACAAACTAGACCACTTGGCTATTCTTTATCCAGTTTAATCATGTCTCATCAATTCTGACTGTCTTCTGTACATTTTCAACAAGCACTGGGTTAACATGCACGTAGCGGTCTGACTAAGGTCAGAGCTCGATCATATAGTCACAGCAGGGGATCTAGTCTTGTCAGTGTTTCCATGCAGAAAAAAGACTCGGAGTTCTGGCCGAGAACGCCTCACTCCACCTCGATAGGCTGCGTTGTGTCCCAGCTTTGAGTGTATCAAATGTTTCGTTTTTCTCCCATCTATGAATCTGAGAATGTTGAGTCCCTTTGGCTTCTTAAAAGGAGTTATGTTTCCTCCTTGCTTCAAAAGTGAGACTTGTTACTATTGTGTTTGCTGTGTTGGAGCACAGCATCCCTATTTGTTGTGATTATCTACTTCCTCTTGCGGGTGGAATTTGCTTGCACTGAATGTAGACACGTACTGAGACTGGCAATCGGACAGTGATCGCACTATGTATGTATGTGTCTCAAACAAGTAATGCTTTCTCTGTTCTTGGTCTGACTAAGTTGTTTACATGCATTTTTGTAGTCAGATCTAGTCAGACTAAGCTCAGTCCAGTTTCTTAATTTCCATGTAAACATACCGTAGAAAATATTAAACTTTTATTGTCTTATACATCCCAAAACAGAAACAGAACCTTGCTCATGAGTTTTACAACTACAATTCCAACTTCAGGTGCTGAAATACAAGCATTAACTGAGCGCTTTTATTTTAGAATCAAGGCCCAGAATCAACAATTGTCACCACTTAATGAGTGGATGTAAATTATACTTTGATTACCAAGCAGACACAGAAGAATCAGATTATAATCCTGCTGCACAATGTCAGTATTTTTTTTTGGTTGGCCTGTCTGCTCCTGCTTCAGGTCCCCGTGACTAAAACAGAATTGGAGTCTTTAATGTTTTGGCAGCGGTGTTTACCTTCCCTGTTTAGACAGAAATGAATCTATTGCTCTTGAGCTAAAGGTCAGCTCCAGCTGAACCCACTAAGTGATGATTCTTTTTCTAGAAATCTAGAAAGTCCTTGGGTTTCCACTGCTGGAAACATCTCTTCTAGCCTGTTGGCCTAGAGAAATGAAGCTGACCTCAGGCCTGTCGGTCTCTTATTGAGCAACATGATGGGAAAGGAGGAGGGGTCTCCAGACCCTGCAGCACTCTGGGAAATTGATCTCCAAGGACTGACTTGAAAGCCCACATCTGTATCTGTCATCCCCATAAACGATGCTTATAATATTCAACACAAAGAAGCGGTCACACGATTGAAAGTCATGAAAACACACCTCATCAAATGCCAGCCGTCTGCTTCTCTGCTTCCTGACCCGTCCGTCTGTCTTTTGTCTTTTATTTACCCTTTTCTATTCATCTTTGCAGATATTTTCATGTTTTTTTTCAGGACCCTATCCTCTTTTTTAGATGCACCCACACGTACTACTCACAAACACACTCGTCAACCCCGTGACCCCTGCCAGAGATTTCGATTATCGGCTCGCTCTCCTGCTGGGCTGAAGATGGGAGTCCTGACAGACTGAGTCATCTCCCCCCTCCTCACCATAATCCATCTGCACTGCAGTAGAATGACCAATGTCCATGGAGCCTATTGACAGCTCTCCTCTTTTTTGATTAGCCGTCATATTGTGCGCACAACTCCCCGAGATCTCTGTCCGTATGCCAGCGTGGCAGTGGCCTTTTGTTGTCGCTGATTAGACGCACTCATCTGAAGGACTGGGTGTGATTGGAACAAGATTTGATTGCATCTCATAAGATTGTGTGTCCAAAACGTTCCCAAGCGGTGTGAAGCTGATTTCTGTTTTGCAACCTACAAAAAAAAAAAAAATCTGTGTTTATCTTTTAAGAGAAACATTTTCCATTTGCCAGGAGACCAGACGACGGGCTTGTAAATAGAAAAGTCATCAGAGTGACTGACAGTGAATATATAAGACAGCGCTGTACAGCGTCTGTATACAAACCTCCCCTCATTGTGTATGTGCTTGTGTGTATGTGAAGAGTTGATTAATGCCCTGTCACTGTTGGCAGTCGTCTTGCCGGTGGTGACAGGGTGAGTCCCCTCCTCCTGCCACCTTCTCTTCCCAGCCTCACACATCTCATCACGCTGCCAATGCTTAATCACAATACGCTCGGCTGTGGAAAGAAAGAGGAGGACCTCTTTCTGTCCCTGACTCTCATGTGTATTCTTACCTTTCTCCTACCTTACTGCTCTGTGTCCCGGCCTCTGGCGTCAAATTGTTATTTGTTCTGTTGCCAGCTTGACGCCTCACACCATATGGCTTCAGAGAATTGAAAATAAAAAAACATTGAAAATTAATGCTTCACCTCCCTGCAGGGCTCGCTGCTCGCTCTCACTCAGCCTACAGCATTGGTGCTTTTTAAAAGGAGATGGAATTGTGTGCATTATTGGTCAAACACATTGAAAACTCATTTGTTGATTCATAGTAATTAGAATTTTTCTTTGTGCATCGCTTAATCCATGTATTTCATTTATTTACATAAACAGAGTTAGGCCAGTTTCTCAATACTGAAGTAATTAGATATGTATGTCAACAAATTTTTAAAGACTAACCTGACATACCAAATGGACAGTTCCATAAATTTGCCACAGCGATATTTCACTAGTCCAACTGGGAGAGAGCCAATTTGCTGTGTCCACAGAGACCACTTCATATACTGCCATTGTTTTTAAACATTCGGGCACTTCTCACTGTGGTCACATTGGCAACTCCCGCCTCTCTTCCCTGATTGGACTGGTCAATATTGGACCGGGTGAGATCATTTGTCAATGGAGCTTGGCAGGATGGATCTGCAAGATTTCAGAAAATGAATCTGGCAGGTCTATCTGACATACCAGCAAAAAAGGAGGCAAGTGCGTGTCTGCTCAACTCTTCCTTTCTAGCATTTCCTGTTATTCAGCTGTCTCATCAATTGAAAAAGTGAAATCAGAAGAAACTCACATGAAAATCATCTTTTTTAAGCTTTAAGATATTCCATTGCTTTGTGACTTGACAGTCCAACATAATTTCTGAGGCTTCAGATGTTCAGACTGTATGTTACAGGGTCCCCTCTGTGCAGACTATTTGCTGCTCAGCTGTTCTTTTCTGCACAACATAAATTTGCTGTAGTTTTAACCCAGGGGAGCTCTAGTTTTCTGAGGTGTCTCAAACCTCTCTCATCGACCATTAGCGTCTTGCATGGTCTTATTAATTAGCTCCAATCAATCAGGTGAGTAGCTGTTAATTGATTTTCCTCATGAATTGAAGCGGGACTCAAAGCGGGTGAAACATCGGCAGGCTGCTTCAGTCTTCGTCTCCGTCCTTGGCAGAGCGACGTGAATGGTTCTGTCAGTGAAGGTCAAAACACATCCCATGTTTTCTGAACCCAGCTTCTCTTTTCTCATCTCTCATTTCCGTTCCTTTATGTTATTGTCCATCTGCCTCTTTCATTTGTACCTTTCACTTTTCTGAAAGGACTTTATTCTTCTCAAAAATCTTTGGGAAGTCAAAACATCTCAAACATGTATGAGAGCAGACTTATAATTTCTGGCCTTGATTTCCAGCCAAGGCTTTCCTGTCCTGGCATTCAGAGTGGGTTATTCACCAGAAATACCCATTAGGCCTTTCAGTTAGTCATTTCTGCTATTAGCCCAGAGCCTCTGCAGAAAAACCTGAAAACTGAAATCGTGTTATCCAATTTATTAAGCAATTTGTTTTCTTGGACTGGTGGTTTGTCTAACAAAAGACACATTGGACTACAACTACCTAAGTTTGTTTCTTGTCATGTCATTTTGCTTTAGGTGGGAGTCAAAATGTTTAATGAGCCATGCCAGTAAATTTAATATATTGTTTAATATCAGAAACTCTCACCCCAATGCTTGTATGTTGTTGTTTTAATTCTATTCGAATATTATTGCTCTGTTTTTATTCTCTGTACAGCTACCTTGGCCAAGCTCTGAAAGTTCTCCTCCTTTTGTCACTTCTTCTTTTACTTTACATTGAATAATAATTGATTTAGCGAACATCATGTTGGTTCGATATTTACTACTGCAGCATATCAAGTGAAAAACAAATCATTTTTTTCATAGACTTGAACACAAAAAGCTGTCTTTCAGTCACTAGTGAGGACCTCTGCTGGTCACTGGACAGAACATAGCTGAATTGAGGCTACGTTTTCGTATTGAATGGATTTCTGATCTAATAAAACAAAGATCCACAAAGAAACAAGTACCCGTAAAAACCACCTAAACCAAACCAAATTTTACATTTAATTTTTATCGTACATGTAATGCATAATGCTCGACATAAATCAGTCGAAAACATTAGAACATGAGTCAAAATGTTTGAAATTGAAGTTGGGAACTTTTTTTTATTGTCAGATGGTTAAAGGAGATGAATCAGATGTTTCTCTCCATGTTAAAATAACACTATTTCTGATCTTTTACCGAACAAAATTTAGATGACAATTGTATTCTTAGTTAGACTTATGTTTTTGAATATTTTGGTTGCAATTCCAGGTTTGAATGATCTTTTATGTGGTTAAGTTAAACCACTAATCAAAAGGAATTAAAGAAAAATAATTTGATACTGAGACAAATAAATTGTTGATTAAATGTGGGCAAAAGTCATCACTATCCTTTGTCTCACATCGCTTCTTCCCCTCTCCTCCGTCTTGACATATGCTCCTTTGCCCTCCAGCTGTGCTGACGTGGCTTCCTGTCAAAGTCGATCCGTCTCCCTTTGCCCTTCTTCACCCGAGGGGCTTACACTGACACACACGTATTTACATGCTCGCTCACAGACAGTCACAGTCACGCACACCTCTGCTTGCCATCGCCGCAGAGGTCAACTGCCCCCGATAGCCACAAGCTCCCAATCGTTTCTTATAAACATCCTTCTGCTCTGTCCTCTGGGTGTTTAACCCTCAGCTCCTGTACTTGTCTCTCTGATGACCATTTTGTCACAGAGGCTGCAGCTGAGAAATGTCTAAACTCAAACCTGCTTATCTAACAGATCTGCCTGGTGGGAGCAGAAATACTATCCCGCAGTAAGAAGATGATTTAGGCCACATTCGAGCTGTCTGAAATCAGAGACCGTGCAGCGGCAGTCTGACCTGTTGGGTCAGTTTTCACCTGGTTCCAGCTGAGTCTCAAATGGACAGATCACTGGGTTCTGTGTCAGTTTGACCATAAAACATGACCAATGATAACTCAAGCATGCTGGCATGGTTGATTAGGATTTGAAGAGGAGCCTCTGTCTCATCTGAACAAGAACTCAGTGGTTAATAGTGGTCAGATATTTAAGACTAGAAGACTTGAATTGCAACATCAGTGCACAACCAAGAGAGGGCAGAGTGAATTCTGTTTCTGGTTGAAATGATTTGTCAACATGAACCATGATGAGCTAACAGATTCAAAGATCTCAGCTTTGAAGTGACACTGAGGGTAAAATAATGTAACAATTTCTGTGGTTTAATTTCAAACTTATCTCTTCAAAGTAACAAAATTTTCAACCAAAGCCTCCACACCTCAAGGCTGTGACTGATCTCAAAGCTAAGAGCCTCGTTTCCACAGTAACAGACAACATCTGCTATTAACCAGGAAAAGTTCCAATTCTGTTAAATTGCTAAAAGAGTTGAATTTGTTCAGAATACAGAGAAATTTGTCCCTGATTTGGTGAATAAGACAGCATTTTATAACAACTTAAGGTCAGAAGAAGTTCAAGTTTTGTTCAATTGCCAAAAGAGTTGAATTTGTTCAGAATGCAGCAGAAATTTGTCCCTGATTTGGAGAATAAGACAGCATTTTATAATCAGAGACCATCAGCTTTGTTAAAAGTAATAGTGCTTCTGAACCTGGTTTGAAACATCATCATACAATCATTTCACGGCATCACCTAGCTACGGCCTGAAAATAATGGACAATCTGTGCAAACCTTGAAAAATATATTTTGGCTACAGAGACACATCACCTCTTGGTGTTATGGCCATTTTGTAAAAGGTCTGTGTTATTTCTATCAGTAAAATCATGCTTTTGGAGTCAGATTTGGTCCATCAATCTTTTACTTCAAAACTTGCATTGTAATTTTATCAAATTCATTGGCAAAATCAAAATTGCATTCATAATGCCTTTATCGTCATTGTTGCAAGACTTCAAATTGTAAGTGCAGCTCCATCAGTGGTAGAATAAGACATGTATGAGCATTAGAGACGATACAAATTTACAAGTTTAGGAGCTCTAAATTACTTGATTCTATTTTTTCCAGCAGAATCACAACATTTTGTCAGTAAAAGACAGCTAAACAACATGAACAACTTAATAAAACCATGTGGCAAAAGTGGCCACACTAAGAAACTGCCCAGACAGGAAACAGTGATGCAGAGCACAGTGACAGAGCAGAAGGTCTCATCTCTGTTTGATGCTCCAATGCTCTCACATTACAGCTGAATATCTGCAGAGCTTGCTAAAGTGCTTTTTAAACCAGATGCCACTAGGACTACCTGTGCCCCGACCCTGTGTGAGTGACTCTTTAGGTCACAGGGGTTGTTCGCTGCAGGAGAGCAAACTCTTTGGTTTGGAAGGGAATTTTTACTGAACTCTGATCAGGATGCAAATGTCTGTCTTCTTTGTTTGATAATCTCATCCTAAAGCCATTAAAACAGGAGTCCTGTGCATCAAACTTGCATGTTGGCGGCTCAAGAAGTGATCTTGCCATTGGTCTTGAATAATGCATGTGTCATTATTATGTAAAGGAGTCATTCAAGGGACAAATTCTGGCAAAAAAAAGATAATATTTGTTAAAGAGGGGACAAGATAGTCTTATACTTCCTGACTGAAGCCAGCCTGAAATGTTAACTATTCTAGGTTTTATTCATAAAGAGTTCTGCTCTCCTAAACTCTGCTAATCTGCTTCTTTGGGCCTGTGTAGGTGGTTGTCTGATCACATTTGATTGACAGCATCCTTTCAACAAAGGGAGAGCACTCAAGTCCCACCCACACCGAAGGGGAAAACAATTTATGCTCTCCATTGACCTTGTAATGTGTGAAGGTGCCTCCTTGTCTCTTTCATCTGCTTGCAAACAGCAGAATAAAACCAAACAGCTTCTGTGCATGGGGATGTGTTAACAGAGTAAAGAGCACAAACTGTTTTTTATAAGCTGTAGTGGTGACAAACAGAACCTTTAAGGTGATGGAAGTGGATACGGGAAGCAAAATGTGGAGGATCTGGAGCTTTTAAAGTGTGAGCAGCTTGTTACAAGCGAACTACAGGGACTAAAGCTAACCAAACAATGGAAGCCCTTGTTTTTGTTTCGGTCATATTAAAACACCTCACGACTAGCCTTTCAGTGGAATAACACCTCTACTAAGAGATACAAAAGAAGAGGCACTGACTAAGACTTACAGCCATGAGTATGTTAGCTTTCACTCTTAGATTTATCTGTATTTATAGATCCAACATAAAAATGCAAAACCTGGAGACGAGGTACTGGATTTAGTTTCTCAAGTGTTTGTGAAATATTAAATATCATCCTCTCCAGTATCTGCAGGAATTATCTCTATGCAGGAAGTGGTGTAGAGCAACAGGAGCAAAATGCAGTATTGCATCGTAAACTTCCAAGTCGTATTTTAACCTACTCAACATCAAGGATTGTAGGGAAGGGTGTGGGAAAGGGTTGGTGGAAGACCCCAAATGTGGAATCATGGTATAATACAGGATGAGGTGCACTCAAAAGTGGCTTAGAGGGTGTAGGTTCTCACAAGTGAAGATAACAAGATCACTAAAATTCTTACTCGACAAAAGCTTCATTCCTTTTATTCTGTTGTAGTCTTAACCACTAATTTATCATGAGTTGTCTTCACTCTGCTCTGAGTGAGAGTGAGCATTTTGAAGTTGTTCACTGAGGAGCCATAAAGCAACATTTGTCAAGTAGGACTGATAAAGCAAGACCTTCGTCTGATACATCAAACAATCCATTGCCTTTTCCATTTGATAAGTTTTCATATAAATGTGAATCAATCCAGTGAGATTTTCAGGTTGAAGGTAGTCTTATTCACAAAGAGAGAAAGAATTCATCAAGGAATCAAGCTTGAACTGCTGAGTCAGTATAATTCGCACTGATGCGAAGATGAATTTGGGTTAGGGCTTTACCGATACAACCTTTTCACTTTTGATACTATACTGATAGTGCAGCTTTGAGTATTGGCCAATACAGATATTGATCCAATACAGTTCAGCACAAATCACACATATTTCTATCACTTATTATGTGGTATGGATTGTTGGGCCTGAGCAAGTGATATCACTCAGGTCAAGAACAATAGTCAGCAACAGAAGGTATGAGAAGAACTGACCCATCTGTTATTCACCACTGGTTCAAATTCGTTCTAACCTTATTAATAAAAATAAACTACAATTGAACACAATAATTATGCTGTAAAAGTGCGAAATAATATTCAAGTTTATTTCAGTTGTTTTTTACTCTTGGTGTTCAGTGGGAACAACTGAGGACAGGGACAAAAACTCCCACAATATTAAGGTTCCACTGCTCCACTTTCAAAATGAACATGTCACTCTAATAACAAGGGCATAAAGCAAATAATCAGTCTGTTTCTGTGATCATTTGGGTTCTGCATGCTGTATTTGGACACTGCTCTTTGGACGATTGAAGTGCTGGAACAGGATGCACCGTTTGTTATGGAGTGCTTATATCAGAGAATTTAGATGCAGGCTGATTTCATCTGATTCTTGTTTGTTTCCCAATATCAGACCGGTATCCAATTGCCAATATCATTTGAGGACATCCCTAATTTGTTTTTCCTTCTCTTTCCAAAATCACAGTTTTATTTTGCATTTTCATATATGACAAAATTAAGAATTATAGATGAAGTTGACCAAATAACATGATTCAGGGTTGTTTTATGAGTAGGTTTTGTATGGTTTGTAAATGTTTGAGAGTTTATGCCTGTAGGTTTGAGTTTTTTTTCAAGTACAGTTAAGACCCTGGTTTTGCTTTTACCATCATGGCAGTGCAAGTTACACGTGTGTAAAATGACAAATATCACTTTTCTGGTCCTTTGCATTTAGAAATAATGTCTACCTGTGTTTAAGTGTTGGTTGAGTCAAACCCTGCACATTGCTGTCACCGTTGTAAAGAACCATAATATTGTCTCAAAATGACCTAGTTGAGGTGTTTTGCTTTAAATGGACACCTGTGAATAGTAGTCGTGATGGCATTATGTCTGGACTTCAATTCTATCCTTACTTTCAGGGTCCTTGTTTGACTGACAAAAACTCCAGTGCCAAAGAAGAACTTTAAGCCAAAGGATGGTGATTGCAAAGTGCTTGCTACATAACAAGGACCAGCAAATGGGAATGAGATGGGATCAGATTTTATTGACACCAATGTCATTACCGATTCTGCTTATCTGCCTATTTCTTTATTGATTCCCCTATCAATACCTGCAGAAATTACTGTTTCAGATTCAGTGCTCTACTGAGACAGGGTGTGACGATTCTTTTCATTTTTCAGCCAGCAGCTCTTTAAATCGAGAAATACTGATGCATTAAATTGTCACACATGTCAGTCCTGTTACTATATGCTGTGCTGTGCTGATAAAACTTTCAACTTTGTTGCACAGTTACCATAATTTTCATAAAATAAAGGGGAAATCACTTTTAACCTTTGATCTAACCCCTCTTTTATCTGTCCATTATGGTTATTATTCCATCTCCTTGCTCACTGTTGCAGCTGATTGCCTCTCGTTGTGCTTAATGTTAGTATTTTGCAAGGTATTTGGAGCTAAGTGGAAGGCTTTGATGAAGAATCTTTAGCATAAAGACAAATGATATTAATGGCTAACTAGTTGGAACTTATTTTTCTTGATTCCTCCTGAATATCAAAGCGCTAGTGCATGCTTCCTGAGTTTGCTGTTTGGACGACATAGGTGTATAATAATTTTCTGTTGTGCCTCAATGAGTTCAGACATGATGTTAATGCTTTGGTTGTTGGTTGTATTCAATGATACTGCCTGCCTTTCCTTTTGGTGGGTGTGGTTTTGAGTCTGTGGGTTAGTTTGAAGTGTTTCAATTCCTTTCCTAGCTACCCCCTTACTTTGGTTATGACAACTTGAATTCTTAATGCAACATCACATATAATGTGTCCAGTTAAGCTCTTTGCCTGTCAAACCAGCCAGCACAGCATAGAAATAGTTCAACAAGAGCTCTCTGGGGTCAAATAACCAAAATGTTCTGACATTTGCATAAAACAGTGTGTTCCTGTCAGCTCCTATCATTCACAGTTGATGGTAAAATTGGCTTTTCATTGCCTATTACATGAAGCTATTTTAAGCCTGTACACCCACTTTGATGTCTGATGTCAGACAAAGGAGACCAGAAACTGTCTGTCCTGTGAGATGTTCCTGCTGTTCCCTGAATCCGACTCTAAAAACAACCCCGTTATTGTGTGAGCTACATTGTCTCCTCTGCTTACTGACTGTCTGATGGAGCACAGGGCTTTTTCCATTTTCCATAACCTGCAGCTTGTTCTCTGTCAGACAATATCTACTGTAGATATAGTGTACGTAGGAGAGGGCCAGTAATCTATGCCTCACATCTCCTCTCTCGGCCTGAATGCATCTCTGGCCCTATTTTTCTTCTGAATCCATTTATTGCAGGACATAGTTGGCCAATAAAATCTGAGCAAGAGCAGAAAATACAAGTTAATATCTGCAGAGTGAATGCAGCTTTAAATCAGAAGCGCTTCGCCTTGGACTTACCGCCCTGTCTCTGTCCCCCTCTATGTCTGGATAAGACCTGAGGGCTGATGTGTGCTGCAGACGTTTCACTGTGTGCTTTAGCATTCTGCAAAGAGCTCTATTGATTTGACTTGATTGAGCTGTTAAATAAATTTCAAGTCAGACGTAATCCAATTTTTCTGCCATCCTCACTCTTTCTATTTCAGAAATTGGCAGCATCGACACATAAGCTGATGTTCGGATTGAAAAGACAGCCTTGAGGAGAGGCACAGAGGCATGAGTACACAGCTACACACAGTTCTTGAAATCAACTTTTCGCCTCACTTACTTAGAGCTGTTAAATTATATACACAACAGTTAGTTGAGACAAAGTATTTGATTGGACGAGAGGCATGCTTTGGGTTCAGACAGAAGCCGGCTCAGGGGCTGTATCGTTTGTGTGAACCAACTGACAAGTGTCCAATTTGCCTGGAGACGTGCCGCCCACCACCACTTATTGTGCTAAATTGAGGACTCCCCAATAGAACCAGCACTCCTTAAGGCATATTTACACCCTGGAGGTTTTGCACCCTGAGCTTTCGATGCATGAATTCAACACAAAGCAGGAGATGACTTGTTAAAAAGTTGTACCCCCAGACTTCCCATAATGCTTTGTAGATGGACATAGACTCTTGCAGTGCACAATGAATGAATGGGAGTCAAAGTTCAGGTGCAGCACTCTGCTTGCAGTGATTTTAAAATGTGTTTGAAGGATGTATCTGTAGAAGCAATATGTAACTCAGATATGCACTCACAGGCTCTGCTGCTTGTGTCTGGATTGCAGGACAATATGCTGCTCCATCAGAGATGCTTGGGGTCCTCAGGCTGCTCCCAGATCTGAGCCCACCATGTGTTATTTCTTTCCCACTCTCAAAACCAGGATGAGATGTAAACTCAGGTTTTGCCGCAGTGTCAATAAGCAGAGATGGAGTTACCTGGACTGCTTTTAGAGGCACTGCTTTGATTTCCAGTTGGTTACCATCATTTAGGAGTTTCAAGCCAATCAGAATCAACTATGTTACACAGCCTGGTAATGGGGTTTGAATATTGTTCGTGGTCTAAGATAATTCATATGCAGTTTTCTCAGAAACAGAGCTCCATGTCTGCTCTGAGCTTTAGCGGTGCAGTCTATCTAATGATATACAGTTGGTCAAGTCCATTATCAGCTTCTGCCCACAGATTTAAGACTGCTCCGTGTGTCGGCAGAGAGACATCCAGCCTGTTAGAGTAAAAACTTAACTTGAAGAGAAGTCGTAGAGGGAGGGAGTTGAAAAACTGGCTATATTGGAGGTATTAGAGTTTTACAGCCAGTGCTGTGGAGGTTTGAGCTGCCAAAGACACACTGTACTGGCATTTGGTGCTTAGTGGGTGGTAATTTCAGACCCTTTAACACTCCACAGTATCTGCCAGTTCTGCAAAAGAGTCCACTGTTCATATGCCAATTCAGCAGTTTTCCACCTCTCATAAGATGTGAAATTCAGCAAAATATTAGCTGACCGCCTGAGCTGTTCAGAATCAATTTACTTACAAATTACACTCCTGATGACTGGTGGCATTTCACCGCTGAAATGTCCAATAGCCCTGCAGTCACTCAGTTATATCCTTTTTTATTAGTTATTAGTCATAATAGTGTGACGGAAGTCTTGCGGTTTCTGCCGACTTTTATTGATGTGCCAAAACATTGTTCTAATTTAAGATATTTATAGATATTTGTAAAGATTTAATCACACACCACATATACTGGGATATATAAATCATGTGCTGTAAATAAATTTTAAATTAATTTTTGACTATGAAAGGATGAGAGAACTAGATGACATGAATTTCCTGAGAATTATTCAGTTAAAGTTGTTGGACTGACCTCAAGTTTTATTTTCATTCTCAAATTACAGAAAAGTTGCTGCACACAGACAATATCTCATACATTATTGGTATTTTGAATTTCAATCTAAAATTTCTCATAAACTGCACTTGACCTCCATCTAGATGAGTTATGCTGCTTTCCTTCTCCATGTCATAATCAGAGGAGCCCTGATACAGAATCCACAATGACTTTTCCAATCCACTTTTATTTTTCTTTGATAAGTTATCTATGGTCATTTGATTGTCTGTTTTACTTATTTGACAGCCAAGAGAGACAGTAAACATGAGGAGTAGGGAATTAGCGAAAATATGGTCACAAGTTGGCTGCTAAAAAGTAAGATACTGGAGGCTAAAAGACCATTTTTAAGTAGGAAAGTAAGATGAACAGTGCAAAAAAAAATCACATAACATGAAAAGAGTGGGCTCCTAAGCCCGTAGCTGCATGGTGTTACTGTTTTCCCATGAAAAACAAATATATGTTCTTAATCCAGCTTTAATGTGATCCACAGACTGCACAGCGGATAACTTTGTGCCATGTCGTCTTGCTGCAGGCAGACTGAGTTCATGGGTAATAGGTGTAGTGACCCTGGACCGAGTTTTTACACCACTGTCTTATCCTGCGGGGCTGTCAGTCTGCTGTCAGCTTGTCTCAGTGTGTATCAGAGTGTGTGTGAGTGTGTGCAGAGCTGATGTGGAAGTAAATGTACACTGTGTACTGTAGTAGCACTCTGGAAAGCAGGAGAGACATGGATCCACTTAGTGTTTGTGCACCAGCTTTACTGCGCTGTGTGCCGTGCTGATGTGTGTTCAGTGTGCGACTCGGGCAACTTGGAGCTGTCTGTGTGTTTATCCTCATCGCCAAGTCCTGGGGTTTTTGGCTTTTGGGGGATGCCTTTTCTTACTGCCGATTTTATGACTGGATAATGGCAGCTTGTGTAGCTGGGGATAACAGAAATCTCTTAAGTGTGTCCTCACGGACTATCTACGTCTTTGTCGCCAGCTGAGGAGTTATAGGAAGATTTTTTAGAGGTTAAATCTCATCTCTGTGCAGAATATTGTTGCCACATTAGCATATAAATGTGCTCCTTGTGAGATGCATGTTTAATACGAGAGAGATTTAAAAGTATAATCATACACAAAGTGATGATGTGGCAGTGAATGGGACAAACACAAGACAGGGGAGGCGTACTGATGAGCCTTACCGCCCGCTCTTTGTGTGAACTCTGTGTTTGTGTGTGTGAGACAGCAGATAGTGTACATAGAAAGATACAATGAGTGTGTGTATGTGTGTGTGAGAGAGAGACTGCGTCTGCCTGCCTGTGTGAATGACAGAACAATCAGCAGCAGCCTCAACAGGAGAAATATACACACTATTACTAACTGCAGTCTCTCCCCCCCTCTCCTCCCCCATTCTCACCTCACCTTTACCTCGCCCGTCTCCCCCTCCTTCTTCCTCCTCTCTCTCCAGAAACCAAAGCAGAAAGACTGGCATCCTCCTGATGGCTTTATCCTGGGCCTGTGGACTTTAATCCTCATGGTGTTTTTCCAGACGTACGGCATCAAGCACCTCAAACACATTTTCTGAGGCCTCAGCGTTCGCACCGCTAGATATCTGGGGACACGAGGAAGCTGATTGGGAGCTTTTTACCGAGGGGATATTGGAGGGGAGGTGCAGTTTGAGACTGGCTTATGTTTTTTCCTGGAAATGGAATGAAGATGTATGGCACCACGGTTGCTCTGCCAGGGACTGTGATGCAATTGGTGCCTTTATTTTAAGATGATTGTTTTTACCGGTGAAATGAAAAGCAATGCCATTTTTTCCCTTTCTGATGCCAACTTCACTACCTTTTGGAAAAACACTTGCAGATTTATTTCCTAGCTTTCTCACAAGATATTAAACTGAATAAGTACATTTTCAGACGGGGCTAATGAAATATGTTAGGTATAGTACATGGGACACCACATCTCTGGTTGAATCAGTGGTTGATAACAGCACTCGTGTTTGTATCAGAATAACCCTCAGGATGAGTTAAAAGGGAAAAGTGGAGCCTGAACTCTTCATGTGTCATTGGAGCTGTTTGAAATTTGAAATGCTATTTGAAATGTTTCTTGTACTGACTGCATATAAAGCTGGATGATGTGTTTCTTGTTGTACAAAAGTGATGCCAACTCCTTCATTCTCCTCATGACCAGCACGAACATCTTGTGAATTTCGAGCTAGGTCTGCTAAGTGCCCCTTCCATTCACAAAAACAAACATTGATTTACCCCTAAATCACTTGTATACAGCACCCTAATTAAATTCTCTTATAGTTTATATTTATTTTAAGCTACTTTGTACAATAGTGCTTTTTTACTGGTTCTCGAATTAGTGTGTGTTGACATGTTAATTTCTAACACTCCTTTATTTCAGTTTGACTGTGACTGAGGTAGCATGGGTCCAAAACTATCATGATGCAGAATAAAAGCAACAACCAGCTGCACATAACTTTTAATGAGAAGGTTTGAGGACAAGCAATTATACTTTGGCGACCTCATATTTACTTTGGCAGCCTGCCCAGGTACTGTCTGTGTGTTGTAAACACTGAGTGTGACAAGAACTAATTATAGTGGCAGAAAAAAGGCATTATAAAAAGTTACTGTAAAATCCAATACATAAGCTTCATGTCTAAGACCTAAAATTGAGATCCGTCCTTTCTGACAGCGCCATCAGTAAATCAGATAAAATGCAAAGAGAGGTTTTTTTCCTTACTATTGTATTTAACTCAATAGAGGGGTCTTAAGTACAGTGCATCAGATATAAAAGTGAGGTGGACTGGAAACTGCACATAAGGTATAAGGTAATGGAAGTCATACTTAAGGCCCCTCAAAAATACCCAGTCTTCAATATGCAACTTCTACGCATGATTTTTTGAAACTTAATAGGGCTGCACAATATAACATTTCGGTATTGTCACTGTCATACACGCATGCACAATATTTATATGACAAAGTTACGTGATATATTTGAGCCTTTCAATTAAGTTTATGTCTCCTGTCTACTCCCAATCACACTACAAATAAATCTAAATGAGCATCCATTTATATATTTTAACACATTACATGCAATGACTCAAACAGTTGTCGCTCTGTCATCTGACCTGCTGTTAACAGCATCAGGCAGAGCGAAGTGTTGCATGAGTAGTAGAGAATTCAGCTTAACAGAGTAAAGCAGTAAAACTTAAAAATATATTGCTTTATATATCATAGGACACAAAGTTATCATGCACCCCTAGTACTTTATTTATTTTTATTAATTTGTATTTAATTGTTTCAATAATGCCCCATCTGTTGAAACAAAGAGACTCGTTAGATGCCCGTTATTGCTGCTGGTCATGTTTTGGCCTCACTTTTAAGGAACAGTCATGTCATTCTTCTTTATATACAGCCTGGTTACTTTTTTCTAAGAGTTTCCTTGTTTGTTTTTGTGGGGTTTTTGGTGTGTGCAAAGCTCTGTTTAGTTGAGTCATTCCATAATTGCATTGATTTGGCTAAAAAATGCACTGAGCTGAGTTCCAAGATAAGACTTTAATTTATTTTTCCAGGCAGCCCTGCACTGAATATTTCAGCAGCAGTTTTTGTTTAAGAGCTCATCAGAAAAACGTCTGCCTGGTCAGGGGAAGAAAATGTGGGACGGGGGGCAGGCTGATTGACCGTGAGAGAACTGAGGAGAGATTACTGTTTAATGTCTCTCCTGTCCATATACATTACACCCCTTGACCGTCACATCCCGCTTGTGAGGGATAACAATCACACATAATCCCATCTCGCCATGATGGACCCATCCACTTTCCCATTCTCTAAATTGCCCTCCCTGTGGAAACATCCATTAGCTCCCCAGCCATGTACTCGCCTGATTGTATTCCGGGTGATGGACAGCTATTTCCCAGGCCGTTTCCACGCTGTGCGTTACAGCGGCGATAAGTGAGTGATAACCCAGTAAGCTGCCGGTCGTCCCAAATGAATCTTCTCTTCGCCTGGATGTGTTTTTCCTCTTTTTTTCTCCCCTCTCTCTCTCTCTTCTCTCCTTGTGTAACCACTCTGTATTAGACTCATTGTTGACTGATGCTTGGAGCATATGGATTGAACCCATGGAAGTTTATCTTTGCTCAGTGGCACCAGGAAACGCCCACCAGGTGTCCGCTGCCACCCTGCCTGGCGGCTGTAGTGGAAAACAGATGAAGTTGAAAATTGAACTGTATGTATGTGAAGGCAACTGCTGTGTCAGCCACAAGTACCTTTTTCTTTCTTTTAAATTATTTATGCAAGGCTTATTTCTCTCTCACTGTTTCTATCTCCTGTAATCTCATATCCCCTTTCAGAGAGGAAAAGAAAATGGGCTCATTTAATACCAATTGTTCAGACTGACACCCTGATTAAAGTTGAAACACTGAATAAAAGGATTGTATTTGCGTCTCCAACTGCCCTTTTTATAACTGTATTTCAAAGACATTCAGCTTCCTTAATTACTTTGTAATACTGTTTCAAGACACACTTTCTTTTTACTGCTGCAGACCCCTTGAAGGTATTCCTGGCAGAGCTCGCAGTCTGAGTGAGTTTTATAACACAAGACCTCCTTGAATCTTGGGTTTCTTTACACACCTGCTCTGTTGTTTTTTCTGGAAGAAGTTCAAACAATTCAGGCAAGTTTTTCCCTCTTTAGGGTTATTTTATTTATTTAATTTTTTTCAAAGACAGAGCAGCCTTCAGATCCAAGCCTCTGTATGTAATCTGTGTATACCAGGCTGGCAGCAGATATAGAGGAAATTAAAGCCACCTGATCTTAGATGGATTTGTTTGTTCTTAAACCCGCTTCAGAATTGACTCCATCTCATCTGTGCCTCCTGTTTCTTCTTCTCCAGCCCTCGCAGATGGGATTGAATATGCTCAGCCGCTAAGAGTGGAGATGCGCTCCCTTTTCTCACTGTGGTTTCCAAACACTAATAAACATCAGTCTTTCCTCCTTCACACCTGATTTGGCGGGGGGAGCCAGGGACAGGACAATCTAACAGCAGCCTCCTGAAAACAGGCGGAGATGTTTCTGGGTGAAGAGTCAGGCAGGATCGCTCTGAATGTGCCACACTGGTTGTTCAAACAATGAGCATCATCAGCATTCAGCTACCGACCCTCACGCCAACGCTGGTTGTCTTTCAAGGCAGAGCCAGTCGACATTAGGCTGTGAGAGAAAATGTGATGTCTTCCACAAAAAACAAACAGAAACATGGATGCTGTATTTGAAAGAGTTAGTGCACACGGCAGGTCGTCCAGTTTTCTATGAAACTCCAGATTTCCATCAACATTCCTGTCAACGAGCCTTTGAAACGTCAGTCATTCCCAGGAATGATAATTGTAATTTGAGCAGCTGCAAATTTCAATCAACTGCAGAAAAAGAAGCACAGACATAAATCATGATCAGCAGTGCACTCCTGCTGCATTTCTGACTTTAAATGGGGTCTTTTTATTAAACTTTGATTAGAAGAACGAAAATCACAGGGAGAGACGGTGTGTGTACGTGCTTTGGCTGAAATCTCCAGAATAAATATGAACAACTTTCTCTTCCTTGTCCAGATTGCATTGTTTGAAATTCATTTATGCTGCAAACTATGCAGAAAGCAGAGCCACTTTGGATAAAGGACTGCTGGTAACAAAACTTCTGTTGTTAGCACAAGGAATAGTTTTGTTTTATCAACCATTTTTGTTCAAATATTTGATTCTGATTGGTCAAAATCTTGTAAAAATAGTGATTAGTTCTTAACATAAAAAGTGACACTTGATCACATATGTCCAGGACATTTCTCCTGTGCCCATTTAACTTGATAGTGTGTTAAAAACATTAGGGTATCTCTGATAGAAAGCATCTTGTCCTGCAATCCAGACACCAGAGATGCTTTCATTTTTGCATGCAGACCATTTTTGTTACTCACTTAGCTGCAGATCAGAATTATTTCAACATTGATGGTTTAGAGGATAAATATTTCAGGGGGAACTGTTCACTGATCTAAGCGTTACCTACAGTCACACCAATAGAAATTAAAATACGATGACCTGAAGTGCTGGTTTCCTGTGACTGTATGTCAGACTGTCAGACTGTATGTTTGTGAGTATTTTGTTTGTGAGTATTGTTCTGCGCATTAGTAAAGGCTTAAGTGTTATCGTGACTCAAGTGTTGATGTTGTGCTGAATCCTTCTCAGTCCTCGTCTCAGAATGTTACCTTGTTATATGTGTATAAATAAAGAGGCCGTGCTATTTTTACACACGTACTCCTCAACCCTCAGCTGCAAAGACAGTCAGGGATCAGTTTTTAGCTCTAGGGAGGAACAGTCTTGTAGCTTTGCCTGTCTTTCATGACTATTTCAGTGTGACACGGCCTGATGTCACAACCACACAGGATGAAGGATTGAGCGGTAAAGATGGCAGCTGCCATGAGTGGAGAGTGAAGGTGAGTCACTGGCCTCTCATCCCACTCAGAGGCTGCGTGTGTCATCTTTATTTTAAAGGATCTATGAAAAAGAAAAAACAGCTATATCTGTATTTCTATATCTTACATGTGAACCACTTTCTCACTGTTTGACACAGAAACAGTAGAATGATTAAATACTGATAAAAAGTCTTTTATTGACTTGACTTATACATTTTCAGAATGTGCAAAAACAGAAAAGAAGAAAACAATCACTGGAGGGGGCTTGAGTGAGTGATTTATCACCTAAAAGAGGAAGTCATCATTCTGGGAAGCATCCTTTCTTGAAGAGTGTTTGGTGACCAGATTGGTGCCTGTTAACAGATTTTACACACAAAATCCAAAGACCCTTTGTACTTTGCAAAGTTGGGCAGAGTTGAACTGAAGCTGATGTGTTACGTGAATGACCCTGATGTCTTCCAGACAGTGACGTACACAGATTACTCATCTAATACTCATACTTGAAATCATTGATATCTAAATCAGTATTAGAGGTGAAATAAAAATGAATGTCTGCACAGGTAATTTGTAGCCTTAGGGGCTGTGGTTCATCCAAATCTGATCTGTGGCCTTTTGTACTCTCTCTTCCCCGTGTATTTTTTTTAAATTATCCGTTTTAAAATGAAAAAAAAAGAAAGAAGTAGTAAGCCCTGTTACCCCAGTCAGATGAAAAGAGTCCATCTACCCAAATTTTGAAATATTAAAAATCAACAGACTGCTGGAACTGAACTTTTAGGGAGACCATGAACTTTGTTTTTTCGAGTATTTGAAACTAGTTTTGAACTCCAGAGAGCTGTTAGTAACAGCCTTTTAGTCTTCCCACACAACTCTCCTTGAGTTAGTTTCAATGCTCAATAAGCCAAGTTCATGATCTTGCCAGAGCCAAAGCAACAGGCAAATGTATTTAATATTTTCACTCCTGAAGGCAAACCTACTGAAAATGTGACCTCCTGTAAGTACATTGTTTATTAATGCTCATGTGCAATGTATATATCACTGGATATATTAAAAGCTCAAAGTGCAGCCTGGATTTTATTCTGAATTAGAGCAGAAATGGAGCAGTATGCCTTTTAGAGCAAAGACAAAGAGGCAGCGGCTTCATTTCTGCCTGTGTTTAATTATGGTGATGTATTGTGTATATATGCCTTTACAGGCCCTTAATTCAGCGTGTGCTGCACCTCTTTTCTTCATTACTTACATAAAATCCCTCCCTCGCCATTGCTCTCTTTATGATGTTGGAGCTAAGTCTTTGTTTCTGTGTTAAAACTATGACCTCTGTTTGTATCATTTTTTATATGTGTTTGTGATGCTGTAAGGCTGCTGCCATAGCCAGTTTTTTTAGTGCAACAATTATTAAAATCTCAGTAGAACTTCCTAATTTGATACATTTCATATAAAAATCAAATTACTAAAACTAATTAATTCAAAAATCTTTACAGGCCCTGTGAGGAGTTAGCAGCTGACATTGATAACCTAACAACAGTCATAAATTCATGCTTGTATTTCTTTGCCAACATAAAAGCAAGGTCAAGAATTATTTAGTAAAGTAATTTCGAGCACTAACATTAATTTCACAGCCACAAAACAAATTCTGCAACTAAGAAGAACTTTCTTTGTCTGCAGGGGGCGCCAAAACAACACGTTGTTTTTCCCGTAAAAATATCCAGTACATAAAAGAAACAAAGATGGTGATGGTTGTAAAAATGATATGTGGAATAATATATTTATGTTTTCTGGTTATGCTAAAACCAGCAAATTAGCTGTTACCTACAGCTTCACTGTTTTACTATTCAACTTAACCCAGATGTAACATTTATTCCTCTGCCTGCTGGAAAGTTTAAAGATGGGTGCATTCGGCTTTATACTGGTATACTTGTAAAAAATAAAAATAATAATACATCTCTCTCAGTTAATCAAAATAATAAAAATAATCATGAAAATCAGGAAACAAAATCCAAAACAAAATAAGAATGATAATTTCAATCATTTTAGCCTGTATGTGAAATTTTTTATCGGGATACTGTCTCTTTAAGGCTCCATTCTCCACAAACCCCCTTCCCTCTAATTGGTCGGCCCTCTGGAGGCCTGTCAAGGGCAAAGCTATGAACAGACCTTGGTGTTTGAGGCCCAAATCCAACATGTCATCAATATGTCAGGATCTCATGCAAAAATATTTGGGGGTTTGACTATTCTAAAAGTTTACAGAAAGATTTAGGAATTTTTACAGCATATTAACAGGACACAGAAAATCTGCACACGTTCAGCAAAAACCTCCAGAATTGGTGTAATGTATTGATGTTTGGTAAATATGGGAGAAGACAAGACTCCCTCTTTATATGCAGTAACCTTATTCCTTCAAGTTATTTATGAAGCAAAATTTTCAGGTATTCATTATGGTCTTTATCAAAATTTTCCACTGTGCCCTGCTTTTAACCACAAAATAGTGAATATCTTCAAGGATCTTGCTGTGACTCATACAAAACAGCACTCTAAACACATAAGCTTGGCATCTGACAGCTTTTCTTTTATTTGACTACTTTCTGATTTTATGTTGATACCCACAAATAAAACAATAATAGCTGTGGCTAAAATTAAAAATGTGCAAAAGAGTTAATTATGCAAAGGCCGAAGGGTAAAAACTTGTCAGTTCCCAGCTTATGATTATTTTGCAGACTAGTTTAACATGAATTAAAACCCGGAGGAATGAAGCTAATATTTCAGGTGTATGCTCATGAAGTCAGCAGCTGGACTCAGAGTCAGGAGATGAACAGCAGCATCTCTCCTGCTCATTTGTGATGTATGAAAAGCAATCTCATGGATGTAAATCTCACCCTCCAGGTGTATGAACTTATGTATCTGACCCACGGCATCTCTCCTCTCATTACTCACATCCTTATTGGTAAACCAATGGGGACGCAGCACCAGGATGAATCATTAAGATAACCACATGTGGCATCACTTTTCTCCAGACCTGATTCGTATTCATGGAGAAAAAAAAATCTCTGTGAGGGGAGGAGCAGGAGCTTACGAGGAGCTTACACTACATGAAATGAGTGGAGAGTGCACATAAAACACAATCGAGAGCTGGAGAGGAGAAGAGTGACAGATCACATACTCATCAGTTTAACGAAAGTAAAAAAAGGGTGTAATTCTAGGGCGAGGTGATTCAGGCTCCCAGCAGCAGCGGTGGATGAATATAGCAGGATGGATGCCGCCGCTGCATCCCTGCACTCCATCTTAATCTCCCACTTGTCTTTTGTGACTTAGCTGTGCATTTACATGGAAATCCGACTTGTAGCTGTATAAATCGCACTATTAACTGGTGACAGGAGCTGAAAAAGCTGGATGATGCATCCATACAGGGCCGAGATGATACTTCCTGTGAGGTTACACTCCCGTCATTCAAGCAGGAAAAGTCTGCACTGCAAAGTTTGACTTTTGGGTGTCTCTTTAGTAAGCACACATCTGAAAGGCAGCACAAGTGAAAGACAGGGAAGTGAATGTCTGCTTTGAAGGCCTGCAGGGGTCTAAAGGAGCTCATCCAACTTGACCTTTTCAATCTCTGAAAGCAGCAGGAGAATAAAATGCCTGAACAGGGATAATTCTCACTTTCAAACAGACAAATTCAACCGAAGCTCCAGTTTTATTAGTATTCCTCTAACACTGTCTCGAGCTCTACATAGTCAGATTACGGGCATTGTGAGGATATTTTTCTTATTGAACTGTGAGCAGTGAAGCCTGCAGATTACTCTGACCAGGGGAGGCTTTGTGTAGAGCTCAGATTCAGGGTTGTATCCTCTGTGATCCCTCCCTCTGTGCATGTGTGTATGCATATGTCTGCCAATATGCATTCACTACATACATATCCTCACAGCGTGTTTGCACAAAGACGAGAAGGATGTGCAGTGCATGCATGCATTGAGAGTGACTTATGTATCCTTGTATTATCTGACTTTACAAGGCTTTACAAAAATTAGATGTACAACTTTGAACTGCTTCACCTCTGTAGTGATGAACACTGCAGCAGTGGAGCTCTGTTTACAACAAAAGTCCTGCAGGATCAACAAAACTCAGTCTCTGTGTGAGGTTATCCTTATCCTCACACTCTGTTGAGGGTCCAGAAAAGATGCAGAGTTCCCTTTCTTTGGGATTCTGTAAAGTACTTCCTTCAACCAGACACCGGTCATGTTGTCTGGGGCACAGTTGTCCCCTCCAGTGTCCGGTTGGCCGGGAGAGGCTTGGGGGTCCAGTCCGGCTGGTAAAAGTGGATGTTAAAAGTCCGCGCCCAGTCTGCAAAGACCCGCTTCTCTGTGATGAAGCGGTGATGGCTGCCTCTCCGCCCACGCTCGTGAGAGATATACATGACGCACTCGTCCATTCCTCGTGGCTCGTAGTAGTGGTAAGGGACAGAGTGATGGTGGTGATGCTCCCTACAGAGTGTGAGAGGACAGACAGTTGACATTTAAAAAAAAAAACAGTTTTTAATGAGTCACTTGAGTTCCATGTGACACCCTGCAGAGTTTTTCATTTCATGGTGAAAGAAGGAGACTGATCTGAATAAATTGATTTGTCTTTGCAGGGCTAAAGGAGCCAAATTGACCTTGTGCTGATTATTTGTTAAAGGCCACCTGCAGCTGGACGCTGATGGGAAAAGACAAAGTTTTTTGTCAAAGTGTCTGGGCTCTGTTAAAGCATACATAATGAAATATGTGAAGGGAAAAAAATGAAGCCTCAGGGTAGCTCAGACAGAGAAAGAAGCTTATTTTCATCCCTGCATTCAACAGAGAACTCCATTTAATCATGTATTGTGTGTCCCCTCCCCCCGTATAGGCGATCTATGCCAACATGAAGAGGACCTCGTCTACCTACAGAGGCCTGCTTTCAGAAATATAACCTTTGAGCTTTGAACAAACAGTTTTCTCTGGTGTATTTCTCGTTAATAAAACAGCTCATGCGCATAGGTATAGTTTTTTTAAATTCACAGAGAGGAAAAAGAGAATCAACCACCAGTGAAAAGGTATAACAGGTATGATGGACTTAAAGGGTGTGCTGAACAAAATAGAACATGAGGTTTCAACAGTCTTATTGTTTCTCTATGGAAGAAGTAGTAAATCCATGAGCATAACTTCAAAAGTTAGTGAGAATGAACTCTTTATATTTCAAGATCACAGTCATTATTGTACTTTCCTGTTAGCCTTTAAGAGGAAAGATATGAGCAGGATCCAGCTGCTTGCACTGAAATGAGTTCCTCCATCACTTTGTATAAATAATTACTCTCCCTCATTGGGGAGAATTTTATGTTTTTGAGTCTTCTGACTTTATTTTGAAAATATCAACTTCATTAAAAAAAATTGCAAGGTGTTTTCATCCTTAATTTACTTCTATCATTTGTAAAAAAAGGAAACACTAAAGCAGATTACTGTTTTGAAATGTTATTTTGTGGGTATAATCAAAATGGGCACAATGGTGGCACAACATTTAACGCTGCTGCATCAGCGAGAAGGTAACCTGTTCAAATCCCAGTAAAGACAAAGTGGGTCCATTTGTGTGGAGTTTGCATGTTCTCCCAGTGTATGCATGGGTTCTCTACAGATACTACCGCTTCCTCCCACAGTCCAAATACGTGCACATCAGGTTGTTTGGTGACTCTACACTTCCTGTAGGTGTGAGTGTGTGTGAAAGGTTGTCTGTATCTGTGTGTCAGCTCTGTGATTGACTGGCGATCAGTCCAGGATGCACCCTGCCTGTCGCCTTTCGACAGCTGGGACAGTCTCCAGCCACCCGTGACCCTGCATAGGATAAGCATTTGAAAAATGAATGAGTGATCGAAACGATCAAAACACTGCTCCATTTTTATCACGTACAAATATTTTTCCTTTTTCACTTTTTTACTTTTCAACATTTGAACTTAAGTTAGAGGGAAAAGTCACCTGGTGAAGCACATTTCAAAAAAGCAAACCACTAAACCGATTTTTGTACAATCATGTTTTGTTCTCATATACTCTATGCAACACTCCTCTATTTTATGTTTTAACTGTGCAACTGAGAATGTCACACATTACAAAGAGGGAGTCATTGTCATCTCTGCGATACTTTGTGTTACAAACTTTTGAGGAGCACATTGTCATATCTGCAACATTGAATCTCTATTTCTCATTTTTCTGCTTCTGCTTTTCAATGTCTAGTATTATTGCATCATCTGATAAACTTTCATCAGTTTTAGACTCCAAACACTGAAGGGTTTTGGATTAAAAGAAAGTTTTTTGGCGAAGTGAGCCAGAAGCTATCAATTTACCAGTCAATCTATGTTCCAACGCTCGCCGATGATCAGGAGCTGTGGGTAGAGACTGAAAGAGTCAGAGTGCTAATACAAGCAGCTGAAATGAGCTTTCTCTGCAGGGTGTCTGGGCTCAGCCTTAGAAATGGGGTTCAGAGCTCCAAGTAGAGCCACTGCCAGATGAGGTGCTTCAGGTGAGACCTCCCTGGGAGGAGACCCCAGGGTAGACCCAGGACATGTTGGGGGGATTATACCTCTCAGCTGGCTAGGGAAACCTTCCTTATCCCCCGGGGGAGCTGGTGGAAGTGACCAGGGACAGGGGTCATTGGTTTTCACTGATGGTATTGCTGCCCCCATGACCCGGACCCAGATAAGCAGTGAAAAATGGATGGGTGGGAAGTTTTAATGTGACCAGTATTCTACATTACTTCTCCATTACAACTTTCTTAGTTTATGTTCATGTTTTGCTCGTCAGCACCCTTGAGGACTTAGATCTTTTGCAATTTAGGATGCATCAAGTTCCCAGTATTGTCTGGCAGCAAAAACAAAAATTGATCCAGCTCTGGAGGAGCTTTATTCAAAATACCTCAAATAGATTAAAAGAAATGAGGCCAAAAAAGCCTTGTTGGGGGATATTCTCAATTCATGGATCTGTGAGAGAGCTTTTTTTATTTCAAACATCAAACTTTTTGTTTTATTCATTCGAGTCAAGTAGTTTTGGAGATCTTGGAAGCGCTGGGGAAATTAAAACAGCACTGACCAGCAAGATACAGTATAAGCTGTTCCTTAGTTCAACCGTGATGTACCAAATACGTGGTCTAAATGAAAAATCTGACTATTTGGTTGTACAGGAGGTCAATGTTTCTAAATATGCCAAGGACTTTCATTCTCTAGTGCTCCTGCATGTGTTAGAATTAAAAGCAAAAAGACAAAAATTGAAGTTTCCAGACAAACAGATGCACATTACTGTTGTGTTTCAGCTTTTTCGGGACTGCAGTAATTGAGGCTCAAGACCCTGAGCCTCTAAAGGGAAATTACAGCTCTGTAGCAAGTCATTAAGAGCACAAACAGCGCTTTACAAACAGCGAGAAGCAGCTTAACAACACGGAAGACACATTCAGGAATTGAGTTAAAGGCATTGAAAAGCTTGAGATGTGTGCAGGACTTAGTCTGTGATGCATCTTTTATATTTAGAAGTAACTGATGCTTTAGCGTAATAGATATCTGCCCTTGAGGTGAATAAAACATACCTGACATGGTGTTCATTTTTTATCACATCGATTAAAAACTAGCCGACTGCCCTTATTAGCAAAACGAGGAGGCTTGATAAGTAGCTGGTGAAACGATCATTACTTTATTTGTGCCTGAACCCACAATAGTAAATAATTCTAAATCAATCAGAACAGGAGCAGCGCTATACTGAATGTTTTAAAGTTTGTGTTCTCTGCTGAGAAACCTGAAAAGATTTGTTTCTCGTCCAATAAAATCCTCCAATTAAAGAGCTGGCTGAGACGGATGAGACGTGAGCTGTGATTCAAACCATTAAACTCTGCTAATGAGGGCTGGACGAGGAGCCAGACAGAGTCAGAACTGTCTCTGCATCCCATAATTCTTTGCCTATAGGCTGAATGGGACCTACGTCAGGGTTCTCAGTGTGTCTCTGCCATAATTCAGAGTGAATAAAAACTGCAGGGTGATTCTGGACAGAGGATCATCGTTTGTTCTGGGGATCTCTGGTCAGTAGAGATGGCTTTTTGTGAAAGTCTAATCTTACAGAGTGTAGTCTTCTAATTGATTGTCAAAATAACTCGTCATAGGGGGTCATTCTGCAACCAAACAATGTGCTGAGAGAAATAAAACACCACCTGGTCAGCTTTGAGCTCAGCTGAATTGTTGTGTGATTAGTTTCTGTCTCATACTGTGATACGTCCCAGGGCCAGCTCTCAATGGTTCCTGCATTAAAACTCAACACTTTATATAGTAATCTGTAGATATAAAGATATCACAGTACAAAAAGTGCCCCAGTTCAGCTCAGTTCTGATAACAAGTGCAATTTAGCTGTTGTTCTTTGTGCTCCAAACACCAGGCTGAAAGCTGCAGTCAGAGTGCCGCTGGGAGGAGCAGGAATAGAGAAATTGTCGAGTGAGAGAGAACAACGGACAGTAGCCCTGAGGCTGCTGCTTCGAATCAAAGGATACATTTCCTCATCAGAGTGCTCACATAAGAAGGAGAAGTTTGGGAGTTTATGAGCAATTCTCACATTCTCTCCTCGTGTTCTCAAGTGCCCTGCTTACAGGTACGCTCTTACATGGACAAAAGCAAACACTCTTGCAAGTTACTCGTATAATGTAATGAAAATCAAACAGCATTTTTGTTCACCAGCCTGATCATTTGCATGAGATGTGTTTACATTTTCACTTCCTAATAATAAAGTGAGGGCCTGATGAGAGATTGCATGATGTATTTCTGTAACATTGCTGTATATAAAGTTGGAATAAAATATTTTCTTTCTCCTCTCTTGATTGTGTCAATCTGATTTATTCTTTTTTGATGAGGCGTGTATCTTCTCAAAACTTTTTCCATCAACGTTATACTTTTGTCAGACACCTGTACAGCACAATTTAAAACAACACATGACTGAAGTTATATTCAAATCTTGTCCCATTCACGTTTCTTCCATTTATGAAACGCTCCTAAACTTAGGTCTGTTGTGTCACATCCTGAACTGGAAATGATCATCCATGCTTTTCTCCCGTCTGAAGTATTGTAATTCATCTTAATTACACTGGCTTACGGTCAAATTTAGGATTAATTTTTGAGGTTCTTGTTTTTGTGTACAGGGCTCTACATGGTCAAACTCCTGAATATATCCCCGACCTGCTCCACCCCCACCTCACCAGTCGGTCACTTAGGTCTTATGCTTTCTGACTGTCCCTCGAGCTTGTCTAAGGACAAAAGATGAACCAGCGGCTTCAACATAAAGGAATATGAATGTTTGTCACTGTTGTAACTTTTCCAAAGCTTTTAAAGACACATATATTTAAACAGGCCTTTGACTCATCTTGTAGAGACCAATGTTTTAACTCTTTAATGCCTGTTGAAGCAACTTTGTGACAGACCTGATTTGTGACACCAGGTCTTGATGCAGCTGAGATGACCTTTGTATCCCACTAACAACTATTGATTCATACTCTACACATATCAATGATCGTATCAAATTCACTATGTCACATTATATTGGTCAGAAGATGAACTTATTCCATCTATATGCATGTTGTAACTTATTTGAATCTATTTTCTTTATTTAAATCAACAATCTCCCTACTCAATTTAGCATCCAAAAGAATGCAAAAACATACAAAACATTTTTTAATATAATTGTAAATTAATTCAGGCAGTGGGGATTGAATTCGCTATTGTTTGTGTCTTTTATTCTTCTATGATTTCCTTTCAATATTCTTCCTGTGAAGCGCTTTGTGATTGTAATCTTTGAAAGTTGCTATACTCAATCAAACTTACTTTCTTACTTACTTACAATCATACTGTGAAGTTATGATACTGTCACATTTCCATTCATCACTACAACTCACTAAAAATCAAAATAACAAGGACTTTGGTCTTTCATCATAGTTTGAAAAGTCAAACCTTGAAAAGATGTTTTTTAAAGGACTTTTGAAGTAGTCGTCCCAACTTGAGAGCCCTAAAAGGCAATTTTTTTCTCAGATGGTAACTATTTTTAAGCTCTTTTAATCAGCGTGTTACTACAGGTGAGCTGACTGATCCCAGGGAAATGAGGCTTGTCTACAAACACAAACCCCCTACAAGCCTTTTTTCTCCTACTTTAGGGCACTTTAGGGTTGTTACACATACAGTAGAGAAAAATTGGCTTGAACAAAGACTTACAAAATAATGCTGCTAATCCTTTTCTGCTTGATTCCTTCTTTTTTTGTTGTTCTTTGTGTAAGCTTCTTATTCTGCTGCCCTCTCATTGACCCCCTTGTAAAATGATTTCTATGGAGGTATTCTTGTAAGATATGAAAGCATAATATAGCATGATACTGGTGACCTGAATAAGCAACAGAGTGAGACCTCTTTTCTCACATGTATACATAAATGTAAAGCAGCACGATGAGCCAATACATTTCATTCTAGCCTGTTTATTTCTCACTAATATTCAGGCTGCTTAAGTATTCCAAGATCATCCCCAGCCACACTGACATTTTATTTATCAGCTGCTTGAATTTATTACAGTTTTAATCTTTCTTATCAGGCAGCAGTGCTGCTGTGAATTTCTAGATATTTGAAGCTGCTGCGTATGTCGCTCTGCCTTAAAAGCTCTTAAAGAGGGAGCTTGGTGGTGAGGGGATGATTTAATTTTGCATTCAGCTCCATTGTCTCACCTGCAGTAGTCAGGGGCGACCATGCCGTAGACATTGATCCTATCGCACAGCTCCAGGGCGATGGTCATAGTGAACCAGCCAGTGCTCAGCCATGACTTTGATATCCTCCTGCATGTGAGAAGAGGAGGGGGAGAGAAAGAGAATGGTTGAGTTGATTTTATGCGTGGGAGAGCAGCAGCATGAAAACTGTACCATATTTGATTTTTTTCAATGTGATTAACTGGGAAAGATAATCAGAATATCTCACATCCGTGTTTTATGGCAGAATAAAGATTGATCTAAATCCAGGGGTCGATTTTCCTGACTGCAAGATCGTTCGAGTTCCCTCCTAGCTTCATTAAAATACAGATCCATCCCACATATATCGACTGGTACAAATGAACCCTGTCAAATACGCAAACGCTTAATCAGAAAGTGGTCTTGGTCGGAGTGTAGTGCAGAGAGTTGGAATAACAAAGCTTCATCTGCAGGATGATCTGCTGCTCTCACACAGCAGTTTCTCAGTCTGAGTAATGAGCTCTCATCACAGATGTGCTGTAATGAGAGAAATATGAAATGATCATTTCATGGCATCAGAAAATCTCTCTAACTGTTTGTCAGAAACGACTGTCTCACAGGATTTCTCTCAGATGAACAAACAGTCCGGTTTGGAAACCTTGTTTCTCACAGAGTTCCTTGACGCTTTTGAAATTTAATGGGCTCCAGAGTCATGAAAGTTTCACTACTACTAAACTTCACTTTTAATGAAAATATCTTGGGCTCAAAGTAAATAAACATGACTGAAGCTTTGAATCTGAGCTGGGAGAGATCATTTTCATAAGCTTGTTTACTCAAATTCACTGTGATGAGAGCACTCTGAAGTGAACACAATTAATTATAGAGTCACATAAGATACACTGAGATGTTAATCAGAGGTTTCTCTCTTTGAGGCTCTGGTGAATGGATGGAAATAAAAACAGTGCCTTACAAAGGCAACTTTTTACTTAACATTTAAAGCCTTACATCTGATACATCACTTATGTTTAGTAATTTAGAAACCCAGTTTTTGTGTGTTTAACTCTAAAAAGTCTGCTCACTTTCGTTTTGATAACATACCTTAGAGAAGGGGTATTCTGCATTTACATATTTTAAACATTACATAAAGTGTCAATTCTGGGAGGTTAAACTAAAGCTGTGTGGAGTTTGAAAACACCTCATATTCATATGCTGTAGGAACACATCCTTCAGTACACTTTGGAGGGGATGGGCTTCAAACACCGAGGTCTGCCCATAGCTCTCTCCCTGACAGAACTAGCCAATCAGAGAAAAATGAGTTTATAGATTGAGAACACTTGAGAGGCAGAGATAAAGGTATCCTCACATCAATGTGAGAAATTCAGGAATTTTTTGAGCGGTAAATCATGAAAAACCACCACAGATGGACAAAATAAAGCCCAAGATAAACGGACAGAGTGAATAATAAATTGTATTGCGGAGTCTGTCCAGATTCATGTGGTGTAGTAGTTTGGAGTCAAACATCCCTCCATAGGTATCCTCAGGAAGTGGGGATATGGGAGAGTTTAGACACAATTTTTTTGTGGCTCAGAAAAAAAAACTTGGAATTGACTAGAAAATGGGAACTCAAAACTCAGCTTTGCTTGACAACAGAGCTGGACTCAAATGATGGGATGATCCTGAACATCAGGCCAGACTTCCTCAACACATTACTGAAAAATTACAGAGTGTTTTCTCCCCTTTCTACCTGCCCCAGCTGTCCTCTGTCCTGTGCAGATACATGCTGAAAGGCTACACACAAAAAAACATAGTAGATAGGAAACATGACCTGCAGAGTGTTAGCACTGTCACTGTTTGCGCATAATAGCTTCCAATTCATAGCACCAGTGTGTTAAAGCACAAACCTCACACAGCTGTTATCGTTTCTGACTTCTCTTGTTTCTCAGTGGCAAATTTCTGATGCTGATCTCTGTTTTTTTGGCGTTTAGCCACAGCTGTAATCACACCAAGAACAGTCATGCAGGCGGTTTAGCTGCAGTGGTCCGGAGCACTTTGAGAACAATCAGTATTCAAGAAAAGGATTCATAGATTAGTTTTTTAAAAAAGAAAATCGTCTTGCTCTCTCACACACACACTGAGAAAATACAGAAGATTGAGCGGACGTAAAATATTCAGAAGGGATGAATCTGAATCCTTCAGCCGAATCGGGCACAGCTGTGCATCTAGTCATGCTCCTCTGCTGCACAGCTGAACCTCATCTCGACTGGGATTGTCACTGGTGACCAGTGTGCGTATTCATGCATAAGATATCAGGTGAATATTTCAGATAGAGGTATGGAGCTGAGGTTCCCAAATGAATATGAGCAACACCTGAAACCTTTATGATGTTTGACTGTAAAATATCAACAGTGAAGATAAAGAAGAAATATGTTCTACATTTGTTCAAATGAACTTTTTGATCACTTCATAATAAAAGATATGTTCTTTTTCCTCGTGTGTTTTACAACCTTGCAATCATTTCCTCATTCAATTTCTTACAGAAGTATGAGACTGACCTTCATGTTGCGTTTTATTTTCGTATGAAGGCTGGTTGAATTTTGCAGAATATACGCTGCAGCAAAGAGCAGAGTAAGAATAAAACCTGATTGAATCCTGGTGCAGAACAGTAACTCCAGTTCAGATTGAGCCATAAATTTCAGACCCTGTGCTCTGTCAGATGCAGGAAGGGTTGCATGTAGTTGGAAAAAAAACCCAGACATAATAGAGAAACAGCAGCAAGTGATTTTGGTTTGGGAGAAGCATTAAAAGTGATGTAATGCGACTGTATTCAAGCTTTTTCCTATGAAACTAAAATCTCAGAGCTTCAGACTTGAAACTCTTCTTAAATTACTCATAAGCAACTTTAAAACTTCTGCTCAACAGCTGTTTGTTTCTAAATCCAGCTTTCTGAGCCTGTATCTCAGCACAGCTGGGGTTTAAAGGGATAGTTTGGGTATTTTCAAATGAGGTTGTATGAGGTACTGGCTGGTGTATTACCAACACGGATTCCTGGTCAGCTCTGCTCCTTCATTGAAAAACTGATACAGATGCTCAGCTATTCTCTGCCTTTGTTGAGAAACTGGGAAAATACACTGAGTCAGCCGGTGAAATGAAAGATTGGAAGCTGGAATAATAAACTCTACAGACATACAGTGTCAGCTAGATAGTACTCGGAAATAAAATACATCAAACTGAGATGTACCTCAGACAAAGTTTCCAATGTGGCAGTAAACAAAGCAAAAGTCAAGGTGAATACGTTTTTCTTTGTGACAGACAGAATTTAAGAACACAGTTCAGTTTGTCAATATTTTAATCTAGAAAATGGAGAAAAAAAGTTGCATGTAGGTTGTCTATAGTGAAACTTATCACTTTTTGATTGGCACGAATTAACATTGCAACCTGCACAGGCATGTGGCCCATTAACCTGCAGGACATAACAAAGACATAACAAAGACTTTGCGAATGATGGTGGTGGGGGGGGGGGTTACTTAAAAGCACCTTCTTGGAGCCAAATGTGAGCTTCTTGAGAGCCAAAACAAATTAAGAAGTGCCCTGCTGAATCTACCCCTAAAGCGCCCTCTTGAACGCCGAAATACGCAGAAGTGCTCGTTCAGGATCCAAAAGTGCCCTCTTGGTAGCCAAATGTTTACTCAAGTGCCCTCCATGATGCCAAATTGCGCTTAAGTGCCTTCTTGGGAGCAAAAACACATGCTTGAGTTCCCTTCTTATACCTGAACCACACTAATCTGGCTGCTTAAAACATGATAAACTGACCTCCTGGGAGCCAAAACACATTAAAGTGTGCTCCTCCTGGGAGCCAAAATGAGGAAAGTGACCGCTCATGAGCCAAAATGCATGCTACAGTGTCCTTTTTTGGTTACAAAAAATGTGCGAAGTCAACTCTTGCAAGCCAGAACGTGTGTTGTACGTCCCTTTTTTCCTTTCCCCTCTGCCCTTTAAAATGAATGTGTACATCACACAGATATGTTAGACAATCTGCAAACCGATTTGACATTACTTACTTACAGATTTACAACGGTCACATGTGTCCAATTAGTTTTGCTCCATCTTGAATGATTTTCTGATATTTTCTTCCCTTCAGAAGATTCAGTTTGATTTTAAATGTCTGAACAAGACAGAAATTAGTCACTCTGGAGCATCCATCACTCCCATCCTTGGTGATAGAGAGAAGCTCATTTGGACTTTAAAACTTTAAATGAATCCTTGAAGGCTTATTTCAGTCTTGATTTTTTTTGGTTCTCTTCCCACTGCATGCTATCTTTTGCTAAAAATTGAATTGTATATGAGAGTTTGGAGGCAGAGGTTCAATGTCTTGCTTAAGTGCATTTTGACAGGATGTGTTCCTGATCTGTGGACCGCCTTGTCACCCTGCTGCTTGTTACAGCCTGCTTTTCTGTCCCACACATAAACAGCAGAATGCACAGCAGCTGAGGTTTAAACTCTGCGAGGCAAAGAAACAAAGAGCAGGCCTGATAAGAAAAGTCTTGACAGGAACAAGCAGGCGGGGGCTTCGACACCCAGCTTCCCTGCAGTTGATGAGAGTGACACATTTGGAGTGGAGGGTTTACCTTTTGGCTCAGAAAGGTGTTCAGACTTTGTTGCTCTTATTTTCTTGCAGAGTAAACTGTGTAGGGTGATAAATGTCAGGCAAACATCTCTGAGTAAAAAGACTGTTTAGCATTTGTGTTTTGAACATTTCTGCTGCTGGGGGGAGCTGGAATACAGACGCATCTTCCTAGAAAGGTGTGGGGGAGTGAGAACTATCTCACAATGTTGAAAGAAGTTCAAGGAAAGTCAAAGGCAGATCCCCCCACACCCCCCCAAGTGTTATGTGGGAGAAAAACTTTTCTATCTTAGATCTTAAAGGCTTTGTGACCACATCTATTGTATTTTGAGTCAGCTGCTGCATCACTCTGGCGCACAAGAAATGTCTAAAAAAAACAAGACTTTCAAAGACATAGCCATGAAGCTAAGCCAGACCGTCATCCTGGACTTCATCCTGGGATTTTTAGAACGCAGGTGTCATATAATAAATGGATAACTTAGTTTGGTGAGTTTGTTTACTTGATGCAGATACTCAACCGGTAACATGTTACTCTGCCATCAGGTAGCACACCAAAGTAAGAACATCAGAATAAAAAATTGTTGCTTGTTTGCCCACAGATCTGAAGATTGAGGCACACACTGCAGGGGCTGAATTCCAGTTTATTCAAGAGTCCCAAATGAAATGCAGAAGCCACAATCATGGCGCCATCAGCTGCTCCTGACAAGTCAGATGGTATTGATGAATTTCTGGCAATTCCTAAATCTGTGTTTGCCGACGACAAACTCTCGCACAATGAACAGGAAGCACACCAACAAATCTGCTGTCAAATTATACTTTTACAAGCCTGAACATTTTCAGATTCTGTTGACGTCATAAAAGTAAAGTTTCTTCAATAACTTTTTGTTGAAGCTGAATTCTTTTACTTTAACTTCTACTGTATTAACACTTTCAGGGACAAAGGCAGCAGCTTCCAAATATGTGCATTTAACTTTGTCTTAGAGTTATCATCGTTTCAGGGGGAGTCAGGGAGAATTCAGCTAAACAAAGTGAAGCAGTAAACTTGGAAATATATCGCAGTATATCACAGGACACAAAAATATCACAATATAATTTTTCCCCATTATCATGCACCCTTTGTCTAAGCGCAGACATATCTTGGAGTAACAACTGACTGAGCTTTGAAGCTAAACTGTGAGGCTAAAAAAGGATACCAGTGACTGTTCTGTTGAAGGAAACTTTCCCTTTTTGTTCTAATATGCTTTAATTGAGTCTGCTTTATCTTTTGGCTGAATATCATGGTTTTGAAACTTGCCCTTTAAACCAAAAACTGTTTAAATCCAGTTGTGCGGTGTTAAAGCAGGCTGATAGGACAGTCACAGCTCAAACACTTGAGAAACAAGTTCCCTTTTTAGCAGTTATCTATTTATTATTTACTATCTATTATTCTTTTCTTCTTTCTTTTCCTTGATCTTGTTTGTAATGACCTTACATTTTACCTGGTTTCTATTAACTGATGGTTGATTTCTGTTCTTTTTCAGTCTGTCTTTTTTTTTTGATTGACTGCTGATTTATTGATTTAATTATGGCTCACTTTTTTAGTACTGAGCACTTTGTCACTTTGTTGTTCTTGTGTTTATTTTCAGATTCTGTTAAAAGAAAGGTGATTCATTAACTGCAACCCAAATCTACAAACAGTGCAACCTTAAACCTTGTGTGCTGTCTTGCTTACCGTTTCTCCCTTCTTGCTTTATTTAAAGAAAAGCAGAGGCGGTGCTGTTTGATGGCGACACACAGCAGCAAATAAAGTCTTTCATCCTGGTAGAAACTAACCTGCTCAACAATGCCACAAAAGCACTAAGGTTTTTCATGCAGCTACTGTCTTAAATGCTTTAATCCTGTGGTGTGATTTGTTGTTGTGTTTTGTTTATCTATCACTGCTGACTGTAAAATTAATTCCCACCTGGAGAGAATTGAGAAACCTTGAACCCGGATGTGTTTCCAACTCTTGTGATTGCTGCTCCAGTCCTCGTTGTTTCCATCTGTGCCCCATTACCTAATATATAAGTAGTCTACGTCTCCCTTGTCCTGTGAATGTTCGTCCTGTTTCGTCACAAGTTTTTTCTGAAGTCAGACTTTTATACTCAAGTAGAGATCAGGAGTTCTTTTGTCCATATTTGTTTAAGGCAGTATTCCTGTGATTTTTGGCCCCATTTCCCAAGCCTTCCAGCTTTTGCTGAGGTTTTATTTGTGGCTTTTTGACAAGACTTTCTGTGATATTTTGTTCTTTTCTCATTTTGTCATTGAAGCTGTGTTGTCGTGTTGCTACATTGACGTGCACTGGGGTCTTTGTGGGAGGTTTTGTCATGGACCAATTATAGGCTCTTCCCACCTGTTGGTTTAGCATGCTTGTGTCGGCCTTGCCAACCATTGTTGTACCCCAGTTTAACTCTCTATTTCAGAAATGCAGCAAATCTCAGCAGCTGTTTCTCCTCCTACCGCCACATTTTACTGACCTTTATCCCTGAAGCATTGTGTTTGCAGAGAGGAGAGCTCACAAATGGTCAGTTCCTTTTTGTTTCCCGAGCTAATCGTCTGCACCGGCTCAGTAACACTGTGATGAGTAGTGACAAAGCACTTGTGTGAGTCTCTCCTCTTTATTAGAGTCTGTCCAAGCGACAAACAACAGCGTTGAGCCAAAGTGATGCTATCGCAGCTGAAGCACAGACTTCTCATTTTCATTTAATTAAGACAGGACCCAGGTTGTCTGGAACATGGTGATTTGTTGTGATATGCAAACACAGCCACCGGGCTTTAATATCACAGCAGCCTGGTAGTCTACCACACACTCACACACACACAGGGAAAAACACACACTCTATCTGCAAATGAGAAAACTTTCAAAGTTCAAGGCACAACATTTTGTCAGCGAGGAGTCTGTGGAGGATATGCGGGGGTCTTAGGAAGGAAGCAAGCAGCTAATCTCACTTAAGAAGAATTCCTCATCTCCTTGTTTATGAACATGTGGATGAATAATGTGGTGTGAAATGTCAAGCTCTCGGCTTCAATGGCTGTCTTTAAAACAGGACTGGTAGCAAGCTGTGAGTGGGGGGACAGATTGATAGCTCCATGTTTACACAGTTTGGTTGAGTAAATCTAGTAAATTCCCCATTTAATGAGGAGTTTAATTGCTTGTTGATCCTTGAGTCTTAAAATCTGAGTTTTGTCAAAATGTGATTTCAAAAACAAAATGTCGCTTTGATGAAACGCAGATACTTGATTTTAATTGAAAAAGTGTTATCTTCTCTTTATAACAGGCTCAAAAACCAGTCTTGGTCACGTGTGTTTGTCAGGGTGAAAATAGCACAACAAGTTTGTCGCCTTTGGCTTTATTCTCCTTTCACTGTTCTCATCTTTCAGAGGAGGTGTTTCGTAGATGATAATGGCTGTCATCACCTAGTCTTTAAGGCCACATAAGGTGTCGTTTAAGTTAATTAGAGAAACCATATTTGAGAAGGTGTAAGTACAAAGCAGATACATAGGATGCATTATTAGAGGTTCAGGTTTTGTACTCATACTGGAGGAACGAGCATGCACACATGAAGAGGATTATTTTTACCACCTACACCTTCACCCTGAGAGTCTCCAGAGATTTCAGGTTATTTGGTGTTGATTAATGATTCAAAGCCGTTTCTATCTAACCTCCACGGCACTCTCTGTTTGATACCAGTTTATTTTTGTACAGTGTCACTTTTTTTTTCTCAGTCCTCGGGGTTGAAAGTGGCAGGAATAAAGCTGAGCTTCTGTCAACGCACTACTATTTTTTTTTTTAAATGTTGTTTTTTGTGACATCAAACAACTTTTTCAGTGTATTGTTGTCTTTGTCTCAGGTGTTGCAAAGCATGATTCAAGCATCAATTTAAAATTTTCACTTTTCTACATTTAATGTGCAGTATCATTGATTACAAATAGGATTTTAATTAATCCAAATCTGTTTCAATGAAAACTGAACATTGGGTCTAAACATCTTCAAGCTGGAAATTTTTTTGAAAACTGTGGTTTAAAATCTTATGTAAAAAAGAGCATCAGAGCTATTTTTATTCTAGTTTCCTCTGACATTACAGAGAGATGTAACAGTGATGCTTTTTCAGACTTTCTTTGCTTCTCTTCCCACGCTCCACAGACCTCAAATAAGCCCCGCTGTTATTAATGCCTAATGCGACAAAGGATAACAGTGCAGGAAAAGCCGCTCGCTCACTGTAAACATTAACACCACTGTAGACACAGATCCTGAAAGATGGATGTCAGAGTTATTCACCAAATCCTCGACTCAGCAACCCCATCCAAACTTTCATCAAAGCTGGAGTCAGATTGAGTCTCGTCTAAGACACAGATGGAGAGTGTAGCGTTTAATTCAGCGTTAATGACCACAGGACCAAACACACAGCCTGGACTCACTCAATTTAAGTCCTTTAATGTCTGCTTGATGCAAAAACTCAAAGTGCACGTTTTCCACATCAAAAGTTTTAGTTCTTGTGTTAAAAGCAGACTGCTTTAAAATTTCTTCCTTTGCTGCACACACTGCAGGTTCAAGAAATTCAAACATCTGAGACTCGTTAAATGTCCTAAAAAGTGGGTGAAGATGTAACAAAACTTGGTGTTTTTCTAATTTGACTGTCAGAAATGACATGTTTTAGCTGCAGCTTTGTGCTTTTAAAGAGCCAGTCATCAACTACAGATGAAAACAAATTGACCCTTAGTGTTATTATCAGATGACTCACAGGTTGAATAATGGTAACTGAACATTTTCATCCATGTTAGGTCAACATATTATCCTACTGTACTAGGGCTGCGCAGTATACATGGTATGACGGTAGAAACGATATAAATTTGGCCCACAGTAGAGATTTGTGCTCTACCGTCATACCGTGACATCACGATGTCAGTGTAACGTGACTTTGCGACGTTATGACGTCATCGTGTTTGCCTCTGTGTGGAAATGGCTGCAAGCACAATGACGGCGGAGGAGGAGGAACTGGTTAAAAAAAACAGTGCTACTTCCGTGATTTGGACATGGTTCGGGTTCAAAAAGTTGGATGTGGAGCAGAAAAATGTCGTCTGCAAGATGTGTGGTAACTCTGGCACAATTTTGGATTACAGAACCTTTTCACTTTTTTTGCCATTTGCCTCAGAAAACCTCTCTTACTTGAAGTACTGTTTACAACATCCACTTTATTTTTGTATTATTGAAGAATTTTGTACTTCTGAGGCACTATTCTTATATCTGTTGTTCTTCTGCATGATAAATGCTTTTACATTTAAATTACATTATATGCAATATGCTTTTTTGTTTTTTGTTTTTTGAAATCAACTTAGCTTTGATAAGAGACTACAAAACCCATTCAGAAACACTTCCATTATAAATTTTGCACCACAACATTTATACCGTGATATATACAGTTACTGTGAAAGGATTCAATTTATACTGTGATATGAATTTTGGGTCACACCGCCCAGCCTTATGCTGTACTATAAAACATCTTACTTAACTACTTTGTCATTCACAATGCAGTCTAAACACAAGCGTCTCTTGTTGGCATCCCTAACAGATGAAGAAAATAAAACCAGGTGTTCTTGTTTGTTCTTTTGATGTGAGGTACAATCACATGGCACTGTGACAAAAACCGTTTGTGCTGTTTGTTTCTCTGACTGCATCTCTGCTGAAGCACTTGAGGAGTTAAACTGAAAATCCAGGTTGTTGGAAAAGGTAAAAACCTGTCTTCCCTCAAATGAAGCAACATGCTCTTGGCTTTAAAGCAACTGCAGAGCGAACCAGATGCTAAAATGGGAGTCCTAGTAATCTTGTCATCATTCTGTAAAAGCTGCTTTTACAGTTTTATTTCAGAACACTTCTGAGTTTGACAGTCTTTCAAAAAGTAATTTATTTGCACAAATTATCAAACTTCTGTTTTGTTAGGTCCTTCAAAGAACAGCAAAAGATGTCAGAGGCCTGAGGAGCAATTGAGGCTTTTTTTCCCAGCAGCCTTGCAGCTGAACTCACTGTATTAACCTCAGTCTGCTGCCTGTGGAGCCTGTGTGAGCAGACACAGATGTTCCCTATGGTGAGCACATTTAATAAGAAGTACTCAGAGTAAATTAATCATGCTGATACTCAAAATGATCAGTACTGTCCTGAAGTTACGTAAATGCCATTTCCGCCGATTGAAAAGTAAAAGTGTTCAAAATATCTTGTAATTTGGTCTTTCATCTCAAAATTTTGACTTTTATGAACAACAAAAACAGCAATAGAAATGGGCTTCTACATGTAGCACTTCTTGTATGATTAGGGTTTGATATTTAGCTAAAAGATTTAATTCATTCATTCCAAAAATACTGAAAACACAAGAAAAATATATCCCGCAGTTTGTTTGCAGTGAAAAACAAGATACATAAACATAAAGTTAAAATCTATGGCCAGCAGAAAACTAATGATTTAATTCACATTCATATTGTTGTGAAATCCTGCACTCTGTTATCAAAGAGCACAATTAGTTATCTTTGTTGATGCCTGATTCACCAGAATGATTTGACTACTTCTGCCTGGAACTTTCCCTGATCTTTAAAGTGGAGGTAGTGAGCTTGTTTTTAGGCTTTGTACTGTCCCTCTGGCACTTCCATAGTAGCCTTAAATGTTTGACAGCTTAAATAAATCCCCAAGAAAAAGAGAAACTTCTGTAGTTATTTACCCAGATTCTTTTCCTCGTTTCTGTTGCTGCATGACAGAACACACGCCAGGGCAATGAAGACGATGATTGCTCTCCGGGTTTGTTTATCTTCTGACGTCACGTTTGATCACGCAGCCTTTGTGTGAGATCTCATGTTTACAGAATCATTGCCCTAAATGTTCAGTGTGTGGTGTAAATGTCTTACGGAAAAGTATAGTGTGTGTGTGACCCAAAGACCCTTTTGTTAAAAACACTCGACTTGTTCTGTCTGTAATGGAGGAAATGTTCACGCTGCTGACTGCGACTTAAATATTAAAGCTGATCCTGGACGCATCATCCATTGTCCTCAACCCATTTTCTCCTATAGTGACTGTGAAACCTGCTCTTTTATCCCCTCACCTGTCCTTCCCCGTCTCCTTCTTGAAGAGCTCGTCAAAATGCAGCATCTTCTGCAGAGAGATGATGTAGACTCGCAGCTTAGGCAGCACCTGTTTCATCAGCCTCAGGTTGTTGTAGACCAGGCCTTTCCCATCCCGCCTCATGTACATGCTGGGGCCCCAGAAGATGAAAACCGTGTCCTGACTGACATTGAGCAGCTCGTGGCGGCTCCTCAGGACCCTCTGCATGCTGGAGTGAGCGATGACGCGCAGAGAGGTGCGGTTGCCCACATCTCGGGCATAGCCTCTGGCGGTAGGGGCATCGTTCATGCGGATGACGCACTCAGCCTGGTCGATCTCCTTCCCTCGACCGCCCCCGATAAGGTGGCCTGAGCTGGTCACTAGGGAGCAGGTCTGGCAGTGCATCCTGAGAGGCTGAGGGGACAGAAAAGAGAAAAACATGAAGGAAACAGGGCAACAAACAAACTCCCTCATGCAAATATATTTAGTGCATGAAAATATTTGGTTTTCTTGTCCCTCATGGAAGCACCAGCAGCACTGCCAGCAAATTTTAATGTAGAATATTTGCTTGAAACTCTGCATCCTCTTTATTCTCCAGGAGTTAAAAAAGCCCTGGAAGTTCTGTTAAGCCCTGGTTTGTACAGAAATATGCAAAGCAGACAGAAAATGCACACCTAGGGGAACTCTGGTAAAAGCTTCACCATGTGTTTGAGGCAGAAAAAGCTTTGTTGACAAATAGGGAGCGACGGAGCCTCCTGGGGATGTGTAGCTTGTCATTTTGCTTTGTGATTGGTGGAAACCTCGGGGTCTTACAGCAGATTCACCTTAAATCTTCCTCCAGTTCGCACACAACACAGGAAAGTGTGTTTACTCCAAAACAACAGCTGTGGTGTGTACAATCACACTGATTTATTATTAATCATGTAGCAATAAAGCATTTAGCTTATCATATTATTTATTTAGGAGGTTATAAACTACATAAATATTACCATAACACGCATGTTACATGGGGGGATTGAGCATGCAAAGTGTTGATTGAGCAAATAACCAGCTCATCAGATGAGGATAAAAATGAGCAGATGACCCATGAACATATATAAATGAACTTATTTTCTTCTTATTTTTCCTGTCCTTCAACTTCTCTGAACTTCTCTCTCTTGACTTCTTTGTAAATTTGTTCTTTTTGTTATAAAGCTTATTGTCTTTTTCTTATTTTATATATATATATATATATATATATATATATATATATATATATATATATATATATATATATATATATACATATACATACAAAAGTGCTACAGCAAAAGAAATGACTTGATAGACACAGGACACAGGAAATAAATCTACAAGCTCTAACTTACTGTTTGACCCATTATAATGAGATTTCAAAGAACAAAAATGTTTAATTATAGATTCTCATTTCTGTTATCTGCCTATTTTTTTGTCTCTTACACAATTTAGGTGTTTTGTGTTCAAATCTGGGTTTCCAGGGAAATGAACTAGTTGATTTTTCTCATTCGCTCTGAAAAGTCTGTTGAGGGCTCATCTGGTAAGGCAGTTTATAGTAAGTAAACAAACAGGAGGAGATTTTTCTTGAGATCCTAATTTTCTGGAGCAACAGTAGCAAGAATACATGTTCCTATGTTTGCAAGCTAAAAAGTAAAACAGCTATGAACAAGACTTAACGCTTAAGTGGGCATGTGAATGCTCCACTGCTCTTTGAGCACTAAAAAGCTCAACCCCATGCAAATTTATGTCATATCTATTTTGGACTTCTGGGCATAAATCACGACATGAGAACATGAGAGCTTTGATGTACTGTAAAGATGAAGCTTAAAATTGTTGGCCTGACAATTATTTTTATGTTAAGTGAACAAAAAATCCTCTGTTGTGTTGCAAACTTTATCAAAGTAGTTATCTGAACTACCTTTATTAGGTTTGTTGCATAAAGTTGGTCTCATTTTATAAGTTGAATGGGCAAAACTTCAAATTAAAGGTTCAAGGATTTGACCAAATACTTTCAGTACATGTCAGCGGGAGTCTTCTTCTACATTTCCAATTTTCCACATGCAACCATCTCTCCTTTTCTGTGTAGATTTTATTGCCATAAAGGAGAGACTGTTTAAGCTTGAGTGTTGTATTGAAACTCTAGCTTTTCAGTTGCTCAACTGATCATGAGTTGATTAGTTTGTGGTGTGTGAATTAGTGGCAAGGATGTGGCTCATTAGTGAAGTTGTTGTCTCCTGATTGGTAGGTCAAAGGTTTAAATCCTGCTTCTGTTTAGTTTTCTGAAATTTTAGGATGTAAAACTCAAGACTTTAAGCTACATTAAATATGAATAACTAGTTATCTCAACAACAACTTATTAGTTGGTTTGATTTCAAGATTTTTAGTTGACTCAAAAATGTTGAGATTTTGAGTTTATACAACTTTTTCATTTCTCAATGCAGTATCACTAATTTATTTGCCCACAAATCAAATGCATCACACTTTGGAAAGAGACACATCTGAGAAGAGCTCATCAGAAAAGCTGTTTTTCAGAAGGACACAGCTAATTATAGAGGTCAGCGGTAACAGCACAACATGTAAACTCCTCATGATGCCTTCGACACAGTCTTACATCATCCTCTTTTCTTTTTGAATTCAGAGTCACAGTTTGAGCCACACAGGTTGGTGAGCATGCTGCTTCCTTCTCTTCCTCCCCAGCAGCTCATCTGAGGCTGTGCCCGCACATAAATCATTAACAGAGACCTATTTGAGCGTGTTCGGCTGCTCTACATGCCGACTTTGTGTTTAGGGCTGCCACATATCTATCTACTTTGCATGTGTGCATGCAAATGTGTCTGCCTGCACCCACATACTGTACACACTTTTGCACACATTTTAAATCAATGATATGCAAACCAGCCCTGCAGAGGCCTCTAATGTGCCCTGAAATATCTCCCCTGCAGAAGTATGCAGCTTATTTACATTCTCATAGCCGTGACAAATTTACATTTTCACAGCATTAACAGGAACAAATGATTACGGCTGGATGTGTGTCTGTCCGTGTGCGCGTGTGTGTGTGTTTGTTTGGGAGGGAGATGTGTTATCTTCATGCTCATCCACTGACTTTGACGCAGTGGAAGATTACCAGCAGAACAGACTCATCTGGTTAATGAGACCTAAAGGAAGCCAATAGAGAGAGGGAAAAAAATGAGTGGTCTTTAGAAGGAAAAGAGGAAAACACTGAGAAAGAGAAAGAGATATATGGTGACAGTCAGAGCCACCCCAGTGCCAGTGTTTGATGAAATGTGGAGCTAATGAGGTCCATGTGGTCCATCCGCTCCAGCAGCAGCAGTGATGGCGGCAGCATCCATCCATTCCTCCCTTCTGCTCCTCCCCCAGCTGCCGACCTGCTCCCACCTGGCGGCGTCTTGACAGCCCATCCTGCTGTAGAGACGCAGCACCAGTGGAGCAGGTCAGAAATCCCATTTTCACCCAGAAGGCTTTTAAGTGGCTCCACAGACTCTATTCTCTCTTCCTCTGTCTCACCGAGAATTTAAGTGGGCCTCGCTGGCCACAATTGGTCTCTTCAGGGAGCTTGGTCAGGCTATTACCCAGAAATAGGCGAGATGGTCGGGACAGGGCTCTCCATTTCAGTCTGAATTACGTGACCAATTCAATATGGTGGATTGGGCAGAGGCGATGAAGTCTGGGTAACCTGCAGTTTATCAACCAACAGGCTGTGAGCATCACTCTCTCCCTTCCAAGTGCGAAATTTCATTCAGATTGAATGTATCCTGGACATAGCTGGAGTGAAACTGTGCTCCACTTAATGATTCATGTTTCAAATGGTTCATAATTTACAACACATTTATCATTCATGGGTTTTGAAATCGCTGCTTTTGTTCTTTCCTTCTCAGCAAAACACCTTTGATCATAATTAAAAGATTTACTATGTCTAAACTCAAGCTGTTGAGGATCCTGCAGAGTGTTTGTTATCAGAGTATCATTGCATCACCTTATCCAAGCTACAATCAGTGATGAAACAAGAGGATATCAATAATGTATTCTGAGGATAAAAAAGGCGGTTTTTGCAGCATTGGAGGTGTAAAAATTGACAAAGAAAGAAAAAAAATCAGGGAATTTTCAGGAAATGATTTGTTTTAAACAGGTGCTTATGTGTTTCTCTTCTGTGCAACACAAAGCACTTGCAAATCTGCACTACATTAGCTTATCCACCCCATTAAAAAAGGCTTAACACACTTGATTGTTTCTGACACGAGCTTACTGATCCAGCCATTAACTGCAGGGGCTCTAAGGTGATCCAGAACATACAGTAAATATACAGTAATGACATCTTTAAAATCAGAATCAGAATCAGAAATACAGTATCAAATTCTTTTTTACCATAGCAGTAATGAAATAAATGATAAGAAATAGATTGAACGATAAGTACAAAATATGTAGTAAGAATAAAAAAAAAAGGAACAAATGTACAGCAGTATTTTACAAACAGATGGCTCAGTAAACAAGTTGATAAATATGGTAGATAATATGTCCAGGTTTATAGTCCAGGATTTGGTGCGTGATGTAAATGGAGAAGTCTGACCAACCACCTGTGGAAGCCGTAAAGGTTGTGGGGAATGTCCTGAATCAGCCTCGTGTCTGTGAAGCACAATAAGCTGCATTCCTGAGATTCCCTTTGACTTCTCGCCAACGCCAACGCCAACGCCAACGCCAACGCCATTTGCTTGTCTATCATATCAGCAAGGGACCTCCCGATATCATGATGATAGTGTGAAGACGCCTCTTGAAACTCCTCTCCAAACGTCTCCATCATCTCGGTCCCTCTCTCTTACCACACAGCTTTGTTCTTCCTTTGCATCCTGTGCGTCCTGAGTTTCCATAACTCTGCTGGGATAATAACTGTTGTGAAAGCTGTGCCTGCCGGCCTCAGCGCGATAAGCTGACCCCAGTTGTAAACAATGCTGGGTTGCCATGTGACAGTGCTGGGAATGCAATTACCTGTTTGAATTGAGTAAAGAAGTACAAAAACTCTCCCCAAGGGTTGGATCGAGAGGGCACAGCTTGAATAACTCAAATCAATACCTGATGTCTTCCTCAGAGATTTAATCTGTGTTAAATACTATTATCATCAACTTAGTCTCAACACAGGGCATCGGGAGGTGATGACATTGCGTTCATGACTTTACACCAATCAGAGGCTCTGTTACAAACAAATCTGATCATCTAGAAAGTTTTTGGAGACAGCCATCTTCACTTTTAATTGGAAATTCTGCAACAGCACAGCAATCTGTTATAATGAATAAAGCATGTTAAATGAATAAAATGTTGATATCATTCTCAGTATGTCTAATTTAAAGAGGTCTGCACAGTGAAAAATGAAACTGTCAAAGCAGCTTTTATAAGTTTAACTCAGTTCTTGGTGTTTTTACAGGAATTCAACAAAATTGAAGTCAAATAGCTGGTTCAGCCAGTGAATGTCTTTTATCAGAGCATTTTTCCCAGTTGCTTGGCGGCAACATTTGATGATTTACTCTCAAAGGTCTAAAAGTATCACAACCTGCACTGTTGGCTTTCCAGAAAGCTGCCATCTGAAATCAGACAGTTGAATGGTAACAATCACAAAAAAATATATCAGAGGATAAGAGTTTGAGGATATTATGCATCATAGTTAACACTTTAAAGTACATATGAATAAAGTGAAAATAAGTTGGCTTGATCAGCTGGAGTGCACATCTGTTAGTGTAAGAAACAAAAATCGAATCTTTGTAAAAGAAAAGTCTTTGTTCCCAAGAAGTTCTAAAAGAGAGAGAAATAAAAGTCACAGTTTGCAGCTATGAATTCACATGTAACTCAATTACTGGTTCACACACGGACAAAACCATTTTTCACTCCACAGTGAGTTTCCGCAGCCTAAGGCCGATCAAAACTCACCTCGCCCCACTTGTGGCTCACACCAGGACGCTGCCCCGGTTTCATTAAACTCATCCATCTGTAAAGAGTGTCCCAGTAAAAGAAGAAAAACACCAAGATGCAGACATACACATTTCTGCCTGCTGGAGCGACAGACCCTCACGCAGCAGGTGAGCCGCCTCCTCTGTTTCTACATTCTGCCTGCATCTGAACCCTCCTCTGCTCGTCCTTCACAGAGCTGAATGAACCGTCACCGCCTCTCCCAGCGCTCGCCCTGCCCGACTTCCTGACCCGCGGAAAAACATGGCTGTCAGAGCGGCCGGGATTAACCTTCAGGGGTGGGGGGAGGGATGAAAGGAGAGGCAAGACCACCTGGGAGGCCGTCTCCTTCAGAGGAGTGTGAGAGAGAGAGAGACGGGGCAGGCTGGACCAAAGAGAGACAATTGTGTTGTGAGTCAGTGATGAACCGAGCGCTGAATAAACATGACACTCAGCGCTGAAAAAGTGTCTGCTCGACGAAAAAGAAGCAAATCCCTGAAGATCAGACTGGTTGTATACAACTTCATGAATCTGTTTCAGATCTGTTGGACATATTTTTGCTCCCTGGTCCCTGGCTTCTGTGAATTTTTTCTGCTGAACGAAGCTGTTCAAAAATGCTGTTTGACCTTCTCTACCACAACTATCATCATCAACTAAACTTGTATTTATCCTACAGGCACAAAATCACAATATGAAACTGTTGTTGTTTCCCACAAATATACAGTGGGAATCTCCATCAACACAAACAACTATTATTCCTACAGTGCGCCTGGTAGTCTGCTAGCCCCTGTTAGCCTCATTAAAAATGTATTCCTTAATGTAATGGTTTCCTTCTGTTTGGTGTTGGTCACACACCACATCTGACCTAAGGATCCTTTCTGGTCGTCTTGAGCTCTCCCACAGGGTGCAGCTCTCTGCGCCCTGAAAAAAAAACAACTTTCTGAGCAGTTTTCTGTGCATTTACATCTCCCAACGTGATCAGTCCTTTCTGCTCCCACCAGCGCCGCTTAACAGTGGCACAGCTGACCACAGACAAGGCAGAAAATGCTGTTTCTTTGAAAAACTACTCCCTCATTTTCTCCTTTGGCTAGGAAAAACAAAAAGGCTAAATATACTATTTACAAATACAGCAGCAGGCAGGCAACTCGAGACGAACTTCCACTCAGGGTTTCTCCTGCTCCTGCCACGAGAAGCAGAGTTGTTAACTGGTTGTAGTGTGAGTGATGCCGTTTTGGCTAATGGCGTGTTGTGAAGCTAATACTTTATTTTGCTTCCCACCTCCTTTTTCCAAACACTAGGATCAGACTCAGTGTGGATTTAGACAGCTTTAACTGATTTAAAACACTTCTCTAAGACATGAACAAACAAGGCTCCACATGGAAATGCTGTATGTGTTTAACTCAGCTAATACAGATTAATGCCCTCCATTTCATTTCATTTCATTTGGCTCACTCGAGCAATATCTCTTTTACACTTATTATTGAATATTTGTCTACCCCCTGGTGAGAAATGCAGCAACAACAGCTTATATTCATCTGCTCTCTTCTGCTGTTATTGACATTTTAAGTAAACACTGTTATACAGGGGTTTTTCATTGCTTTTTTTGCACATTCTCATCTGTATCCCTGTCACACAGAGGTGACGTGGCATCACTGTCATTGTAAATGTCGGGACAGAGAACTACTGAGAACTATATTCTGAGTCTCTATTACTAAGAGTACAGCCCATATGTGCTCTTTATGTGAAGTTTCACAATAACACTTTGGATGACAGGGTTAGTGTTGATACAAAACTATAAACTGTAACTGATGACTAATAATATTCTCAAAGAGTGATGTTACAGCTTAAATAAACCGCATTTGTCACAGGTGATGGATGAGATAGTTTTCCGCCCAAATCAATGCGTCAGCTCGAGTGTGAGTGGAGCAGTGATGTGCCAATTCAATGTATGGAGGACCAAGCTAGACAAGAAGTGTCAAGAAACCATCGAAAAAAAGCTTTCAAAATAATTTATTTAGCTTGACTATGAAAACAAACAAATGAAATGAGGAAGACACGCCAGGAGTGAGCATGTTTAAGGTTTTACATCCCACCATGAATGCATGGGAACTCCCCGGTCTCGCACCTCTAGCTGTTTGTCAGCCATGCAGCTTGGCTGACTTAACATGCAGCCGGTGTGAGTTCATGAATCCAGTCAACACACACCGGAGTGGAGCCAGACCGTTGACGGATGCGGTGTATTTCACATGTCAAAGACATGCAGGTTAAGGGGACAATGAGGACTTTCTAAATGAAATTGAAAATTACCTGATATCTAGACGTATCCCTGATAATTATTCCCAATTTAAAATGTGATTGTCAGCACAATTTTTTTTTCCTAAATGCTAATTCATGGGGACTGGAGGGGATGGACCAGACTGGATTGATTTGCATCAAGTCGAGGTCTCTATTACAACATCATGCCGACCGACAAAGTTTAGCAGCGAGGAGAGAGAGCTGTGATTTTTCTCTGCTGAAAACAATTTCTATGGTTTATTGAGAAGTAATAGTAGAAAGAGGAGCTGGACTGTCTGACAGAAAAGAGACAGAAGAGCAGAAGAAAGCTTAACAAGAGAGTGATAGAGTATAGACGGGGTGAGCTGTTTGTGAAAATGTTTATTCCATGCAGCAGTTATTCCACAGTGGTCTGTTTAAACTTGTGAGTCTTTTGATAAAATGAAGTGCCAGGTTAAGTTTGCTCTGCTTGGTAGATGAGCACTGGTAGGACAGGGCTGAGTAATGCTTAACATAGCCGGCTAACAAACTACAGTACAAACTCACAAAATTTGCTTGTTGTCATGTTTCAAACAACAGTGCTGCCTAAATGTTAATAAATACATTACCTCATTGATTTGCATCTAATGAAAAACTGTCTTGAACACAGAAAAGTCTATTCATCTTCGAAAACAAACACACCTGTCATTTCATCACGACAGTTTGGGCAAGTCCTCCAGTCAGAGGAGTCGCTGCAGTCCACTTAATACAGATTCTTCTCACAGCCCGAGTATTGTTTGGATAAAATTTTCCTTTTTATTTACCTGATTCATTTATAATCTGGCACATGACCTCACCAGAGTTTCAGGGATTTTAAACAGAAAAATGATCAGACCGTATTTATTCATCAGCTTCCACAGGTGGCTCTCTGGGTTTTCATATTTTCATATTTTTAGGATTCAAGATATTTTGCTTCTGGTCTTGGGCCGTTTTGGACATAATGTATGAGTCACATCCTTTGTTTTAAAGAGTGGCATTTGAAAACCAAGCACAAGAGAGTGTAATTAAAGATCGGGTAGGAATAAAAGCCATGGTGGACACATATAATCACCCATTATTACTGTGCCATTGTAGTTGGAAAAGATCGTGCATTACACTTGACCTGACTGGCGTGGTAGTGATCGTACAGAGCCATGTGCTGCCCGTGGGTACCACAGGCAATAATTGGTGGTTAAAACTCACATGAGTCTTAAGGGGGCATGAAATCAGCTTTAATTCCTCACCCGACTCCCCCTCCCTCTCCAAACGCAGCACAGCCCCTTGAGGAAAAGACATACTTACACTGCAGTGAACCATTACGCTTGATGTACGCTGAGCCCTCTCAGAGCGGAGAAATGGCCTTGGAGTGCTGATATTGATTTTGTGAGGGTGAATGCAGCAGGAAGAATGGATCGAGAGAGGGGCTTTGCCAGGATGCTGGGGTCTTCACCGATGCACAAATAGAGTACATGTCCAGTAAGGTTGAGCATCAAGAAGCAGCAATCATCCGACCCAGCAGGAAGTCGTCTGGTTGTCTTGTTTTGAGCAGATAGCACAACAGAACAGAGCGGTTTCAGCCCCCTCCAGCCTGACCTTTAGGCATGTCAAAGCCTTTGTTTTCTGCAACCTCCTAAGAGAGAAGGCTTCCACCCACAGGCAGAAATTAAAGGCTGCTTGAAGCAAAAATCTCTTGAAAGTTATTGAAGAAGTGGGGAATCTGAGCTCAATACATGTGTAAGTGTTTTGTCGTATGTCAGCCTGCTCATGTGCTGTTCACTGGGTCTTGGATGCAGCTCTCGTCCTCCACGCCTCATTAACAACTCATTCTTCAGTTGCACCACAAAGAGAGGACAAAGTGAGTTTCCATTCAGAAAGTAACTACAAAACATGTACACGGCCATGACAATACAAAAAAAGTCCACCTGTATACCTTAAAGTGAGCAGAGGATTAACTTATCTAACCTATATGTGACCGTACGCCCCTTTAATTACACCTGCTCACTAAACCATGCTGTTGGTGAGGGTGGAAGAATCCACTTTGTGCAATTACTTAGCATGAGGATAAACTGTGCCTTCTCTTTATTTACATTAAACACACACTGTGACTGTGAGTCAGACTCAGTGTGTACAAATTAGCAGGCTATTAGCTGTGTGTTACTCCCTTAAGCCTTTCCCTTAACTTGACTCATGTTATCGTTTCCAAAACAGACTCCACGGGCATCCAAGACTTAGGGAAGAAGCTCGCAGCTCATGCTGACCAATCAAATGTGAAACACAGTGTATTAGGAGTGTAAATATAGCTTCATATCACTCCAGGTGCAGGGCTGCATTAAGTTGTGCACAGAGTTCTCTACGGACAGTTTTGTGGGTAATGTGCTCACACAGTTTTGTGTGACCTTGGGCATGGTAGTTGGGGCCACTCTCATAAAAAAGGGCATGTGGTTTTGCATTTAACAAACTATATTTGGCTGTATGGCTCTGTTCTGGGAGCTTCCTCCCAGAACAGAGCCATACAGTCTATGTGGATTGCCACAACCTGACGGAGGGTGTGCACACCTTACCCTCTTTCTTAATATGACATTAAAAGTCAAGGCAAGGAGAGCAGCAGTAAAGATCCACAGAGTACAGAACAGAGTGGGTAACAGTATGAATACATACAACATAGGCAAAATCAGGCACAGCATAAATGGATCGCAATAGCCTTTATTCGCGAAGTATCTCGAAAGTGACTGTGAGGAGAATCTTTGTGAGGTGAATTATAGCAAATCCCTTTGACTAGAGGACTTGTGCACACTGCTGTGATGTATCTTTTTAAAGTGAAAGGGAAAGTATATAGGATTGCCTTTTAAACACTACTGTTCTTTGTTCAAGAAAACTTTTCACTGAATACAACATGATGAGGTTATATATTTGTGCTGTTGTTTGAAACATGATAACAAACTTTATGATAACAAAACAGAAATATATACCACACTATTATCTGGTGTTACTGACCAGGGAAGAAGAGCAGAGTGCAACAAAAGCACACAAAAATGCACAAGTACAAGAGAGTGCAGTACTGAGGGGACCATCCGCTCCACCATCGTGTAACTGAGGAGCTTGGGAAGCAGCAAAAGTCAGCTGAAGTAGTTCAAACAGAAAGCAGTTCGAACGCCTGTTTTTGCTATTTACCGATCCTGTAGATGTTATCAGCTGGCATTGAGAGAAGCTGATGTACTTAGGACCAAACACGACTTCTCGGCCTCCCTGAACTAACACAGCGCTCAGTGTGTGCTCGAGGGCTCTGTTTGCGCGATGAGGCAACAGCAAATAAATTTTCCACCGACAAACAGCAACCTGAATAATAACTCAGTGTGATACACCAACAGAGCAGGGGCTCACAATGAGCAGACAATTGTCAATTCTCTTCAAAAAGGACACATCTCCTGACACCTTTCACCCCCTCAGGCACTGGGCAGTCAGTCAGGTGATGAGGACACACTCATCATTTCCTGCAAAAACTATCTTCTTTTCCTGCTTTAATTCACTGGATTTAGACATGCACCAGATAGAGGGCTCCTCAGAAAACTCCAATTGCACCTACAATTAAGAGGCTCAATTCAAGTATGTATTTAGTAAAAAGTATGACTTCATTCTTCCTATGTTTTGTGCTTGATCCACAGCCATTATTCTAGGCTAAGAGTTTTGCAGGTATTTATATATTCAAGGGCATGGCCGGTTTACTGACTGGTGGGCACTTTGTTGCTGTTTTCCAAGAGGCCAAATGCTCACTAAGCAGCTGTTTCAGCCTCAGTTTCAGGTACAGCTTCACTTTCAGCTCTAGCTTCAGCTTCAGTGTCGTCTCTGCCTGTAGTCAGATAGATAAAAAGCTGGGCTATCATTTTTGGCTTCAAAACACCATACGTTTTAAAAACACTGATGGTCACACAGAGCTAAGCCAAAGGAACATAATGATATTTTTTGTCAGCTTATGTTTGTACAGCATCTAATAAGAGAAATCTATGGGACAATTAACTGGATAAAGAAGAACTCTGACATGCTGCTGTAGACATTTCACTTTAGACGTATAAAGTGGACGGTCCTCTGACCTACATCCTTACAGTAATGGCTTAAAACACTTAGCAGCAGGAAACCTCAGCAGCAAATAAAAAAAGACACCAAACAAATCTTCACTAGCGCTGCTGAGCAGAGGACAGACTGTTTGAGGCAAACAGCACCAGTGGCCTCTGTGAAGCCAGCTGTTTCTGACAGGGGGGTAATGTTAAAACAAATCTCACTGGGATGAATCAAATGGATATTTGCAATGCTAATGTAGCATGTCAACATTCAGTACAACTAACAGGGAAAAAAGGGGTCTTAAAGCTATGAAATCAGATAAAAGGAAAGAAAAATGCCCTTAAAAAATGTTAATTTCTTGAGCTGGTTCCTACTGTGTGAGCCAAAATGTGCAATTTATGATATGAGATGATTAAATGGAGAGGAGGGTGAAGAAGGGGAGAATTAAAGGAGATACCAAAGGATAAAAGGAATTAAATGGACAGGGATGGAGAGAATGATGAATGAAATGAGAAAAGAGAAAGTGTGGAGCAGAATGAAGCAGTGACGGGCTGAACAGTGACCAAGTGATTCAAGCTTTCAACAACAGGCTCAACCTTTGTCAAAAATATGTGACACTGACATAAATTCATCCAATCACGTATTTTTCTTCCATTTAATGTGTGCACATAAAATTCGTTTGAAGATCTATGCAACATATTTTGGAGAGACAATGGCTGGAGAGATTTCAACAGCTGGGGAAAATGCAGTTAGGGCATTAAAGTGTCCAATTTAGAGGAAAAATCAAATCTGTTTTCATAGTACACAAAATGTACAAACACACACATACACACTCGAGCGTGTGCCCACACACACAGATTCAGAGCAGCAGGGCAGAGTGGATTGAGGCGGGCTCTATCTAGAGCAGTAGTTCAGTGTCCACGTTTGACCAGTCATTAGGCAGACAGAAGGCAGAGAGTGAGCGCTGCCGAGAACTAATGAAGACAAGGAGCATGAGGAGAAAGAGGAGGAGGAAGAAAAGGGAAGGAGGAGGCGGGAAGATATCGAAACAGGGGCAATTAGGGATTCCAGCGGTCAGCGATGGTTCTGCAGGTTGACAGCTCCTGCCTCCGGGCTCTTAATTAGGGCAGAGTTTTTGTGTGAGTACCTTCAAAAGAAGACGACTTTGATGGAGGGCAATTATCTACTCCAGACAAATGAAAATAGCATCTGGGATTAGAAGAGCCTAATGAATATTAATTGATGGAGCTTCAGAGGTTTTTTTTGTGACATGGCTGTTGATCTTGTCTGGTTGAGAGAGGGGGAGCTGGTTCTAAAACAAGAAGTGATCTTCAAAGACAGCGGGAGTGAAAATACTATCTTCAATGCCTCTGAGAGTAACTGAAAAGTGTTTGCCAATAAGTTTAGAGGATGCAGATATCTCTCTGAAACATACAGTCAGTCATATTAACAGATGTGCATTTCTTTCCTACTTTTGATGAATCACAAATGTCTTGGGCTGTGCTAAGTCCAGGTCACTGCTCCAGAAAATTAGGGTTATTATTGCACAAAGGAAGAGTTGCACCAGCAGTAACAAGGCAAAATCCTGACTAAAAACATGCACGTGATTTAAAATGAGTTATACAATATATATATACACAGATGAAAAATAGCTATTTTGCTGCTTGATGTGAAGATACAGTGAAGAAAGGAGAATGAATGACTTGAACACGAAGACCCCTGGCAGGTGAAATTAATAACATGATCTCTTTACAACTGCATCTGCCAGTGAGTGAGATATGTTTAGCTGCAAATAAACAGTCTGTCCTCAGAGCTGGCGTGTTTGAAGCTGGAGAAATGGGTAAAGACTACTGGGACCTACCAAAAGAGATCAAAGAAAGGAGAAATGGTGAACTGATGATCGGGTCTCAGCTCTTAAAGCTCGCTGATGCACTTGCCTGTGTGGTCTAATCCAACAAAAGAGCTGCTTGAGCTTCAGTTGCTCAAGAGAGAGTAAATGCTCGTCCTGATAAAGAAACACAGTGAATGTAAAGCAGCAGACCAGTCAAGGAGCTGAGTCTGACCTCAAGCCACCATGAAACATCACTGCTCTTGAAACACGGGCGTCAGAACCGAACCATGAGTGTAGGAAAAAGGTCACTTGAAAGAACAAAACTTCACAGTCTCCACATCACAATTTTTACAAACATAAGTAGGACCTTGTTCTCAAACTCTAGGATCTGCTGAAAACTTCTTTATGCCTGGTATCATATCACACCTTCCGGGGTCGAGCAGTGTCCATGCTTTAACCTTGACATGAGAGGAGTCTACTTCACAATGCTCACTTTCTTCATAACTTGCAGGTGATCTTGATATTACTTAAGTAATACGGACAATAAATAAAAACCGGAGCCTGGATGGCAAACTAGATAGATTTTTAGAACTTTGTAGTTCGGCACTGGCAGAGAAGATTTGGTAAATTTTTCATGAGCACAACCCACAAACTTAGCTCTGCCGCTCATCCCACAGATTTATGGTCTGTACAAATGCAGCTCCTTTTAAAAGGGATATTAACACGTTTTCCAATAATATAGGATTTTCAAGATGCAGTGTTACAATAAAGAAATAGTCTACCAAAGGCTTATTTCTTTATGAGCTAATTTATTGGGTTTGTATTTGGCTTTCTGCTGAGAGGAGACAAAGTGTGTGGCTTTCACCTGTGACAATCATCTTTTAGTCAAGATGTTCTAAAAAAGGCAGGCAGGGGGGAGAAGATGGAAAGATGTATGTAAGCAGGATAAAGTTAATTGTGACCCTTGGGGTAAAAGTGAGAAGGGCCATTTTAAAGTATAGTTTGTGTCTGGTCTGTCCTCACTCGCAAAAAGGACCAGCAGCTGTTTGTTGACATCTTTTGTTAACCTCTCATTCTGTAAATGTCTAAAAACAAAAAACTTTAAAATTCAGTGCCTTTTATGTTAACCAGCAAATTTAAAACAGCAGTTCATCCAGCCACAGCAAGTCTCGAGCTAAAGTCAAACAACAGTTTCAAATATTTGCTATGGCTCTTTTTCATTTGCACAATCTGCAGCAGGCTGCAGATGTTCACAGTCAGCCAGCAGAAACACTGCTGCATTGTGTTTGGAAATGGAGAAGTCATTATTGTTCAAACATCAGTTTTGTACAAATATCACTCTACCAGAAAAATAAACCACAGAATTACTCTAATACACTGTTTACTCTCACAGCTTGCCTGATTCAATGTTTGTAGCTGTCAAATTCATCCTGTCTGGGGCTGAGGTTCTGATAAAATGAGGGCTGAGGACACAAACCAACAGTCCATACTGGTTTTCTTTTAAACCTTATGGCTCATGGAGAAATGGCGCCTAATATTTCCTCATCTTATCATCTTTGTATACATAGACTGTGGTATAATAACTTGACATAACAACAATGTTTCAGCTGAAAATGCAATAAACAAGGTGAAAAAAAAAATCTGGGTTTACATGAAGACGCTGAGGGGCTGAAAATGTGAGGAGTAGACATACTAGGTGATAGTAGTAGTAGGTATAACTTTAGGGGCCGTTTAGAGGATTCATAGGCTGAAACTGAGGACAGCAGATTCAAGAGCCGAGCATAACACAATGGTCTGCCATTGTTCAGGTGTGGCAATGTAAGTTGCCACAATGAAGGTGAAAAGTGCAAAGTGAAGCTTGATGTCAGTGTTTCCACTGAAACTCCACCTTGCTGTTTCCACAGCAACAAGTACAAAAGTTTCTGTTTTACAATTGACATAGACACTTTCCACGTAAACAAGAGGCCAAAATGTAACAATACCTTTGCTTTCCATCCTAAGATTATTGTTGCCCTCCTTTGGGAGTGGAAATCACTTGTCTATTGATGGGATCACGTTACAGGGAAAGAGGTCGGAAAGGGCTACAGCATTGAGCAACCATTCAAGATGTTTAAGGCAAGAAATTTGACACAGAGAAAATAATGAGATAAACTCATTGAACTCATTCTTTTATGACCTCAAATAAAGCACAAGCTGCAGGATTATCTTCATAAAACTTTCTCAACCAACCTCAGTGACAGCTGTAGAGTTTATTACACAGGTGTTACTTTTATTGAGTCCACCCACACTGAATCCACGGCTTCATGTCTGCCTCTCCAATCAAAAATGCTCTTGTATCCCGAGCACCAAACAAGCTCTACAGCTCGTGTGCAGCCTGACTCTGCCCTGAAGGCACAACTCCGTGTCATTAAACCTTAACTCCCCTCAACACCTGTACCAAAAGATGAAGAAGAATGCTGCTACTTGTTGTTTTCTTTCTCCATCCCCTGATATGACCTTCGCCGCCTTCTCCTCCTCCTCCTCCTCTTCTTCTTCATCTTGTTCCATGTAAGAGATAAATACGCTTACATCACATTCACGATGGGAGACTCAAACGATGTTGTGACATAGTAGGTCTTCTGTTTTTCAGCAGTGAGTAATACAAGGTAAAGGTTTTTGACGAATGCTGACATTTGATAAATTCCTAATTATCAAACAACTCAAAAGCAACTGTGGAAAGAACTGGCAGGAGCTGTTTTTGTGCTGTGAAAGGTGTGAAGGCTGCAACCATTAACCCTCTGAATCCAAAACAGTTTCTGGTCCTTTCTGGCTTCTGACACATTTTTATACCCTGTGTCATTTTTCTGTACAAAGCAAAGTCCTGCACCTCGACAGAATCAAGAAACTCATGGCTATAAGCTGATAAAACTTGATTATTTCTTCATGCAGTGTAAGTAAAATTTTGCCTGATTTTATCCTTTTAAAATAAAAAATAAGGACATACAACACATTTTCATGTACCCTCAATCCTAAGGAACATATGAAAATATTGGTGTTGGCAATACATCCAAAGAAACTCTCAATTTGGTGTTTGGAAACTTGTTTTACTCACCATGGTCTCATTTATCTCTGCAAAATGAAGTCCTCTATGGGTTCATGACAACCATGGCTAAAGCCAAATGAAACTCAACAATGTCTGAGCAGAAACCGTAAGCCAACATGACAATAACATGGGAAGCAAAATTCAAATTATTTTTGAAGTGCCATTACAGGGTGTATGTCCATCATTCAGGGCTTGCTGAAAGCAGTAAGAAGCATATTATTATCATTATTTTTTTTTTTATCATTAACAGAATTTTGCTCTTGGAAAGTGTTTATTTTCTGCAAATTTTCAAAGAGGACATGAGAATCAAGCTATGTCTATGTCAGCAACATGTCTTTTCTGGCCAGTTCAGACATGCTGCTGACATCACTTATGGTATATTCATCCATAATTGGGAATTTGAGAATCCGGCAATGACAATAGTTTTTTCAGCTTTTGGATTGTACAAACCATTTGTAAAAGTCTGTCATTTTTAAATTGGTGTTTTTGGCTCCTGCCGGCAGGTTTGGGATTCAGAGAGTTAAGAAGTTCCTGTTCCTCTTGTCAACACTACAAAACAAAACCAAACAAATAAGTCCATTCTTCTACACTGTTTTACTGTCTACTTTCTACCTGAGAGCTTGTCTTCTTTTCCCCGGCTTACCTCTCTTCGTCCTGATTTAAAAAGGACACTCATAGGGAAGGAAGTGGAGTTTTATTGGTTTGTTTTATTATCGAAGTTTGACAGATTAACAATGTTGTAAGTGCACCCATCCTCAGCATCTATGGGAAGTGCCTGCCTTGTAAATACGATGAATGAAGAAGAGCCGCTGGAAAGAACTGGACCAGGCATCCCATCAGGCTCGCAGGGATGTGGAAGGAAACCAGTTGCTTCTCATTACAACACACTGTTTTGCTTTAATTGGCTCCATATCGCTTGCCAACCGCTGGTGCAGAGTGCACACTGCTGCAACCGTTGCTTGTCCCTATAACCTCCACCCAGTCAGAGCAGGAGAACGCGACTGCTGTGAGGACCCCACAGACATATCCCTGCAGGAATGATTGCCTTGGCATGAATACAAAAGATGAGGCGCAATTTACCAGGTCAGAGCATCCCTCTCTCTCTTCCCCTCGCCCTTTTTCTGCTGCGAAATTGCAGCAGGAGGTGGCGAGCGGAGAAGATAGAAGAGGAAAGGGCTGGGAAGGAAATGACAGAGGGACATTAGGAAGAGAGAGGGAGGTAGAAGAGATAGGAAGACAGGGTAAGGGAGGGGGGATGGCGTGACAGACAGAGAGGCGGGTGGAGGAGGAAGGGAAATGAAAGGCAATCTGATAGATGAAAAAGAGGAGCAAGAAAAAGGAGTGGCTGTCAGAGAAAGAAGCACTTCGGAGAGCGAGAAATGTAGGGCAGGGCCTTCACGGAGACAAGCAGGGATTTCAGGGGCATCCTTTGAAGACAGAAAGTTAGAAATGCAGCCGCCAAAGTTCGAAAATGTGATGAGATCATTATGCGAGCACTAAGCAAACATCATTAAAACATCTGCATGATCCCCTTCCCAACCGCAGCCCTGACACCTCGAGTCAAATCAGAATTTCAGGAGTTTTCACACCTTCAAATAAGCTGATTTTTACCTTCATCTTCGGCAAATTTATTGATGTGTCAGGCTGATGTTCCCACAGCCTTTTCAGATTAGTTTCTTAGGACTGATGAGAATGTTTTTAGGTCTATGTGGCTTGCAAAAAAGTGCCAAACCAACATAAAGAAATGATGTGAAGTTTCTGAGAAAAGTTTGGCGAGAGTATCAAAATCTAAGCGCAAGATGTGTGCCACTTCTTCATATTCCCATCACGTTTATCCTTTTTCTTTCTGCAAAAGTCCCTTTTCCATACAAGACACAGAGTTGAAAAGGAAACTGAAAAGATAAAAGGTGCAGTATAATTCTTGCGTGAAGCAGAATATATGCATGGTTAGGGAGAGCTAGAGGAAATCTTAATGTGGCACTCAGGCGCACTGTTAAGCGTCGAACTCGAGATGACAAGTTGGTTGTGAACAAGGGCAAACAGGCAATTTTCAACACCAACGCAAAAACTTCTTCCTCCCAGTCTGCAGACTGCCTGTTAAATCTTTGAGTGCTCGCGTAATAAATCCCGTCGAGCTCAATCCCATGGGAGCAATTACTGTTGTGTTCTGGCAAAATAACAACAAGCCCAAGAAAAACAAGAAGAAGACATCAATAATACATCGCCAATACTACAGTCCCTGTGTGGTGAGAAGCTCCACTTTCCTCTGAAAACATTTCCAGTGCTAAATATTCCAGTTGGAGGGTGTCCATATGAGCTGGGAACAGGGATAATGAGAGACAGTAACCAAAAGTTTTAGGCGTGTGTGTGAGTGTGTGTGTGAGGATGTGTGAGTGTGTTAAACACCAGCTGCCAGCAACAATACTTGTCAAGCGGGAAGAATCCCATGGGGAGTGAGAGATTTGATTTTGGCAGCAGGACACGTGAGTGTGTGTCCGTGCTTGTTTGATTTTGTACCAATAAAAATCAGCGGTGATGAGTCCCTTATATTTATTTATTTATTTAAGTTCGCCGAATTTAAGTTAAGGGACATCAAAACAAACTTTTGATGTTATGATCCAGTGTTGTGTTACTCAAGACGGTCTTGAAACCACATTTTGAAGATCTCTGTCTTGTCTCAGTCTTTGCCTGGCCAGACTCTGGATTTTCCGTCAAGAGCGGTCGAAACCAGCCCTGATCTTCTATGCTTCAACTTCAAGTACGTGATGATAATTAAATAGCTTATTCTCAGTTAAACTGTTCCTGATTGATTTTTATGTTTTTGTTTTTGGTTATGTTATGGACACTGCTGAAGCTGCTAGCTCCATCAAGCCCCACCATTCTGGTCATTCTGCCCTTTTCATCAGCTCCTCTGTGGGGGGCATTCAGCCAATCAGCTGTCAAATCACTCACCCAGTCTCACTCCTGTTACCTGTTTGGTAATTTCCCAGTTGCGTTGTTTGTGCATCTTCCTGTATCATACCCAGCCTGTTATTAGTATTTCCTTTTGGTTTCTGAACTCTGCCTGTTTCTCTGTTTTTGGATGTTTTGCCTGTTGTTTCTGTCCCTCTGCCTGGTTTGACTGATTTTTTGGATTCTGACTTTGGATTGGACTGCACTCTGTTTTATCAGCTGTTTAATTAAATTCCTGGTTTTGCCCAACTCTTGTCTGGGCATTGTTCTGCACATTAGTGCCATCAGAATGGCGACAGGTGTGTTCACAGAAGTTAACAAATGGCTAGGGAAAGACATTAAGTTTTCATGTTACAAAACATGAGGCAAAGATGGATATCATGTTGCTAAAAACATTTTTCAAGGTTGTTAGTTACATAGCTCTTATAGTTTAGTCATTTTACAGTGCCATCTTCTTTTGCAACATTTGATTAATGCTATCCAACTAAAGAAGAATCACTGCCAAATGCCAATTGCACTGTGCCAAACTTCCAGAAGTGTGGATGGACTTTTTTTGGCAGGAATTTTTGGATATTCAGTAAACTTTTTGGCTAAACAGAGAAGAAAAATTGACAAATTATTGAGAGGGATTATTTAGAAGAGAGAAAAAACTTTTAAAATTATGTGACAGCATCCATTATAATTTTTTTTAACATGTCCACATATTCAACCTGGGTAGGGCTGGGCACCAAACTTCTGTTGAGGCTGTAAGGCGTTGTGTTGCCTGCAGCTTTAGTGACCATTATCATTTGGGATTTTTAACCAATCAGAATCAAGAATTTTCCTCAGCCTTGTTAGTAAAATGTCAGATAACAATTGAATAATAAAGCAAATATCTCTTGATTGCTCTTTGATTAGAAGCTAAAAATAGAAAACCTTGGTGTTGTTTAAATTTTACATCACGATCCCACTAACCTAAGGAGAGACTCAGTATCTGTTCCTCGACTGTGTATGAAAATAAAGATGATGAATCTGTCTTAATTAGCAAAGAAATCGAGTCAAACTGGGAGTCTCTTCTTTTTGCTGCAGCTCTTCAAAGACTTTCAAACAGACAAAATGCTCAACAGTACTGCTTATTGCCAATTCACTGCCTATTCATTTTCTTAATGGGAACGCATGGGTAATAGCCAAACTGGTGATTAGGAATATACGAGTGAGAGTCCCATCCACACAGTTAAGAAAAATCCTGCCAGCAGCATTGGAATAGAGTCCCATCAAGAAATCAGTCAGGTTTCTCTCTGTTTTTATCAAGGTGATGAGCCTCATTAGTCTAATCCTGAGAGTATTCTAACCAGCAGGAATGCAGGATATCATAAACAATGCTGCTTGCATGCTAACAGCGCTCTGTTAGGAAGATGATCCCACAATGCTCTATCCCTTAATGAGCACCGATCGGCGGCTTTTCAAGAAAAACAAAGTGAAGCATACAACCACAATGAAGAGTGGAGCAACGAGGAGAGCTTGGGGAATTTCAGGATCTGATTAACTTAGTGAGGACACAGGTGGTCCAGCAAAGTTTGGGAGACTGGATAAAGAAGCAGCAGCTTTTAATTAACTAAGAGAAACCTGAGTCAGTGGAAAGAGCCTGTTAGCCAGTCACTAATCACAGGCCAACAGGCTGTAACAAGAGGGCTGAAGTAGTCACTGTTTTCATTGTACTGAAAAAAGGAGTCAAAGGTTGGAAAACACTGCTTTAATCTTACAAAGCATCTTCAATGACTTCCATCATCAAATCTTGAACTACAAAATAATGAAGCCGTCAGATAGTTTCATTCAAAGTTAAGCATCTACCTCTAACATATGACAAAGGACATGAAAACTGATACATTTCCTGCCTTTCCCAGCTCTGTGGCTGAAGTTTGCAACACAGCGAGTTTGGAGCATTAAAACGTGTATAAATGTCTGTGTGGTCGATGCGGCTCCTCTCAGATATTAGAGCATATGAGGCTAAAAATCATCATCATCAAACCTATCTTTGCATTATTTATGAATCGGAGGTTGAGGACAGACTTAACAGCGATTACAGGCTGAGGAAATGGAGTCATCCTCTGCTCATAAATAGACAGAAACTCTTCAGCATTACTGAGATGATCCTCTGCATCACTTTAATCTTATTGGCTGCTGCCAGCTGTCATTGTCGTTTTTCTTCTGCCAACAATTAAGAGAGTTTTCATGATAAAAACATATTTTTCTTCTCAGCTGTGTTTGACGTTCAGGAAGTAACTTCTCAATTCTGGACTTTTTTAAGAGATTTATGTATTTTTGATGATTTCTAAACTCCTTTTCTTTACCTGAGAATAAAAAGTGCTGAAGAAAGTTGAAAAGCAGAACTTGCTTCCTTGTCTGCATCAAACTGCAGTTACAGATGAGAAAGGTTTATGAGGATTATGTGACTTACAACAAGTCAAGCTCTCTCATAAGTAAAAAATTCTCTCACTGGTGTAATCAAAATGTTTTCATAAGAGACAAAAATGAATCTATGGTTTTTATTCTCCTGGCAAAATTGTTAAACACAGACCTCACTTCAAGCTTTTATTTCATGCAGCCGTGTCTGAGAGCATCAGGTGCAGGTTGGTTTAGGAATCTCTCTGCACAGTTAAACCTCATCTATCCTTGCTTGTTTAGTTCAGACTGCCATGAAGGTTGTGAGGATGACTAAAAGCCAATCCCTCCAGTCAATACATGAGCAGTCTGTCCTTAAGCAAGCACACAGTGTTGTCTGACCCGTAGCAAGGCCTTTGTGTACATGTTCTTGCTGCTCTGATGTAACCTGAACCACGTCTGTTTGCACTTTGATCTAGATGTTAAATACTGTTTCTTGAGGCTTTGTAGGTTGGGAAAAATGTCATGAATATCTCATCTGTTCTCTTATTTATTTTTGTTTAGTGTTGATTGTATAAGAGATCATCAGTGTGCATTTCATGTTCCTTGTGATTAGCCTTTGTATTGTACTGCAGCTTTTTAAATCATATCTACCACATGGCATTGTATCATATGACATCGTGCTATTCAGCGCATCACCTCATATTGTATTGTGTGTTAATGTATCATATCATATCTTGTAGTATATCTTGTATCATTTCAGGCTGTTTTGATGCTTAAACTAACCATCCACTGTTTCGGCAAAGAACTAGAGGGTGGGCCCTGAGTTTCCATATGAAAGAAAAAAAGCATTTTTGTTTTTATTTGTACAACGTGCTCTATATGATTACCAATGTTTCTAGAACACATATTAACCCTCTGATGCATGAATTATGAAAGTCAGTGTCAGGATTTTTCCCTTGAGTGTTTTTATTTGTCTTAAGGCATAAAAAAAAGTTTTCCATTTTTTTTTCAATATTTGTAACTGAGCATTCAACATAAAACAGTGTCAAATTAATGTAAATATGACTTGTTTTATTGTTTGACTTTTCTTTTTTCTTTTTTCTTGGTAATTTCATGAATAATCTTTTTTTAATGCTTTGCAAAAAATTTTAACTTTCTTTCATCCATTTTTAACACTGATTAATTTATACTTATTATGCTGTTTTACCCTCAAATGTTTGTCTATAACTTAAAAAAAATACATATATATCTGGAAAAAGAATTGAAAACATTTTTTCAGGCCCTGAGAAGAATAAAATATCCTGACACAGGCTAATATGAATTTCCACCACATGAACCATTGAATTTAGGAGTAAATAACTTTTAAATAGGTGTCCACTGTAGTGACCACTATGCACCACAGGGTTAATATGTTTTCCACTGTTGATGAACTGGCATTAGCACAGCTGAAGTCGTGCTTGTAATGGCTTATACATTTTCCTATGTATGGAAACTTATGGCCCACCCTGTACAACAGAGGGCGGACCTAAAAGACTATGAACGTCACACTGATCTTTATTTCCCTTCACCTGATGCCTTTGAGATCAACAGACTCTTCATCTTTATCCTCCTGCACAGTCCAATATATCAAAGGTGACCAGCCTTTCTCTTTCTGATCTCTTTACTGCAGCAGCTCTCCTCCAAGCCTTTTTTTCAAAAGAATTTGACTCATGTTCTTTGTTTGAATTACCATTTTGTTTGTAATTGTAAATGTCTTTGATTTGAAACATATATATTTAAATTTATGGAAAGCTATTGTGCATTTAATGAACCTTTGTCAGTATTCAAAGACAAATGAGAGGTAAGCAAGAAAGTAAAGCAGCATTTACATATTACCTTCAAAACAGAAATGAAGTGCCTCAAAAAATAACAGCACCTAATGCCTGATTAATGACAAAAATAATGGTGGTACACCTCTTCAAAAAAACAAAAGAAAAATAAGGCAGCGAGAGAAATTAAATAAATTTCAAAGGTTTCAAATGAGATATTTTCACAAGTAAATTAAATGAGAAACCAAAATCATCAAGAGTCAAAAAATGATACTCGTCTGAGTGAAAATCTTAAAATGTCTCATCTAGGGGAAAAAAATTAACAGGTTCAATGAAGTAATTGAAAAAAAAGCAGTTGTTAAAAAGCTGATACACACATCTAAAATGATTGAAAGTGTATTGATTTCAAGGTGAGTCTGGTTTTTGTTCACAGGGTCAGAACCACTTAAATCGTCAGCGTAATTAAAACAAGGATTCGGCAGCTCTGCTTTTTATGTGGTAAAAACTCGTTAAACAGCTCTTACATGTTGGAGGTTGTTTGACTCAATACTTCATAATTTCAATATCAATATCAGAACCGTTCAAAATTTTCTTTTTGTTGCTGTGGGCCTGTGTAAAACTCATTTTCAGTCAAATTGGTAAAGAAATCTGTTTCTCTATTTAAAATTGCTTTGCGTCCTTTTTATTTCATGCAAGTCTAGCAAACATTTATCATGACTCTATCCCTTTTTGACGGCCTTTTCAAAGAGATTTCATTTTAGACCAAACACAAAATTTATCCAAATGGGGATGGTGTTTTTCCAATCCTACTTATTTGACAGGATTTAAAAGACCTTGATGAACTGGTTATTAGATGAAGCACTCACCGCCCTGACAAACATGACTATCGTTAAAAAAAAAAATAAATCTCAAAATCAAAAGGTACAAACCTGTTTAAGTTAACTCAGAAGACACATTTTGCCTGGTGACATGAAACTCTTCCGCTTCAGTATTTCACTTCAGTGTTATATAGGCAGCTGAACTACAAAAATTGAATTATTGAAAATGATCTCAAACCCTCAGATTAAAGTAATCCTCCCCCTTTTGGGATTATCTCAAAATACCAGCAACTTCTCTTTGTGTATTACCCTTCTAACTTGCTGTTTTCTTCATGGCTTCATGTAATTTTAACCCACATCTAACATATTTTTTCTGAAACCAAAGAAAGTATCTCATATTTATATGATGATAAACATTGAAGGCCATATTTCGTGACATACATAAAACAGGACAACACATAGCAGCAGTGACACACTTCACATCCTGTAACTATGATCGTTGTATTCATGAAATGGGGTCTAGAAGCTGTTTTGATGGGATTGTGCTGAAACAGTTAGTTCGCTCTGTGCCCTCTCCCCCCCAAAAATCAATCTAGCTGTGCTGAAAATAATGGAAACTTCCACTGTTGACCTACATGTCAGTGTGACCCACTTGCTCCAGCTCAGGCCTGTCTAAGATCTCATTGAAGTCGAAATCAGAGGCGAGCTCTGATATGCACACGATCATCTGTCGCTCTACCACAGTGAGAGTTTTATTTTACCACAGGTGTGAAGGGCTTGGATGAAATACTCTGAAAGAAACAAAGCCACAGTCAGAGCAGATTTCCACAGTGATTGCCTGTTGTCACGCATGTTCACACTGTGTCAGAGCTGGAAGGACAAATTCTGTCCTCTACACTCGGAAAATTGCTGCTTGTTCTTCAGTCGATGCTCACTGCAGAACAACACTGACACCTCCGCTTTGGCAGCAGTGAAGACACTTTTTCAGCACAACCAGAAAAAGAAAAGTTTACTACAGGCTGAAGGACTCTCCATTCACCTCCACTAACTGATTCTTAAGCACAGATACACAGTTTGAAATCTCACCAGGACATCTCAACCATAGGGCGCAGCTTGGTTTGTTTACTTAATTTTATTTTGCAGCTTCATTATCGATCTATTTTGGTGATAAACAAGTGGATTTTGTGTCCTTCTCATGCAATGAAGACCAACTTTTTAAAGCTAACATCTCTAGAGAGCAACCCTCAGGAGACCTTCATATCATAATTGAATGATTTTCAGCACAAAATACCAACTTGCAGATTTCACTCAACAGATTTTCTTTCTGCAAAGTTTGAGTTTAATGAAAAAGAAGAAGTCCCTGAAAATACTAATGACTTACATCAGCCAAAGACATTTGTCCTCTAAAACTAAAATCCCATCAATGAAAAACAAACCACACACAACCAAAAACTGTCACATCAGGTCGATGGGTAAATGCTCACTGGCCACTAAATGGAAACCTCATCTATGTCAAAATTTACCCTCAAACTTGTGAACTAGAACTTGGAACTTTTGTTTTGTATTATTGCCTCCAACAAAAATAACAAAAATTCAGAGCAAACTTGGAAAAGAAATATGCTTGAGTTTTGTTGCTGCATACATTCATCTATGTGTCGATTCAGCCAAGAGGGAAGCTGTAAGTAACCAAAAGCTGTTGCCATTCAAAAACAGTGCCATAAAGATAAAAAATCAAAAAGTAGGGTGCTTACTTCACAAAAACAACAACCCACACAGCTTGCAGAAAAATAGATAAGGAAATGGAGGGCAGCCTATTACTCTCCCCGGATGACAATTTGAGACATTACTTTCAGCACCATGCAGCAGTACAAGTTAGTCTAATACATGTTAGTATTTTTATCATTGCAGGCCTCAAACGCAAAGGTTGTGCATTCTCCTGCCACTAGCCACGGGCTATAATGATATTATACTTTTCTACTCAGATTGAAACAAGCACAGGTAACAAATGATATTCTACAGTGCAGTTCAGTCTAGCAGTCAATCAATACGGAAAATGGGGAAATTGTTGTGTCTAGTTTTTGTATCTAGTCAGCTTTACTGTGCAATATATAACCGGCCAAAGTCTACAATTATCAGCTGCACTTTGCCAACCAATTTATAGCATCTATGCTTATTCTGTGATGAGCTGAGTTAAATGAATAGTGCAAAACTTTGAGAGTTTTTTGAGACTAATCAATCAGTGGGAGGTTACATTTCCATTTAAACAGTTTAAAAGTTGAACATTAGAATAGTCGACACTGTCAGAGGGTCTGCTTAAACACTTTTTATCCAGACTTTGGCACAACCTCCTCAACTGCCATCCACTGTGATCAATACTTTGGCTGTCAGCAGCCCTGCAGGAGAGCAATTCAGTGAGACGCTGAAATTCTCCAACAATGAATGCATGCTGGGAGCTACTTGTACTTTTCTGTGACTTTGAGGAACTCTGATGTTTCAAATTACAACTAAAAAGAACAGAAAATGTGAGTCAAATGCAAGACTGGTGTACACACTCTAGAGCAGTCAAGCACTGGTTAAGTTTCATCTTTAAAGCTCTGTCTGGACATCTGCTGTTATATCTCACCTCTTTACTGAATGTGACCACTCGCCACTATGAAATTAGTGCCAGTGACTGGATAATGCTTGAAGTTTCAAGTGTAAACACTATAATTGCAGAAACACCTTTCAGCCTCTGTGCAGCCCACAGCCCAGATATTGTACAGAAAACACCAAAACTAAGTTCAATCATTGTAAATAAGAGCATGCTAACAATGCCATCTCGAGATTAAATAAAGATTGAATAAATAAACGGCATGGACCAAAAATGAGGACACAGAAACAGACAAAATGAAGACAAAACTTTGTTCTAAAAAAGCAAAGTCTGATTCAATCACCTAATAACAAAGTGAGTACAGCCCTAATTAGAAATGTTATGGGGCCACTGTGAGCCTGCAGGGCAGCTGTTCTGCACTGATTCACCTCGTCCCTGAACACAACTTCACCCAAAAAAGATTCCCTCATTATGGTGGCGCTCGTTTGGGACATAGGCTGAATACCAGAGAGGTGGTTCTCCACCTTCCAACATATGTATTCATATGTAGAGAATATGCTGTTCCTACAGAAGCATCCTAATATAACTTATTTGTTTTTATTTCTCACTTCTCGATGACCCTCCATGTGTGAATGTTCTGAGACAGTAAGGACTATTTAAAGAACCTGATTTACACTACAGAGACTTGGGGTCCCATTGAAAAGACCCGCTTGTTGGTATAACCTGAATTAATGTGGATTCCCTACAGCAGCAAGTGAAGGAAGCAGCTTTAGTATGCGCTCAGGAAAGATGCTTACTCCGCTTACTCCACAACACCAGTCAGGATGTGATCAGCAGACTTGTCCGTGAAAGTACAAGACCAAAGAAGAGACAGTGAATCACCATGACACTGGGATCTCAATGGAGGGATGATGGGATATAGAACAAAGCCGGCTATGTAATGGAGGCTGTTTTGACTGAAGGTAAACATTGTAGATCTTGGGAAGGCTTCTTGTCATATCAGCAAAAACACAACAAGGCTACAGGCTTCTGTTTCTCCTTGAGGGAGGGGGACCAAAGTTCCCTCTACAACTTTTCCAGATGATCACATTTAAGCCTGTACCTGAATCTTGCAGTGATACTGGTATAAGCCCCCAAATAGATCCATAAATTTGTCTTTCTGTTTCTGCTAAATCTACTTTGCCAGTATGTCTTTTCCTTTAATCAAAAGGTTCATTGTTTTAGTGGACCCCAGATCTGCCAAAGCAATAACCTCACTACCCAGTATGTTTCTAATCTGGGAGTGAACTGCTCAGAGCACTAAAAAAGAAGTTACGCCAAAACACAAGTTTGATCATTCTGCTCTGCCACTGAGGAGGACATACTCATTAATCATGACTAAAGAGCTGAGTAATGTAGCAGACTTTGAACGTCTTTGGAGCCAAGAAATTGGGTTTTACTGCGACGCTTCCTGCATGCCGACACTTCTGCATTTGCTCCCAACAAGGTTGAAGGCAGTAGCAGCCTGTCATCTATCTCCCCATGTTGTGCCAAAAGGTATCATCCATTTATCATAATTCAACCTTTTCAGATCCCTCACAGGTCTCTCAGGGGTCAAATAACGAGAGTGCCCGACGGGCGGCAGCTTACCGAGCACCGAAGGTTAAAACACAGAGAAGCATGAAATCACCATTCATCTCCCGACATCCGCCTAAAGAAAATCCCTGTCAACTTCCTTTATGTTGGAGAAAATATATGACTTCCCCAGTGATTCCCTAACCACAGAAAGCCAAAAGGCAGCGAGTGTGAGATTACTCCGTCGAGGGAATGCTTATCGAGAGGTAACGTTCCCCCTCCTCCTCCTCCTACTCTTCATCCATAATTGCTTTCCAGGCCTGCATTTGAAAGAGCCTGAAGCCGTGTTATGTTTGGCGGGAGCAGAATGCACAGGAGATAAGTCGAAATCCAAGACTATGCCCCAATTGGGACCACTGTGGCATAACGAAACCACTATTCTTTTCTTTTCGGTCGAGTCACAGCACTTTTAGTATTCTAACGAGGTCTCTGCATAAAATAGTGGTTATCTGTCGCTAATGTTTGGTCCTGGTCACATTGCAATTTAAAACTCAGACCTCACATGCGCATACACAAGTTTGCGCACACACACGGAGAAAGAGAGCAGTAGACTTCACAATCACTGATATTTTGGATTAAATGACTACAGAATCCTTGGCCATATTGGCCTAATTGGGGAGATTTCTGTCTCGTTCTCCAGCTGGCTGGTTGCTTAGAAAAATCCTAATGAACGGTGAAAAATGGCTTTGTTGCTCAGAGAGAACCGTTGAAGATGTGACTGCCTGAGATGAAATATTAAACATCTCACTTCTCCAGCTGTCACTAAAGCTGTGGATGGGAGAGGGATGCCTTGTCATGTCTCTTCGGCACAGATGGCTCCGTTCTCCTTGGCTCATGCCTTCAGGCAAAGTGTACCCAGTCGGTGAGTATTTCCAGCTCAGATACAGTGTGTCTAAAGCAGACTCCTTCCAGAGTTTGTGCAGGAGGAGCTGCTTTGAAAATGTTTCTTTCCATCTCGGAGGGATTGCCCACAGCTGGTAGGGAGGTTTTTTTTGGAAGGGGTTGGTTTGTTTTGCCATGTGAGTGTAAATGCTCATGGGATTTGAAGTTACTACAGAATTTAGTCAGTCTGTCCTTTAGTTTGCTACTTTGGCCCTGAATGAAATATCTCAATAAATATTTGAGAGACTGCCATGAAAGCCGGGAGAAAATGTTCGTGGTGACCAGAACATGAATCAAACACACTTTGATGATCACCATTCATTTTAAATAGCATTGACTGCAGGCTGGATTGTGCACATCGTGATCAAAATCATCATCCGTTGAATGAATTGTCCAAAACTTAGTCCAGGCATTTAATCCCCTGACCCTTCTCTGTGGCACCACGATAAGGTCGCCATTTGAGTTGTTGATACACAGTCATGATCAAAATTCATCTTTAAAGAGGATGAATCTCACTCTAATGATTATTAGATCACTGATTTGCCCCTCCCAGAAGGACACATTTTTCATTTGTCAAGTGAAATATCTCATCTTCTTTTCAATTCATTGGAAAAACAAACCGGTAGAGACATTCACGGCCTCCTGAGGATGAATCTAAATAGCTGTGATGATCCTCTGACCTTTCCTCTGGTGCCACCACGAGCTTCACATTTGAGATAAATTATTGAACAATAGATTGCCAGGATGGTTTGCACAGATATACTGTATATTTCACAGGATGACGAGTAATAACTTTGGGGATCTCACTGCTCTTCTTGGAGCCAAAATTATATTTTTTCTTCACCATCTGTGAAAGACTTTCTAAGTGGTCTTGAAAAAGTCTCATCTGTAGATATATGCCTGATTGTAACCCAGAAGTTAAAATGAGCTTATCGGCACCAAAGTAGGTCATTTTTTTAAATGCTTTTTCTCAGCTTCAGTTTCAGGTCAAACGGGACTGAATTGATTTGTGGCACATCGAAGTCTCTATGACAACGCCACACTGGCTGACAAAGTTTAGCAGTGAGAAGAGAGATCTGTATTTTTATCTGCTGAAAACAATTTCTGGAATTTATTTTGTAGCAGTAGTGGACACTGGAGCTTGACTGCTTGACAGAAACGGAACAGAAAAAAAAGTTTACCAGGAGAATGACAGAGAGGAGGCTCAAGGCTAAAACATGGACTAAAGGCTGGCTGGGACTAAGCAGTTCTACGGCTGTAGTCTATTTAAACTTGTGAATCTATCAATAAAATGAAGAGCCAGGTTATGTTTGCTCTACATAACCAGGATTCGCTAATGTTAGATGTTATTGATACATCTCAGAGCACCAGGCTGTGAGTGGTGCTAAATGTAAACTACTAAACTACAGTACAAACTTGCAAACTTACAAAAGAGGACACAAACTTCATTAATTTTTCCAAAACAAACTGAAACAAACATGTGTCTTGGTTTATCACAATGCTAAGGAGCAAGGGCTTATGGGAAGCAGAGTCATCATCGTTAGCACCAAAACATATGCAGTATGGCCCCAATCACTCCGCAGCAGGAACAGATAAGTGACGTAGAGGAGACCACATACATATTTCATAGTATAGTGCTGATCTACAGGCTGTACAATTCTGTGCTCAGCAGCTTTAAATAAGTTAAGCTAAATTCTGATTATTCTCAGAGTGTATTCTTGCTTCCAGATGAGTCAGTCGAAGATTTAAATTTCTGTTGAAATGACTTGGAATCGTAATCATATAGAAACATCTTGTGTCTTATTATAGAGGAAGAGTCAGCCTGGTTCAGCTGACATCAGGATGCTTCACAAGCTTCACAAAGCACCTTTCTCTCACCTCAGACCAAATCTCTTCTGTTACTTCTTCTCCACTTGTTGTTTTTTTCAGGTATCAGCTACAAATCTGTATGATACTAGAGTCAAGGAAGCAATCAGAGGCAGATGGTTATGCCGTCTCGTGCTGCCGTCTCCAAAGAGAGGCAAACGAATGATTTCCTCTTCCTCCTCCTCACTAAGAAAATAAAACGGAGGGTACTGCAAGAAGAAAGGAGCCCCTCTGGGATTTCACTCCCTATCTCTCGCTCACGTGTCGGTTTCTGCCCCCTTCTTCCCTCTCTTGTCTCATTCTCTCAGGCTGAACCTCTCCACGGTCGTATATTCTCTTTTATCGCTCTCTCCTTCCTTACCCTTTCTTGGTTTTGTCCTCCTCTCTAATTCCCTTTGCCCTTACCCTACCAGAGTTTCTTTTCCTTTTCATCTCTTCCCAAAGTTTCTTTCTTTGCTTCTTTATCTCTTCCCTCACCACCGCAGTCTCCCCATGACATGTCCAACTCTGCTGGTTAGAGATGAATTAACCTTCTTTCTGCACTAAATTCAACTGGTTGCATTTAAAATTCTTTGTGCAAAGGATTTCAGTTAATTTGAGACATTTGAATAAAATGTTTTATTTATGTGCACACACAAAAGAGAAAAAATCTCACAATAAGGAGACAAATGAGTCCTTAGCGCTGTGGCACGTTGGCCCAGAGTCTGCGGGGAAGTTTCAGGCTTCAAACTGTTTTCTGGTTTGTGATGAGTTTAATACTCTGGTGGGAGATAAAGTGAAGCGGTCAAAGGCTGACTGGCTCTGCACCATGCGTGCCAGCCTGCTGATACCTCAAAAAGATCGATATGGCAGAGAGGTCAGCAGGCTGAAGATGAAGAAGACAAATGTTCACGTCAGAGTGATTTTTCCAAATACGAATCGTTCAGCAGTGTAGGAGAAGAAACGCAAGTCAAGGCTAAAAACTCCTCCACCCCGAGATACACAGGAACGCTCCTCTTGTTGTCAAACAGCAGGGAGGACACAATGCATCAGAAAACTGAAAGCAATGCATGTGAAGGTTGCTCTGCATTATGCAACACCATATACAGCAGCAGTGAAGTGCATTGAAATCATAAAGAATTGATTGCAGCTTGCAGTGGCAGAATGTGAGGGGTGACATAATTGCACGTTTGAAGAAGCATAAATGATGTTCAGTGAAGCCGACGCCCTAATTGATGTCCCTTGTCACCAAAATGTCAATAAGTTTATTGCCAAAAGAAAAAATAAATTGGCGGTTTACTTATGATGCTCTGTTGCTCCCGTCACCGCAGGAAAATCAATTCTCACCCATTGCTGGCTTTACTGACGCATTACACAAAAATCCTCATCAAATCAGAGCGTACACGGTCACTGAATATAGGCATTTCAGGCAGTGTGAAAAAAAAGAAGCTGCTGTCCTAAAATATGACTGACTCATTCCATATTTATTTGTGCTGCTCAGCTTCTGAGAGACCTGCATGACCCAGCTGTGAAATTATTCTGATTTCAAGACCGAGAGCTAAACAGCCTCTGGCATATTGACCGCAATGCTGGACTATTAATAAACTGGGTTTGAAGCTCGCACACAAGCTTCAGATGCTTCATTTCTCTTATAGACAGAGAGAGTTTGAACATTAAAAGTTGACACACTTGATCCAGAGTTCTGAGGTGAGAGTGCATCTCGTATTGATAAGGATCATAAAAGATATACCAACTAAATGAATGAAATCTTAGAACAAAGTCTGGACTGTACACAGCTCTGCTACAGAGATCATCAATACAGCCCGAGTCACAAACAGAGTGTGCAACAACCCAGTCATAATCAAATAATACAAACGGATTTAAAAAAAGTCTGAGAGGTTTTCGAACATCTACAGCTCTTCTTTCTACAGGACTGCCAACATGACACTTTAGTCAATATCTACAGCCTAACAGAGCTTTACAGACCTCACTAAGTATGCAGACATGGACAGCATAAGCTTTCATTGTAGTGGGTGTCCAACTTTGAACTGTTTGCAGTGATAGTGGCAGGGGCTGGGCAATTAATTGTTAAGTAGATTAAATTGGGATATGCTCCGCTGCAAGATTCTTATTCCAGACAGCGCAATATCTCTTCAACCTCAGATGTACCTGCATACCAGATAAAATTTTGTTGTAGAAGATGTTTTATGCTCTACACCAGCGTTAACCTTGCTCAACCAAAGAGCCAAATTGTTGAAAACTACCTTTGCAAGACAAACAATCTAAATGGTAAAAATGGCAAAAACAGAAAGAAGTACCATCAAAAATAAGTATAAGGTGGCAAAAATGGTCAAAAAGCAGCAAAAATTGATGAAAAATGTGGGAAAACTTTCAAGTGGTCAGAAAACAGTAAAAGTTTTCAGATGCCTAAAATTTCTGTTTAAAATAACCCTCAGTAATTTTCTAATTTTGTGAGACACTGAATTCTGGGTTTCTCATTATCTGCAAGCCATAATCATCAACATTTCATGGATAATGAGTCAAGTATATACTAGCTTGGTTTCACTTTCTGAAATGGGTGACAAAGAATATTAAACTTTTCCATGGTATTCTAATTATTTTAGATGTGCTTGTAAATGCAAACAGTTTCTTTTGAGGTTTTTTTTTATAACAAAAATCCTATTTTTCTTCCTCATGTATGTGTTTTTCTTATTCAAAACAAGACAAAAAGAGATCTTACTCTTCAATGTAGCAATTGATATCAACCAAAAGTCATATAGAGAACCCAAAAATAATCGCACAATAAATCACAATTGCAACATAGAAAAAAATAATAACAATTTTGTTATTTTTGCAAATCATTCAGCCCTAATTGTGATACAAATTATGGGGACCTTCTTTCTTCTCATCTATTGAACTATGGAATGATTTTGCTGCAAAGTCATAGCAATCATCAGAATTTTTTTCATTTCATTTAACTGAGAAAATTCAAGACAGTGTCATTTCAAAAAAGCATGTCCTTGGGTTTTTTACTTTTATGAGAAACAATAAATGAGCACACAACCAAATAAATAAAACTGAGGTCTGTGGAACACACCCAGGTATCCCGCTAGGTACAAAATTGTAAAAATCTGATGTAATTTGTCAAAAGTGACAGAAACCTGGACTCACATCCTCCTTCATGGCAACGCAAAAACCTGCCAACACTTTAAACAATTTACAAACATGTCCATCACACACACAGTGAAATGCTGCCTGCTTGGTGTCATGTTTTACAGAACCTTGTCACAGAAGCCATGTTGCAAACCTTCACTCTCAGATAGTAAATTTAAGCATAAAACAGACTTAAGTTAATGTGATATCCACTGACTTCAGTAAAGTGTGAGAGGAAGTGATAGCACAGGTTTTCTTATCTAGTCATGTCAGGTGACATTCGTCAGACAAGCTTAGTTTTCAGTCCTTCCTACTAATCCCATGTGATCTGATACCTGAGGTGGAAACAGTAAACTTCATCAATGATCTCAGACAGTGTTTTCTAACTGCTGTTAATCAGAGACCAGATGGCTAAACTACAACATGAATACAATATGAACTTAGTACTCTAGGTTAAAATGTCACAAATAGTAAGACCTTGTGCAACCATTCAGTAACTCTGATGCCTGTTGAATCATTTATTCGACCAAATATTCACAATACAGTCATTGCCAAAAGTTTTGAGAATGGCACAAGTTTTGGTTTTCACAAAGGTCATTGTTCATGGCAGGGGGATGACTTTGCAGTTGATTTCAATTCACCCGATTAATCTTCACAGTCTAGAGTTAATACAAATTACCACAATAAAAACTGAGGCCATTCTCAATACTTTTGACCATGACTGTTGTCAGTATCTCCCCAGATTGTATTTTCCAATTTAGTCCTCAGTTCAGATGGAGCCACATAGCGTAAGGTCTTCAACCTAGTGCACGCGTGGAGTTTTTGAGAAAAGAAACAGAAGCTGATTGAAGCTGCAAGCATGGATAAGTGGGTCCTCACCACTGTGTGTCTGTTGGGGGATGTCATGGCCACCTCATGTGTATAAGTTCCACCCAAATGAACAGATATTGCAGAGAGATATTGCATGAAACACCCGCAATAGTGGATGTATTTTGATCCTGATCCAACATTGTATGTAAAAACTATTCAGATTTGTATTCAACCTAAAATAATGTCAACTTTGGTTGCCCCCCCTGGCCACGTTCATGTATTACAAAAACGTCTTTTCACAAATTTGTCAATGTGTCTAGTATTAAGATGTTAAGTTTGAAGATGACTTGAACAAAAAAAAAAAAAACAGGGGGCAAGTTCCTTCAAACACTTAACCTGTAAATCATCAAAACCGGACACTTAACACAAATTTGGAAATTTTAAAAATTTGAAGCCTGTAGCTCAAAAAAGCTTCAAGTACAGTGTTTTTCTTAACATCTGGGCGCAATGAAGCACAAATCTGCATGGAAACACTGGATCCATAAATTTTTCACCATGACTGAATTTTTTGGCATATTTAATTTCAACTTGGAACATATTCAGGGCATGCAATTTGGGGTTAAACACGCAGAGGAAACAAAGAAACAAACAAATGAGAGAATAATTACCATTTGGATGCCAAGGAGAACATGCGGGTCTTGATAAGCCATGTTTGTTTGTTTTTTTTCTAATCAAGAGTAAAGATGTATTTTCTTGAAAAGAGAAAAGGAAGGTTGTTTTCAGAAAAAGAAAGAATATTCATTTTTTGGGGGGAGTTTTTCCTGGAAATGCCATCCCACCATTTCATTTAGTAATGGTTAGACTGACTTTCTACCAGCCTTTAATCATCACAAATAGATTTTTTTTTCTTTTTAATCATAGCATCTGATTTATTGATTGCTGTTTGGATATAAAGAGGATTTCAAAAAATGCTTTAGAGAAATTGCTGTCTCCGGCCATAAGCCTCGAGGACATCTACACAGACCAAAAAAAAAAAAGACTGTCATAGCAGCACTGCACTCATTCTTTGTTTCCTTGAAAAAGCGTACAGTATTGACCATGACCTATAACCACCATCCCTGGTTTGTGACCCCTATTGTTTGTTGTTCTTCTTGAGCCCAGTAATCTCTCCACTGCCTGTAAAACCTCTATTTCAACATACACCTTCACTATCTAGGCCTGAAATTGCAGCTACAGAGAAACACATACAGAGAGTGAGAGAGGAGTGTGTGCCTACAGGTCAGAAACACATTTTATGATCTAACCTCAAAATCTACAAGACAGAAGAAGAAGAGGAAGAAGAGGTTCTTTAATGATCTGAGCACACATTCTGTTTCCAATAACTGGGACTACTGGAAAGCCTCTTTTATAAACAATGTGTTTAATGGTCAGACAAATTAATATCCTCGGCTGTTTCATGGTTTTGGTGACGTCACTAAATCCCTTGAGTGTAGCTATAATATTGTGATAGTGAGTCAGATGCATGAACTGGTTAGATGAGGAGAAATGGAATGAGGGGAAAGTGCAAATAAAAGATATTCATGGATAATTTAATTCGTAAACATTTATAATCTGCTCACATACACTTTATGTCACCATGACTCTGCACCTGCAGAATACTGTGTATCATTTGTTAGTGAACTATGACTCCACCAATATGCAAACACACCAGCAGAGTCTCTCATGAGACACATTTCAGCATAAAATCAGAGGTTTCCACACCTTTTGGTTTCTGCACCCACCACAGTGAGTTTTAAATGAATAATTGTCCCACCTTGTGTTGCTAGTCAGATTCACTTAGCCACATGATCGAGTGACTCTTCAAAGCCCCCCGTGTTTAATTTAGCAAAAGTTCATTTAACCAACCAGGCCACTTTTTCTGCCGCTCAGGAACAATGTGTTGACTCTCACATCCATCCAGCTGATGCATGTTCACGCTGCGTATTTTGTCTCATCCACACAGCAACAAGAGCGATGAGGAGGCAGTCAAATTACTCATATGCAAATCAACCTGCTGTGACAAAATCCAATGATTTAGAGTCTGTTTTCAGCAAACAGGAACTTTCAGTGAAAAAGAGAGATTGCAGTGCTGATTAGCTTGGCCTGTGAGGGTGGTATCAGCTCAACAATGAATAGATTACTGATCATGTACACTAGACTCAGACACAGAGGCACCCTGACCCCACAGAGTCCAGGACAGGGAGTGTGGATGAGGACACTGTTGGTTTACTTTGGCAGGACATCAATCAAATGGCTATAAAGAACCACAAAATGAGTGTACAGGGATGAAAAGGGAACAAAAAACGAGAAAAAAAGCTGTAAATACAAACAAAATGATAGCACTGAGACGCTAGTGTGAACAAAGAGACACAATATAACAGAATAGAAAGAGATGATGAACAAGGACAGAAATTTCACAGAAAAACTAATCGAAATCAGAATGACTAACAGAAGTTGAAAGGTACACGTGTTTGTTATGGACTGTTTTGTTACATTGCATATGCACAAAAAGCTGAATTCAGTGGAATAAAAAGCATTCTAATCCAAATTTCCACATAAATCAGCAGCCAGAGTAACACCACACACAAGGCATGCTTACCCTGTCATGGCAGCCACAAGACGCTTACAGACCCCTGCTATCACTGAAGTCTCCTGTTTTGGATCACTGGTTTCACGTCATTCACAAATATACAATGAGACAAGCGGGGGAGATGTCATGCAACACATCCAACTTGTTAACACGTTTGACACAGCACCACACGGTCATGATTTTCCCTGTCCTGTGACATTTACACAGGTCTCTGTTGATATTTCTGAGCAGGAGAAAGCATTATCATTAACAAAAGCCGCTGTGAGGATTTTTACAGCCGTGCACTGGGCTGGGTTGTTGGGAACACTTTTCAATAAACATGTTAAAGGTGATGAAGCCAGGATGAATTTTTTTTTCCACGTAACATCAATAAAGTCAGAGCAAACCTTTATGGAGGGAGACAAGTTGCTGTTGGGCACAACTTGACCAACTCATCTGCTGTTGCACTCATTGGAGGTGGATGGATATAAAAAAGGTTTTAGCTTTGTAAACCCAGATGTCAGTGTATGTCTCAGTCTCTTAAAAAAAGTCATTTGAGGACATTATTTAATGATTGGATATCTGCTACATTATTCTTTCCTATTGTTTTATCTTTGCATATCTATTTCTTTTCATGAAGTTTTGTCAAAACACAACCAATAAAGTAGTCTGACCAGGCCTATAAGCCTGGGCTGTTGGTTCAGCACTGTAGAAAGTTTGAAAAAGAAAATGATTTAAGATACAAAAGGAATAGGTATCAATAACCTGCTCCTGTTAAGAATCAATTAGAAAAGATTCAATACATCGACTTCATTAGCCTTAATGCCAGACAATTCTTTTATCAATTCATTACATTATGCCGGAGTGGCTAAACCTTGTGTTGACATTATGTGACACATTATTTTTACTCATCTTTGTTCATTTGTGTCCAGAGATCTAGGATTCAGAGACAATGTGCAAAGACTTTTACTTATTCTAATTTATTTATGCTCAGAGATATCTAGATCCATCGACTTCGTATCAATTTCGTATCTATTTACTTATTAACTCAATACAATGTTGTTGAAACGGACAACCTGTACACACAGAAAATCCACAGGAGGAATTCATAAAGAATCAGATCGACCATCAGAATCAATAAACGCATTGGTATCAATAGATCTAATTAATACCCATCCCTAGATTTGGATTTTATCACTTGAGCTTGTTTTTCCAAAGATGAACAGAACCATGAACTTGAAATCAAGTTATTACTGTTTTTTTTTCATGTAAAGACGTTCAAATTAACAACAAGTTGCACATCATTCACCCAACACCAATTCAACCAACAGGACAAATTCCCCACAAGATAATCCAAAAGACCACTGAGGCTAAAATCTGCAGTGAACAGTAACTGACTTCAAAAAGGAGAAGAAGGAAAAAAATGGCCAAAATAGGAAGAAAACTGAAAAAAAAGAAAGAGATGTATTTTTAAAAGAAGAAAACGACCAATAAAGAGAAACGAGCTTCAAAGATATGACAACAAAAAAAATTAAAATGTTGCAAATTGACAATAAACCACCAACAGAAAGAAGCAAATCATTTACATAAAGTGCTGAACAAACACAAGCGAGCTTAAATCTGCTTTAAAAGGAAATATTAAATAATACTATCCACCAAGATAGGAACAATGACTAAGAACGCAAAGGCAACAACTTCTCAACAAGGAGCCACTAAACGACCAGGAAACACCAACAGTTTACTTTGATTTTATGTCTGGATGCTGCACCATTATATAAGACAACTGTGAAAGTCTTACTGTTTACTCCCATGAGCCTATTGTCGTATAATCCATAATGATCCTCCCAAACTTTCCAGTTGTACGAACTTTTACACATGTTGAACTCGATTACAGCAAATGATGGAGGGACTGTTGCATCGATCAATAGCTCAGTGTTGCAGACGGCTTCACAAACACAGCCCATGACGCAGATTGCCTTCAGAGACGTACACTGTCCTGTATGTTGCCTAAAAAACCCTTTTCACAGTGATTAGGTCTGTTTTACTTGCAGTGCCTCCACTCACCAGTACTCACATTGATTGTTTTCTCCTGGATGGTAAGTAGATGGAAGTCAATACAATCCCACTGTGACGTCAGGGTTCACCTAGCTACAGGTCTCCTGGGTTTATCAATTAGAATGAAAGAATGCAGCCAAGGATTTCATTTGGAGCCTAAGCTGTTATTAGTAACGACAGGTGGGTATTGAGTGTGCAGCAACACAGTGCTGGAGAAAATTGTGATAAACGACAGGGGGAGGCTCTGTGCCTCCACAGGGCTGTGCAGATAGACAACTGCTAGTCATTAGACAGGAGGGAGATGTGTTTGCATGTGTGTATGTACGTGCATGTGTGTGTGTAGACCAGGGGGAGAAAGAAGATAAAGAGAAGGATTTGGATGATGGAGCTGGAATGATTCACTGATCAATCAGGAGACAGAAAAGTAAAGGCCAAATGTTTTTAATTTTTTTTTCAGAACTGGAAGTGTCAGAAATTTGCTGGTGGCAGCTTTTTAAGCTCCACAATTTGACACTTCTGTCATTTGTGAGGGAAAAGTCATTTGGTGTTAAATGGTTTGAAAAAGAGCTGTTCTAAAGTCGTTACTCTAAGCTGGGGAATTTTTCACTTCTTTGACATGTTTCAGACATGAATTCAGACATTAATGGTTTATTTCATGAAGGAAAAGAATCACTGGCTTCACTTTCAAAGCCACACGTGTGCAGCCTCTCATCCTCCTCGTGCCTGCCTTATGGCCGCACCTGCTTACCTTATGGTCGATGATGCCGACGTACCCCGGGAGGGCTGTGGGGTGAGGCTTGGTCACGCTGGGGGGAGTTGGAGTGGTTTGCCGCAGATGTTCCTGCTGTCCGAGGTGCGTCTCGTTAGAGTCCCTGGAAGCGCCGGTGAAGCGCGGGTTGTTGTAGACGAGGAAAAAGCTGGCGCAGGTGAGCAGCACGAGCAGCACGGTGACCCCATGACGCTGACACAGAGACACACAGATGTGGACAAATTAGACTACTGACCTAACCTCAGGTGAGACTGCACACAGGTGAGAGAGAAGGAAAACTTTAGGGGGGAAAAGCCTTATGGACGAGCTGTATGCTGTTCACGGTATTAACGGTGTTTCCATGCATGCATCTCATCACGCGCATCTGCATTCAGGCGCACATCTACAGGAAACTGAAGCGCGTAGGGTTGCCATATCTGACCAACAGTTTCCAGCCCAAACACAACGTGAAACCCGCCCACCCTTTCTGGAAAACAGCCCAAATCTCATCCTTGGCATCATCCTCAAGACTTGGCTCTTGACACACAATAAGACCTATGTTCATTTATTTATTTATTTATTTGCACTCTGTTTTTCTTCTACATCATGCTTGGATTTCTGTATTACAATACTTGCAATGGGCCTTAAAATTGGAGGCCAACGTAGGATTCACGCTCCAGACCAGTCCCCCATTCCTTTCTGTATAAGTTTTTGTATTTTCTGGACTTTGACATAATGCATTCTCTCCATGCCTAGTATAAGCTTGAAACGAAAGGCTGACGCACCTCAGTGTGACTTGGTTTAACTCTTTGGGGCTCTTGTAGGCAGTGACCAATACTAAATCACAGTGACTGTCACAAATCAGTGATATCAATCATAAAAACTGAAATGTGTTCGGTTTAATTTTTCAATGGTGACTATTTTTTTTATTATATTTTCCTCCAATGTTTTTTAAAAAGCCTGCTAAAAGTTGTGAAAAGCAGCCCAAATTTGAACAATCCACCCAACGCTATTTTTCCAATCCAACGTGTTCAAAGGACGCACAATTGGGCGGAAACCAGTCCAATCTGGCAACACTGAACTCAGGTGAGACTGCACACAGGTGTGAGAAAACTCAACTTCACCGGGACACCAACTCCCTGTTATTTAATATCACATGTGGTAAAACTTTTTGGGGGAAAAGCTCCTTTGTGTAAAAGCTGTGTGCTTTCCATGTCATTTGCATCGTTTTAAACATGCATGCATTTAATTCGCATTTGCATTCAGGATCACAGCTGCAGAAAAATAAGTGAGGCGCCTCAATGAACGCTGAAAACAATGACATACAGGCTCATCTCAACATCTTAACCTTCTCTGATTCAGTCTGAGTCTTCAGGATCCAGATTGACAAACAGATGCAGATTCTGAACACCTCATTACACTTTCTGATTTATTTCTCCTGGTTGCGTAAATTTGGGGGGTGTTTCCAGAAAACATGCAAGAAAATAACTTTTTGAAAGAAAGTAAATGCCATGGACTTTTCCAGATATTTGCACTTAACGGAGTAAAAACACAAACCCAGCGCTGTGCTCCATGCTGTAGTATCGTTTGTTATTATAAGAAAGCGCCGGAGCTTAGTGCCAAACAGAGCGCACAGCTGGATGTCCATTGTTCGCCTCCTAATCTCTTGATCCGACAGACTCCACACAGCAGCGTTACAGCGATTTAAGAACACTTCACAGCACAAAGCTGGGTTTAAAAGCTTTCCTTATACTATAACACTACATAACAGAGACCTTTACCATGGGGGTCTTCATTTTGCGGCACGCTGTCTTCCCTCTAGGGCTTAGTGTATCCAGCTCCACTTTCTCTCATGATCCGCTGTCATCAGTTCGCATCCCGGATCCGCTCGGGCTCCAGTCTGTGCTGCACCGTGCCAGCCTGTGAGTCTGCCTCCCTGCCTGCTGCCTGTGTGTCTCCACTCCGGAGCCCAGGCGCAATTCATACTGTGGAGAGCGAGGCGACAGATGTTTCAGTGTTGTAGCTCTGCTGGGTCCAAACGCCCTCCCTGTTCGAGGTGCGAGGAGAGGAGGAGGAGCAGTGCAGTTAATTAAAGAGACTCCACCTGCACCGAGACGATAAGGCAGTTTTGTTTAATGGTTGGTCTCCTGCTGAGTAATGTTTGAGGATCTCTGCTTGGATTACTCTGGAGTACAGTGAATACATGACATGTCAGCTTCTGACGTCTCCTGCATAAAATATGAGGCAGATTAATGAAAGAAGGAGAAGTTACTTCAGGGTTTCACATCCTGGAAAGCACTTCCCATTACCAAGCCTCTTAATCTGTTAACATGTTTGTGCTGCAGTCATGTGAAAACTGGAAGCTGAACCAAGCAATTTCATGCTGTTTTGTGCCATTAAAGTAGGAAATATTACAATTTTCGATGCTCAAAACATGCAATATACTTACAGTACTACAGCTCAAACTACAACTAGAAACAGTTTGAATTCTTCTTGCTTTTCTGTCATTACTTGTGGGAAAAGAAAGCCCAGTTTCCACCAAGAGGTTTAGTTTGGTTTGTGTTGGTATGGCATGCATATTGTGGCATCTGCTTTGACTAAAACAAGAATAGGTTCCCAAATTACCAACCTGTACCGTCTCACTTTTTCGTACCCTTCCGTTTATCTGACCAATCTGACTCCTCGAAGGTGGAGCTAGAAACATTGCAGCCTGTTTAAGGTCGAAAGAACAACACAACCCTGCCACCTTTAAATCTTCAGTTGACTTTGTGAACACAACTTTCTTTTTGTTTTGAAAATAACATCAAGAATCAGCATTAATCTCGACAACTTGATCTTGCAATAACTTGTTACATTTCGGGTCAGTTATTACGTTTTGGATTTGAATTTCAATAGAGAGAAGAAGATTCAGCCTTAAAAGAAGAGGCGCCTGTTAGTTCACAGGAGGCGCCTCTGATGTAGGATAAGTCAGCTCAAAAATACCTTGTTGAATGAAAATCATCTGGGATATGGAGAATTCCCTTGATTTATTCATTATTATTACAAATAAAAGTCTGTTTTGCTGTGCAAATCATAACTAAGATCAGATTCAACCAAATGCCTCCAGGTTAAACTTGTTCATCCAACAGATGTCTGATTTTGGACCGCTCTTGTTTGTTCATTAGAGCGTAAAAAGTCCAAACATGTCTCTTTGAATCTCAGATTGTAACACTGCAGAGAGTGAAAAAAGATTTATATGTGCAAGGATCTGTGCAAAGGTCAGCTGCTCTTTATTTTGCTGCATCCAATCTTGTCTTTTATTTTGAAAAGAGCCAAATAAAAAAGGTCTACTTCTTACAGTGCCCACTCAGGGGCTCTCGCTCCATAGTTTCCAAATCCATTCGCTGATATATCCTCTAAATTAACACATAAAAGCCAAAAAATAAACTTGTATTTCTATTTCAAATTTGAGTTGACAGAGTTGTGGCTTCACAAAAATAAAAAAGGACACTCCAATAAATCCTCAGCATACACACGGGGGTGTTTAGCTTCAGAAATAAAAGTAAACTAAATGTGTCAGTATTTCTACATTGTTGCAACATGCAGCTCTGCTGAATCCGAGCTGCAGCTTTTTTGCTGTTTGTTTGCCTCTTGGTGGTGTGGATGTGTGTGTCCACGCTTTGTGTCTGGGCAGCACCCTGCTGTGACTGTGTATTAACGCCCTTTATACATCCCCATATTGCCCAACAGATTCACAGTTTTGTTTGTTCTCGCCTCGTTGAAATTACAAATCCTCTTAAAAGATTTTAAATTTGCGGCTCTTAACTCAATGGGCCGTCCTCAAAGTGTTTATATGTTTAGGCGGTTAAGCATAAATATTAATTCTCTTTAGAAGGACTGCAGCACAGAGAAGTTATCAAAACAAAGTTCAAAGGGCCCCACTGCGCGGCTGAGAGGGGGAACCAACAAACAGCAGACACACACACACACACACACACACAGACTCTTCAAGCCAGGAGCCGTGAAATCACAAGGGCTGAGCCAGCAACAACCTCCAGCTGCAGTTCCTCAAGTGTCCACTTAAGGCTGGAACAAACCTTCACTACAGCCCCATTTCTGAAGAAGTTAAATATATCCATGGTCTCTGTTTGTGAAAATGGTAATTGTATTTTTATTACTCAGCGGTCATGATCACAGTGGTGTGTCTGTTTCTTGATGTTTGATTGGGGTCAAAGGCTGCGTTCAGGGTCCGGGGGCAGAGGTCTTCTGCCTCACACTTCTTAACCTAAGTTTCCAAATTCTCTGATGCTAAACTCGAAGAAAATGAATAAGATGAAGAATCCAATCAGCAGGAGAGTCCAGCCAGCTTGTATCTAAGAAATTTTGTTCAAGGCCAGCCATACTGAACAAAGTTGGTGAAATGAGAGGTCTGCAGAATACTAACCATCCTCTAACAACTGAACTGTAAGGACAGAGTAGCTTCTATTATAATCCAGTAGATATTCCTTTCACTGCAGGTTTATGATAGGCTTTTCCTTTTGGAGCAACAGGACGTCTTCTGGCCAATATGGAAGTTTTACAATGGTGTCTACTTTTAAATTTTATAATGAAATCCTGTTTGGGGTCTAGAGAAAACCACAACCACTAAATGTGAATCATGTTATTCAAAGTCTTTTTGGGTTTCTAGGTCTTGAATACTTTACAGCAAGACTTAAAAATCTGGTGAGCTGCCTTGTGCCCAGCTATCTGACCGATGACCTTTTCTGTAACCCTTCAACAACTTTTTATGGTCAAGCATGCTTCTCAGACAGACCATGGACCTTTTTTTTTTTTTACACTGTGCTGCAAATACAGAGTAACCAGAATTACTGCACTAAGTAACCTTTTAATTTTCCCCATTTACAATAAAGGCTTCATTCATAAGGCTGGGGATGAATCATGAACAGACAAGGTCTCATGAAAGGAATTATGGAAAACAGGCAACTCCACTGTCTTAAACTGGCACCACTGAAGATTTAGAGGAACGAATGTATCACATTGCTTCTGTTTCAGCTTTAGTTTGTCTTTTGTGTCTTATATTGTCTTTCTCAACTCACCTCATATGATGGGATGACTGGGCATGCACACTTTGCTGCAGCCTTTCTAAGTCAGATGCTGTAAGAGGCATCTCACCTCTGATGTGACATCCAGCACTCGTGTTTCTACAGGTTCAAGCGAGGGAACTCAGATACTTTTATATGCTGCATTTTCATGGAACGAGATATAAATTTGAGAAAGTTAATGTAAAGAATACAGTTTTTTAAGATTGTGTGTGATGTTTTCATTTTGAATAATAATAACTTAAAAAATTGTATCAGTAATATTTTTTATAGATTACAAGACATTTCAGGGGACCCCATTTAGATACCAGGTGACCCCACATGAGGTTACAACCCCAAGGTTAAAAAACACTGCTGTAGAAAACAGAGATCCCAAATTGTTTACTCAGAAAGCAAAGCACTGGAGACAGTTGACTGCATTAGGTGAGTGCTGGCCTTAAGATAACCTTCGTGAGTCTAGTCTGTCCCCTCGCTACTTTAAACAAAAATACTCCACTATATCTAGGCTCGCAGGTATGCATAATTCAGGATAATGAGGGGTGTTGTTGATTTGACTGACGGATAACTCCAGCTCTTTAACTCTCACTGCTTTGGCTGAAAGTTATGAGTAGTTTGAGTCAGAATCTCCCTCAACACAGTATCATGAGAAACCAGCAGCTGACATCAGTGGGACTGTTTCCATTTGTTGGGTTTTATATATTACCTACTCATGAAATTGTTCGCTTTGGGCTAAGTTAAAAAAAAAAAACAATATTATTTTTAAGTGCCTTGCTAATGACATCCAGTTCAATCTCTCCTTATAATAAAAATGCCAAGATACTCGGCAGCCACTGCTGAACTGTCTGAAAGTTGATCATACTGGGCTAGAGTTGGATGTTTTAAAAGTCAATGAAAAAAAGACAGAAAATGTTATAGATAACCCAGCCTTCTGGATGGCTGCTGTTACTGTTTGAGTCTCTCTATCTGCCTAAAAATGTCAGTCTGTTAAAGTACAGGTATTATTTTTGACAGTTCAGTTCAAATCTGATGAAGATATCTAGATACAACCAGTTTGCTACAGCTGAGACTTTTTGTTGCAGTAAACCTGATCTTTGCCTGAATTAATTTGAAAGAGTGATCCATGCATTCATCACATCTCTCACTGTTTTGGTTTCAAATATCTTTGCATTTTTTCCAGCTTTTGCAAAAAGTAGCTGCATGTCAGGGTCAAAGATAATCTAACACCATTTTGAGCCTCTCAGCATCTCTGTTTCAGGACTGAATTTAGATTTTTATTGACCAATGAAATGATTTGGCGCTTTTCTTTCTCGTTGACCTCTTGCTCTATCATACTAGTTGGATCACTGAGGTCAAGTTTGAGGCACAGAAGAGTTTTTTGGCCACATTTTGCAGAAAGACATATGCCATATAAATATATGCTGGTAAATGATGTGAAAACAAATCTCAAGCTAGTGTGGGATTTTTTCATATGCAGATTCAATCCGAACAATCAAAAGAAACCAGGGAGACGTGGGAAAATGTAGTAAAAGATGTAGTGAGTGAGCCGAGCTGTCAGTTTATCCACACTTGTTGTACACCCACGGAGGAGGTCGTACTGCTTCATTTACAGCTCGAGTTCTGCATGAACTAAAATCTGCTTTGTACTGCCTGAGGGCCTCACACTGAGATTCCAGTTCTCAGGTCATTAACAGGTCAGGGATGTTTGCTGCATGCTCTGCACAAGATTTGAAAGGTGAGCAATGAAATGTTGAAAGAAGTGATTGGTAAATTTACAGTCAAGAGGCGTACTTGGGCTGAAAACTGAAGAAATTCAATCGCACTTTGAAGATTTAGTGTGAAGCTTTTTAGCTGCAATCTGTACGAACAGAGGGGAGACTGACTCAGACTGTATGGATAGTTGGAGAGTCATGCTCTCTTTGAGAGATTCATCCTCACCCGGTCAGCAACAGATGATAAACTGTATTTTCTGTTTCTGATCAAGTGCAAAACAGTGCAAACAGAAGCAGAGAACCAACAATTAAATGTGTAACTGAAGCCAAGTGAAAACATACACAGTATCTTGTCCAATTAATGTTGCATGAGGCTGTAAAAGTTTCTATCCATCATACGATTAGTTTGACATGAGTAATGAGCTCTCTGGAGCCCCCCCCCCCGCTGTCATCTCTCAATTTTCAGATATTCTTTGACATGTCTTTTCTGTGTTTGTGCATTTCTGGATTTGCATTATTCATGTTTTTTTCAGCACATTTGACGTTGATGCAGTTGTTTTTCTTTATATGACCCATTTTCTCATTGGTAGTGTGTTTCCTCTGTTTCATTTGCTTTAGGCTTTACATTTGTTCATAAATGTGCATTGTTTCTGAATTTGAACCATGATTCTCTTGAAGATCAGTTAGCCTTTTCAGACTCAGTAGCTTTGTCTGTTAGTGCAGATTTCATGTTATTTATAATAACAAATAGCATGTTTTTATCCTCTCATATGCACTAATCGTGCTTATTGAATTCCTTGCATTTATGTATCACAAAGATGTAATATTCAAGCATGGCTTGTGTAATTTTTAAACTTTAATCAGAGCAACACATATATATTCTGAGCTTGTTTCTCTAAGGACTATCAAGAGTCCCAATTGACCTATGGCTGAGCCACGCCCCCTATAGTCACTCAGACAAACAGTTAATATTCAGTTACAGGCGCCATCACAATGGGAGACTTTGCAGGAGACCATTGATGATTTTTGGAGATGAAAATATCACATATCATCTAAGACTGGATGAAGTGTGGATGTATTATATACACTGTATGCTTGTAATATGAACAGAGACTGCACATGAAGTTAATGAAGCCTTGAATATTTTGTCTACTTCATACATAATTTTTCTGGATGCTAAGGTTTTTTTTTTTTCAACTAAGTCCACAGTGGATGACCAGACTTTCATTTCTTTTGAATTCTAAATGTTCTGGAGTCTTCTGACCCCACAAAGCACTTTTAGGTCACATATACCCAACAAGTATGAACTAATCTAATTAAAGTCCATTCACATACTGTGGGCTAAGGAACCAGGAACAATTTGGAGTTCAATGTGCCAGATGACACCTTGTTTAATGAACAAGCAATGATGGGATTGAACCACCAACCAACTAACCAAGACTAGACAGACTCACTAAGCAGTAGCCACTTGAGTTTATAATCTAAGAAAATATTATAATCATTAAAAAGATTTGAAAATCATGATTCAATTGGAGTGAAGTCAAAGTAAGGTGTGCTTTTTGATGTGATTATTTTGAGTTTAAAAAGTTGCATCCGTGCCAATCTGAAGAGTTTTAAAATTAATTCTTTGAAATCATTCTTGCTTTTAGTTAACAGGACAGCAGGGAGGGATAGGAAATGTGAGAAAAGAGAGCAATGGCCAAGAATAAAACCAGCAATCACTGCAGTGAGGGCTTTTGAGTCTGTAGCATCCCGCAGACGAAATTGCACAAACCTGTTGTTCTGTTTTTTGTTTTCCCAAGTTAAGTATTCAAATTAATTTCATTGTATGTATACATTTGCAATCATCTTACTATTCTCCTTCTGTCCAAATATTATAACTTCACAGCTTGGGAGGAAAATGTGTTGAGGGGAGAAATGTTTGTGTAACTTATCTAAGCATCTCTCCTCAAACCATGGTGTCACATCACTAAGTCAGCTTCTGTTCTGTTCTGTGTCCCGGCATGGAGGCTGCATCCTTCAAAGAACAGATTTCAAGACTGACTGCATCACAGCTGCACAACAAGGCTGTCCCATCTGGACAGTCCTGACAAATGCCACAATCCTTTTTTTTTTTTCTGGGCCACAAAAGATGCATCAGGTGCGTCCTTCAAGGTCCAATCCATCCCAGGATTTATTATGCATCAACTCAAAAGAAAGTGAACAGAGAAAAACACTTTTAAATATTCTGGTTGCACTAAAAGTGTCAAGAAAAGTTTTTAGATGTTTTAATATAAGAGGTGTAGCTATGTGGAGCGCTGCTGGTGGTTAGGTTGTGTGCCCTACAAGGAATCCATCTTGATCTGTTAGTGCAAATAGTGAAAAAGGAACAAGAGCGTAAATAAAGGAATATTAGGAACATAAAAACAAAAGTGTTTGCATGCAAAAGTTAAAATGAAAAAATATAAGTATAAATAAATATATTCAAAAATATACACTATGAGGGGTTATTAGCCCTCAAGCAGTTTGCCCAGGTTTGAGTTCAGCTTGCAACCTTCCTCCTGCATGTCATTTCCTTCTGTCGCCCTTTTTCCTGCTCTATCAACCGCCCTGTGCTGTCTAAACGAAAGCAGAAAAAGACCATTGAAAAAAAAAACCTGAAGCAGGAAGGTGCACCAGCTGGGTGAACAGCTGAGTGTTACTCAGTATCAGAAAAGTTAAGACCAACCAAAATCTGAGCCCTGTGCACCAGTCAGACTGAAGCTCAATTTGTGTTACATCTGGATATAACTTTTGTTTCTAGAAAGGAACAGCATCAGTCTCCAAAGTCAGACTATTTGGACCTCAAGTCTTGTTTAAATTAATCAAAGAGCTACTAGCTACAACACGTGCTGAATAAACAGAGCGCTGCCCCCTGACCCTGCAGGTGCCGATCTCTGTAATGTTAAATGCTCTGATCCATCAGTGATGTTCAGTCCTGTGAAAGTGAAGGAATTCTTTCCAAGTCAATGACTGTGCTGCTTTATAATGGCTGGTTTGATCACAGACCTCTCCACATTCCCTTTTGAAAGCATCTATTTTGATGTTTAAACATTTTTATCGTCAGTCCTAAAACTCTTATGCGCTTACGGGCACATTTCTCCATTCCTGACATTTCTCTCAGTTGGGTTGTGTAATCCATCTCTCTGCAGATATTTTGTGAATGTTAACAGATTGAACAGAGCTAGCAGTGTTTTTTAGTGTTGAGTCTGCGTTAAAGAGCCAGTCATAAGAGGTTGAACTGACTTAGGGCCAATCCCAGTTGAACCCCTTACCCTTGGTTTTGCACGTTCCTGTCAGGCGAAGGAGTATCCCAATTCTCTGTATGGTTAAAGGGAAGTGCAAAGGGGAAATGAAACAAAGACAAACCTCACTTGAAAAGGAAGGGGTATGAGCAACTTCCCATGATATGTGGCGCCCTTTGGCAGGTTGGCAGAGAAGGGATGAAAGGAAACACGTAAATGTAAGTCAGTAAGTACAATTATTTCCATTCATAGAAATGACATCCTGTTTTTATTTTGGTGCCTATGACAAAGCCAGTGATCGGCAAGGGGTGATGACGTAGCGGGAATGGAGTGCCATGTTCTTTCGTAAGTGTGTGTTGAAGGGGTGGCCAAGGGGGAGGGCTGAGAAGTTCAGCTGGGATTGGCCTTTAGTTTACATCTGCTGGGTACGTTAGAGGCCAATTTGTAACTAAAATAACCTGAAATATAATGACCCAAAAAGTGCAATGAAACCCAAAATGTACTAACTAGTTAATGATGTAACAAAAGTGCTGGGCCCAAAATGTAATAACTTCTTGGCCAAACTATACTAACTTAGCACGTTTTGGGTCAGTTATTTCATTTTGGGTTTAACTGCTTTTTATTTATCTATTTTGTACATTTTAGGTTGTTAAATTTTTGGGTCATTTTACATACTGGGCTCCAACAGGGCACCAGGAGTGACTGTGTGCCTATAAAATGTACAAGATATTAAAAAAAGTCTCTGTGACACCATCTATCAGTTCCTGAAGAGAAGTTTTGAGGCAGTTAGACTGTGAATATGTTAAATACGGATATTCATAGGTGGGTAAATGGTTGATTGGAGTGGACACTCAAGGTACTGCAATTGTTTTCCACTTCCATATTGGCCTCATTCTTGAACACTGGTCTTGGCGGCCAAGACAAGCATGTGAAAGGGTGAGAACAGCTGGTGACACTATTCTCTGCAGACCAGACTGTCATTATAGTTTGGCCTTAGCAGTCTGGACAGACTATGAACGATGCAGCCTTGGCAACCTGTGCCCTTTGAAGGATGCAGCCAAGCCAATTTGCTGGTATAGTTTTGACCAGAAAGACAATTGTGCAGGGAGATTATTCTCTCCTTATACCTGTGACACCTTATTCCAAAGAAAATTGGACGCACTTGAGTCTGAATAACAAGCCAACCTAATACAAACTGTGATTGATTCTAGTTGGTTTCAAGACTCAGCTCACTCATTTACCATAAATACAAACTAAACAACATCATTACAGCACACGGGGTACCCGTAATGAAATGTGTAGGAGGTTTAAAGTGAATGTGCTTAACATTCAAAGTGACTGCTGTGGTCCTTCATATCTCTTAGTGTTCAATCCTCTGGTGGAATATTTTTTAAAAGAAAAAAGGAGAGTTTCCTCACACTTTTTGTGTAATATGCTGGTTAAATTACCTTGTAAATGCACGTCTCCTATCTTCCATCCTCCTGCATGCTCTGTTGCTCATTCACCCAGAACAGGACGGCCAGCGAGGCTGCATTAAAACAGACCCTCTCACCATTTGTCTCTGGGCCCAGGGGTAATGAACAGGGTGAATTGGATGTACTCTCTAATTATGGAAAGGACAAAAAGCCAGTCATATTCCCTTGTCAAGGTCCCTGTCCTGCAGCACCACGGGGATAAGCTTCACTCGTAAATCAGAGGCAGGATACAGATCTGCAGCGGATTAGAAAGAACATAAAAGGGTGAAATATGGCCCCGCACGGACCCTCCACAATCAAGCATGTAACGACCTACGACAGCCAATAAGTAGGTGCCTGAGCCTTTCTGTGTGTTATAGCCCTCGTAAACACCTGCTGATCAGTATCCAGCACCAGGCACCTATTTTTCACAGCAACACCACCACCATCATCATCATCATCATCACCGTCCTCATGGAGCTGGCCCTGATGAGCAGACGCTGTTCTGAATGCCGTAACCGCAGTGTTACGAGCACCATAACCATTGATCAACCTGCTGCTGCCGCCGCTTCCTGCATGTTTGGTTGCTCTGCACGGTGATTACATTTCACATCTGTATGACTGCTCACGGCCTGATCATCATATCTACGCCCACACAGCCCACACACAGCAGTGATCTGCACCGGCCCCTCATGAATACTCATCCTGAAACTTCTTTTCAAAAGGACTCAAGTCAAAGTTCACCAAAACCTGGGGTGTTTTTCAACTTCTGGAGAACTTCGTCCTGAATGTTTCCCCTGGGGTGTTTGAAAGGCAGTGATAAGAGAGATAACTCAGAATAACAAGTGCAGATGAGACAAAAAATAAGAGGTTATTTCAAGAATTTACAAATCATTACAACAGGACTGTGAAGATAACAGCAGGAAAGTCAGAGTAAAGAAACAAACATTTTATATTTATATGTGAGCGATGGGAGGAATCATTCAGACAGGCTGGTTGAATAAAAGAGACTGATGATAATAGCTTCCTTTATGTGATCCTGTAAAGCAAAGAGGGCTAACATAATCAGGAGAGCATGGATGTCAGCATGAAAAAGCCTTTTATTTTTATAAATTTCTTGAATTGACTTTTATGATATTGAAATTGAAAGATTTTTTTGTTAAAAGTTGTATATTGATTCTTCTCAGTGTGGCCAAGTCAAACAAAATTTCAGGTCAAAAACAGCCACTAGGTATAAATAAATAAAGAGTTATGCAACAGTTACTTAAAAACCATTAAAAATATAATCGTCTCTTCGCCCTTACCCTGCCCTTCACTGAGTGCTCACTTCAAACATGTCTTTTTACTTCAAACTGTTTCTCTAATGTGTTGTTGTTGTTGTTGTAGAGCCTGCCAACCTTACGCTGTGTTTTCACACGTTATTCCCCCTGGACTCTGAAGGCCACACTGATGTGGATTAGTGCTTCTGGGAAGTCTCCGTTATGTCTCCCATGGGTTTTTAAAAATTTTTTTTTCCATTCATAAGCAGATTACACACAATCACAAATGGGACTAAAACATGCAGCACTGCAGATTTAAAGCAATGCTATGTGTGGTTTAACTGTTCTTTGTGAGGTGGATTAATGTGCGTGGGCTGTGTTTAATGAGAGCAGAGAGACAACTGGAAGTAATGGTGGTTTACACGCTCTTAGAAGGACATGCTTTTAAATGTATAATACATTAGACTGGCATCTCTTTTTGCTCGTGCTAACATTACTGTCAATAAAGCCAAAATGATGAGCAAAACAGCAAATCCTTAATTACGATTGACTATTACCCTTTTGGAGTTGGGGCTGAATATTAAAATCAGCTATTTTGACTGTACAACAGGCTGCTAGTTGTTTTTTGCCTTTAAACGGAGCAGATTTTTATATGTTGGTAGTTCAATTAAGCACATTTTAATGAGCAAAATTGTTTCTTTGGAGAGTCTAAAATAAAAGAAAATGTGAGTGTAAATTTTGTTCTTGTTTGGGGGGTGTGGTTTCTGAGACTGCAGCAGTAAATTGATGTTCGGCCCATGTTCATCTCTGCAGGAATGCAGGGATTGCTCCTTGTAAGAAAAACACATTGTTAATGTAATATCAAAAGCCGACAGGTCATTGTGAGGGGAAATTAATGTATTGTGTAACCAGGTGGGACAAAAGAAAATGAAGCCCATTCAGGTTGGACTGCAGGTAAATTAGAAACTGGATAGGATTCTCAAGACCGCATTCGATTAAATAACATCAGTCATCGGGGCCATTCTAATGAAAAACCTCAAAGCCCCAACAATACTTAATCCTGCCCCTTTACCCATTAAATTACAGTCATTACACCACAATCTGTTCACTTGGTGTGTAGTTATAGTTAGTGTAGCATGGACGAGACATTGTCCACTTGAGGATTTATTTGCTCTCTGTATTTGTTGACTGTGGACACGTCAGGACTGGGGTGATGGGTGTCCTCTGCTCCACGCTGGCCTTTAATTAAAATGTTCCCTCAGGCATGATGGAAGAGAGAATCTAGTTTCAGGGGTGACTGGACCTTGGTACAGAGAGACCCAGCACTTTGTGCAGGCCTTGCTTTGTTGTGTGTCTATGCTGGAGGTGAAACAAACACTCAGATCCTTACTTCGCCAAATAGAAACTCCCTCTCAAAGTATCAGTGTCTGCCCAGCACATGTGCAGTCAACCAACCAAAAATGCATACATTCTCCAGTTAATATTCGCCTGGGAAAAAGACAATTAACATTTTCTTCATCATACATTTCTGAACTTCTTTATCTCCATTATTCACATCAAAGAAAAGTGTCGGCTTCAGCATGGTTACTTGTGTTGTCGCCTTTCCATCAAAACTGATTGATGTCATACTGTTAGTTTTCTTTTTGTGGGATACATTCAGCCTTTTCTTTGAAATGTAATGCACTTTGTTCTCAAAAATCACCATCATGAAGTAGTCTTCCCGTTAAATGAAGTAAATATGAGTTTCACAGGGCAGGTCTCTCTTATGTCCACAAAACAAGAAATCTGTCAATATGACAATGTTTTGACTTATATTTATGGGGGAGAGTTTCTAAATGCCAATTCAAAATTATGAACAGGCTTTAACGTTTTCTAATTTGAACTCTTATCTTGTTAATTTCTGGAATAAATTAAAAAAAAAAAGCTTTTAAAATGAGCAGCAGGATGGCACAAACTATAAAGTAGTATTTGCAGCCCTGCTCTAAAAAGGTGGAACACTGTAAAATGTTGATAAGAACAGATTTTGACAGTTTTCTAATCCCATTCAAAACCACTTTTACATTACATTGTCTTAAGACGAAATATTGGCAGTTGAAAGTAAAAATTGTACAGTTTTATCAAACATTTTGAACTGAGTTTTTAAACAGAAATGTTCCACAAATATAATTAATACAATAAAGGAGACAACTAGAATGTAACAGATGACAAAACTAAGCTTGGCCATTCAACATGTTGCAAATAATAATCACAATAATAATAATAATAAAATACAGCAGAATATATTTGAGGTTATTGTAGCACATTATGTAGAAGGGCTATAGAGGGCTCAAAAAGGTAAACCAATCAGGTAGACACACATGTAACCTGCACACACATCTGTGAATATATGTAGCTAGACATATTCATAAAAGAGTGTTCTCTTTTTTGACAACTCTGTACGTATTTTGGACTCAGAAGACCAGTTTCAGGAGTTTTAATAGTCAAATCATATCAGAGTGACAAATTGATCAGTAATTTGATAAAACTTGTGAAAAAAACAGAAAAACAAAAAGTTTTAAAACATAAGCAGACTTCATTTCTTCTCTGCTTTGGGTATATTTTGCTTTATTTTTCTGCCCTGGCTCCACTGTAATGTGTAATAACAATAATAAATGGTAATTGGTGCATCTTTTCTCTCTTTTCACAGCTACACCGCACAACAATTTTGGACCCAATTCAGCCACCGAAGCGCTTTATTCCTCCTCTCTGTAACATTAAACGTCAGTGTAATGCAACTCCTCCCAAAGTGTTGCCATGCTTGCTGCCATTAACGGGTCCATCCTCCATTCTAACTAATGGAAACTCACATTTGGTGTTCCTAAGTGCTTCTATTGAAGTGCTGCTCTAATGTCTCATTTTCAACCCCCTCCATTTGAATCCTATTGAGAGTCAGTTTGAAATCCAAAAGAAGATTCCCCCTCGATGGCCGCCAGTTTGGAGGCAGATTACAGTTTGTATCCAAGGTAATTTCAACACTCACTGACTTTCCCTCCTCCCTAATTTCCCTGGGAACTAAACAACCTGCTCTTTCGCTGTGCAAGCCAAGAGGAAAGAGGGCCAGACTCCTTTTAATGAAGCCTTCCCCTCTTTTCTCTAATTCTGTTCCCTGGTTATGACTGACTGAGGTTCAGGCCAGGAGCCCGCCTCTCTCTTTGGCTGACAAACGGTTTGGCTGAATGAGTAATGGCTAATTAACGTTGTGAATATGACTGTTTATCTGACTTTATGATCTGAATGTGTGCCAGTTTGCCTGCATGCCTGTGTGTGTGTGTGTGTGTGTGTGTGTGTGTGTGTGTGTGTGTGTCGGTAAGTCCGTCAGAAGGCAGATCAGGCTGCTCCTGACTTTTGCACAAACCAAGCAGATGCTCTGGCTGGGAGCTCTGTGCTTCAGTGCTGGCAGCGTGCCACTACTCCTGCCTCACTAGGCTAATGTAAATGCACTGTCTCATCATCCAGGCCCACAGGGAGGCACACTCGTCTGCCCCGACAACCTCGCTCTCGCGGGGGGAGTAAGTGGGCCAGATGCTGGGAAAGATTCCTCAGTGACGAGGGAACTGTTGGAGGTCAGGAGGGAAGGACTGTAAAACAGAGAGGCTGCAAACATTTGCTGTGCGGTCTGAGCCAAGGTGGTAACAGTGCAGTCACTTTCACAGGAACATACACAACTATTACAACCTGTCTTCTGCTTTTGGTGAAAAAAATCCTTGATCTGAACTTCAAATACAAGTATCTACACTGAATAAAGTTCACAACCAACAACAATCAGGAGACTGTTAACTTCTTTGAGATGAATATTCTCTTACCCGGAGGGCAGATTAATTAGTGCTTCAGCCAATGGTACAGCTCCAGAATTTTCTCACATTTCATCTGGCGAATGAAAGCAGTATTTTTATACAAAACTTCTTTTTAATAAGTCTTGTCATGAGGAAGTTAAATTCAATAGGTAAATTGAGTGACTGGTGACTTTGATGTATAACATCAGTTCATTCAATGAGAAACTGGCATGAATTGATGTGTTGATAATGAACATCACAAATCCTTGAAGATTGTGCAAGAAAGTGGACAAAGGTGGGCATGCAAGAGTCACCGCTGCTAGTGAATCAGAAAACTTCAGGCCACTGGATAGAGCATATAACTACTCTCCAGACAAAGGTAACCATGACCTTTTTCCTTGGCTTATATCGTCACTTTTGAGCCCTAAAGAAACCAAGTTTTAACCTCAGTGATTTAACATCTGAACTTGATTTTAAGATCAGATAGAACTTTATAAATCCAGATTAAAACTTTAAAGCCGGAACTTCCTCTGAGAGTATAAAAACAGAGAGAGCGTCATAAAATTAAATGAGGGTTATAAATGCCCAACACTATCCTTGGTTGAATAGCAGTAGTAAAGCCCTTGTGAGGGTTTTTGTGATAAAACAAACTGGAATTGATGTTGATGCCTTTTTATCACCAACAAGACCATCAACAATAAGTCTGCTAATGTCTGTATTTTAATCTCTAACCCCTGTAAGCACCATCAGGGGGTGGGTGTCAGAACAAATGATTGAGATGATGGTGAGCCTTTTGTTACTGTTCCCAAAGACAATAGAGTTAGATTTTCTGAAATCAGCGGATCTGAGGGGAATCATTCTGTTCACAGAGGTGTCACAATACAAAGTCTAAGAATTGAACTCATACCAGACCAACTGACACAAATCCAGTCCAACACTTAAAGATAAAATGTTTAGGAATATCTCAAAGCCATATAAAGACAGTTAATCTTTAGACAGTCTAACAACAGTCAGATTTCAACACAAATTAAGTTACAACACTTTTAGTTCATGGTGGTAAAAAAAAAAAAAGATCATGTTTTGTCTGATAATCGCTTTAGATTGAATTTGTTACTTACATATCTTTTATACATGCCAATGATGAGAATGTTGCCTGAGATGTTATTGGTGTGAACTGTTTGCTTGGAAATGACGTCAGATCTGAGTCTACCACATTGTATTCAAGAGATGAAACAGCCCAGAAAATTGTTTCACCATTTGCTCCTTTTGTTGTATGAGATATTTCCAGGTAAAGGTTATTAGCATAGTCACGTTTCTAAAGTCTATGATTTCATCAACATGAAGGATATATTAGATTTTTTAGCAACAAGCAAGGGATGCTCAATCAAACAAGAAGAAGCTGAGTGAAAGAATCAGACAACAGCACTGACAGGCATCGGATAAACAAATTGAAGAAAATAAGCAAAGAGCAGCACGCCAGAACATGAAACTGGCTTTGGAAGTGTTATAAAACTGAATGAGTGGATGGAGACCACTAACAGCGAAGTTACAGGAACAGATTACAGACAAGTGATGCTGTTATTTCTTGATCTGTTCATGCAAATGGAATAATGCTAATGTTCAAACTTACAGGGAAATGTTACAGCTTAATGTGTTTTTAATGCCTTAATGTGTGTATTACAGTAAAGCAGGACAGTGTGTGGACTTTACTGTGAAATAAAATGTCAGATATAATGGAAGTTCAATCCACAAAGAGGCTGAGAAGGATCAGATGTCATGGAGATGTTGCTGATGGTGGATTCTCATTAACTACTTATTCAGTTGCATGAAATAAATATTCAGAAATCATGAACAAAAACCTGACATCAAAACTAAATAACAACTTGTCTCTACTTATAGCCACAGGGAAATGAAGGGAGATAATGAACAGAGATGAACAACATCAACATAGTGACAACTTTGTACTTTTCTAACAGAGTGGGTCTCAAGGTGCTCAGAGGAATTAAAATGTGCTGTTGATATTGGCTTCGAGTCAGAAAACCATCTTCTGTGACACTCTGGGTGTTAGTCACAAACAAAGGACTCTGATGTTTACTTTCTGGAAAATATTATGTTTTTGTGATTATCTAAATTTAAGAAATTCTTGTTCATCTTATTAGACACCTGATTTATTCAGGGTTGGAAAACAAAGTGTGAAAAGCAGGTAAAGCTTTTCAGTCAAAATGTGGCCAAATAAGTTGATGAGAGACAAAAATAAAACTAGGAAACTAATTAATACCAGATGGCATGACAAATCTGTTTTTTGACAACCAAAGCTGTGGCTATTTTACAAATTCAGAGTCTCATGTAGCCAAACAGGCAATTAGTGAGGGGATTTTAATTTTACACTCCAGTCATGACTCATCGAGCTCGAGTAGAACAGTTTGAAGCTTAACTAGACAAGATTAGCATTTAAAAGAAAACATGAGCAAGATGTGATATGAACTCCACATGTATTCCTGTCATTCTGCATTAACTATTTATTCAGCAGTAAGGAGATCTAATAAAATCTGTAAATGTGACACTGCAGTAAAAACCAGGACACATGAATTGACGTCAGATTTTGTTTTGTAATCTGGGTCTTTCACTCCTGTAACTTTTCCTAACAAAAGGAGAAAACTTCCCTGTCAGTCATTATGTGAGCACAAATGTAACTTTTAAGAAATGAGCTGTCATACTTTGTTCAGTCTTTGTTTCCTGTGCTGTGTTGTGCACGATCCCAGTGAAGACAAACCTCAACTTGTCACAGGGTTTTAGGTGTTTGCACAGACTGAGGAGACAGATAGACAGCCCCGCTGCTGGAGAAGCGTGAATCCTTTCATCGTTCTGGACAAGGTTTTAGATTTTTCTCTCTATGGAAGGAGCGGTCTTGTGGGATGTGTGATTGGTTTAGACAGATCTAATTTTCAGGAGGCTTTTGAAAGCTCCTCTTTCTCTGTAGAGTGAGGATCCCTGGAGATAGCAGAGCTGCCTCTGATGATCGGACGGACAAGCAAACAACCTACGTACACACCGGGTTAGAGGAGAACAACAAATGTTAGAGCCTGTACAGCAGTTTCAGTTTGCCTTGGGGCTAAAATGCTGCTTTGGTTGTTAGCATACTTTTGTAAATGTAGAAACAAATCAAACTGTCAATAAGTTCTTAAATTTCATGGGATTGGAGAGTAGTACATTTTTAAAAATTTCAGCTGCCTCCTCTGACCACAGGTGCACAACTTCTTCTGCCTGTAGGTCTGTATTTATCAGCAAGATCTAGGCAGATAAAGAGAAGAGTCTTTTCAGCCATACACTGTTTTTGCTGTCAAGCAAATCAAGATCACAGACTGTACAATACACTGCCATGTAAAGTTGTCAACTGGTTCCTGAAGAGAAAGTTTGAAGCACAGGAAAGATAGACACCATATCAGAAATGCTGACTCAGTCTAGCGTTTAATTCTAAAAGGACAATAGCAACAACAACCCACCTCTCCATAAATGTATCCTGATTCCGATTACACACATTTGTGTAATATTCATACACTTCATAATCTTGTTTGTTTATGACATTCATACTTCCTTTGCTACCCAAAATGAATTCTGGTTGTGAGAAGTATCTGAAGCATCATATGCAAGCTAAACTTGAACAGGGGCCGCACATTTCAACTGGCAAACTCCACAAGTTTCTTATGGATGGCAGACAGGATCATGACCTTTCTCAAATCAACGACAAGGCTCTGTGGAGCTTCACTGACATCAATAGAAAGAAGTTTGTTAACATCGGAAGTTTGGATCACAAGAAGGGATAAGGAGGGGAAAACAAATTCTCAGGACTGAAAACCTGATGCTTTTTTGAGTTTGATGTTGAACAATGGAGAAATGAACTAAAATCAGCATTGATAAGAAACCCCCGGGCTGAAATGTACCCGATATTTTTTCAGGTTACATTTGCACCACTTGTAACCAGGACATCAGAATTTAAGCTTGCAGTGGCTAAATGAACGGGATGGTAGCTATGAAAATGAGTAAGACCTGGACTTGGACAAAAGATGTAAGACACAACAACCAGCTTAGAAAAAGTTGCTCACCTAAATGTTCAGAAGTTATTCAGTCAAGGAAGGCAGAAAGATCCAGTCCAAGAAATCCCCAAATCCAATAAGTGTTCAAAACCAGAAGAAAACTGCTGCAGAGAATGAACACTAAAGTGTGACAGTGTGTCAGAGGGAGGTTGAAAACACAGGGTTTATATAGGTCACACTAATTACAAATGAGACACAGGTGTGGAGAGAACACGGGCAGGAGACTGAACAATGACAGGAAGTTCCTCTTGACACAAGGATTCAAAACATGAGAACTCAAGAAGTACTTTGCATAGTTTCATGAGGGTGTATGTTTGTGCCTTTGTATATAGTATTGTGCTTTTTCTACAAGGCTGGCCATGAAAATCAAACAATTAAATTCTGAAGACAAGAGTCTAAGCAGCTCGTACATACACCCACAGCAGATGAAGGCCCCGTATACCTGCACAGGTGTTTCACTTCATGCAGTTAATGAGGCCACTGCTCAGGTTAGAGTTTGACAGAACTATGTTGGGAATCATGTTCTCATTAGAGTCGTTGTTAGCAGTCAGTACAAACCCACATAAACCTACAGGGAGGTTAACTAGCATCTTATTATGATACACCTGCTCTAAAACTGAACTAATCTGTGTTTTCATATCATCTGTTTAAATTCATTCATTTCAAAGAGGATTCATGAAAAACTGAAGACCTAAGCAATCATCATGGAGTTTCCATTTTTACTGAACAGAGAAATAATCTGCAGTTTTGACCCTTTGAGAATAAGACTAGGCTCGTTTTTATTGCCTTTTTAATTTATGCAATGATTTGACTGATTGATTAAGGTGTTTTCAGTGTTTTGAGATGAAAACTTATGAGGGATAAGATCATTTTCATGCTGTGAGGGACTTTTGATTTGTGTTGTTTTTGGTATAACAGTACCTCTCATCAATTGCGTCACATGAAAGAAGTGATTCTCAACAGGAAGTTGCTCCTGCTTCCATTTGACTGATAAATGTATTACCTAATAAGACTCTTTGCTGCTGAAAATGAAAAATTGGAAAAGGCCTTTTTTATGGCACTCTATTAATCATCATTTCTGACACCCTCCTGCAGCAATTGAGGTATTAAAAACACATTTATAGAAATAATCTTTCTGTATGCTGAGTGTCTGATTTGCTTTAGCAGCTTATGTAGAGGCATCAATATTACTTTCAGCCTTTTCCATAAGCAGCTAACAACTACATAGAGGAGCTTTCATGCGTTTTAATCAATGATATTTTACAAAATGAGGAGAATCAAAGTCTCACCTACAAAGTGAACAAAACTCAAATTTTAGTAAAAGAGGAGGGTGTGTGTTTTGAAAACTCATACTGGCCCTCTGGTACCAATGCAGAGTCTTCACATGATTTAAAGCTGAAAGTAATCCCTATTTTTCTAACTCAAGTGTTTTAAAAAACTAAGTCTCAACCTTTGTCTGAAACAGTCTTTATTTTTGGCTGCTGTCTCTTTAAGGCTCCTCACTCAACAAAACCCCCCCTCTCTGATTGAACAGCGTGTCAAGGCCTGTCAGGGGCGGAGCTATGGTAGGGCCTTGGTGTTTGAGGCATGTTAACCCCGTCTTAAATGCAGTCAACATTTAGAATATCACAAAAGAACTCAAATGTGTGAAATACTGTACTCCAGTAAGTAACCAACCATTGAGTCATGCAGAGTTTCACATTTACAGATAAAAAAAAGGGGTACTTGTTGCATGGAGGAAAATGAGCTCTGAATCAGTGCTTATACACAGGGAGTAAAGACAGCGTGCTGTTATCTCAGCGAAGTTTCAAGATTTGCAGACTCTGTTGTTCTTAGGTTTTAAACAGAGTATTTCTACACCCCACTGTGTGTATGAATCACTTCACAGACTTCTCTACTTCCTGTGTTAAAAATTGGCTTCATCTCAAAATAACTTAATCTGAATGTGATTTAACACCACTCTAGCACATATATGTAGCACTACAGAGGAAAATGTGTTTGTGGAGCTGCTAAGAGATGCATGCTTCCCGACCAAGCACTGACTGTAAAATTTTCCCCAGTAGACATGTAATCTTCCTGCATTTACCACCGATGGTCTTTCAGAGTAGAACAAAGTCATCATAACATTTTTGTGTTTTAATACATCAACTATAAACTTTCTGGTTTTCTGTCTGCAAACCTTTTAAAGCCTTTTGTGCTCAAGTCAACTTTTGTTAGCCAAACCTGTAGGTGATTTACTACTACTGACTACCATGTGTTTCTTTGACTGACTATAATAAATGAACATTGTCTCTATGACGTCACCCATCTGTTTCTGAAACTGAGTTTTGAAGCTAAACAGCTGATGTGGCCATATTGGAAATGGGATGGGTGATGATTCTCCAAACTAACAGCTGTTTGGCTTCATATTTGACAGTCATATGATGTAAGCTGTGCCTCTAAATGGGTGGGTTAGAGAAAAATTACCCCCCGAACAGCGTGTGCTGTTAGCGAAATCAGCGATTCAGCGGGAGACATTATGCTTCCTCTGCTGAATCTACTGACTACTTTTCAACAAAACATGTATCTAATTCACCAATTTCACAATCAAAGAAGAAGCATTCAATATATACCCAAGATGATCAGCCCACATCTACCACAGCCTCTACACTGTTGTCGTGTTAAACGCTCCCTACAGTTCTGTCCCCAACTACAGGCCTGTCATGCGTACTACAGCATTTTCAGACCCTCAGGGTTTTTGTGTGAACGCAGATGTTTTCCAGTGCATTTTTTTGCATTTTAGCTGAAACTTTGTTGTGTAATCAGGGCTGTAGTATCCTTTTGGGTACCCCTGTCTGCTTTTTTTGGACCCCAAATATACTGACCATGTTTTTCTGCCTAAACAGATCTTGAACTTTGGATCTTAATTGAGTTTTGCCTTTGTCCTGTTTCTAGTCCTGTTGTTCATTGTTACTGAATTCTCGACAGTGACACCATCACCAGAAAAGTTCTTGTGTGTGGGTGTGGTTCGAAACCCCTCAGGAAGTCAGTGAGTAAAACTTTAAGAAGTAAGTGACGCAGTTTTTCTTTTCTGGAAACTTTTCCCCCACACTCAGCGCTCACCTTGATCCTCATGCACCTGAAAGCCACTGACATCCCCCAGCGGAGCATTTGACAGGTAAGTCAATCACTTCAGTGTGCTGTCACACAAACCTGAGCGTCATCTGCATAAAACTGAAAAGCACTGAGCATGAATAAAGAAAACCTGCAGCTAATGTATATGGAGGAATATAAATGGCATTGGAGTGGGTGATTGATTGAGATGGGGGAACGGGAAGCGTTCCACAGATAAGACCTTTTAGAGCAATTCAATTACCTTCAGGCAGGCAGGAAACGTGGGCTGTGATAAACTTTGATCACATAATGGCTGATGAAAAGATGGGAGGACATGCCTGTAAACAGGAATATTAACAGAGACCTTATTTAGCTTGTGGACATGTATTATACAACCTTAGCTCACGACCATGAAAAGCCCTTATTTCTGCTATTAAAGCACTTGAGTTATTGTGTACGAAGTCCTCGGAATGGAAAAACAGACTCAGGAAGAATAAACCGTAGATTTCAATGACAATCTCTGTCAGGGCTGCAGCTCCAATTAGTCATAGCTGAGTGTTTTCTCTTTCCTCTGATCATCTAAAAAGCGTTGACATTTAGCTCCGGCCTGTACACTTTATCCTGTGAAGGCTCCTAACTCCTGACAGCTTCAGTGTGCTTAGAGAAACTGAAGATGGGGAGGATGAGCAACGACTAGAGGAGGGTGTTGTAATCAATATAAAAAAACATGAAGCAATTAGTGTTGCTCTCATATTTCTTTAGGGAGGACGGTGTAAAACTGTGGCGATGAAAGTGATGTCTGCTTCATGCAAATCATTAATGAGGCACTGGAGCGACTGCAGGGATGTATTGTTAAAGAGCCTTTTAGAAACCTGCATTGAATTAATTAAAACACAATACGCTCCTCCATCTTTCATGCTCTTCATAATGTTGTAATTTAAAAAGTTAGCAGGCTGCAGAGAAAAATAGGACAGGCTGTCTAGTCCCAGATCTCATTTATTTTTCCTGCTGGGAGAAGACACGTTATAGACTGGTTGGCCACTCTGAACCCAGTGAAATACTCCAATTTACAGCTTCAGCGAGACGCATGAGTCAGAACTTATTTCTTCCAAAGTCGAGATCAAAAATCCTAAACTACGAGAAGAAGGTAATTAGGGATGCTAACGTTCACAGAGATCACAAACAAACGTAGAACTCTTAACACAGCTGGAGTTTGCAAGCTTCAAAGAGTGATGTAATGTGTTTTGACCTGATGTAGCCCACACACACCTGGCTAATTGGCAGCATCTGTCGACAAACAAGAAAGAGGGCACTGGTGCAAGAAGATCAGTGAGGTATGAGGAGCGCTCATGTGAGAGAGGAGATGATGTGGACTGAATTAAGGATGTTAAAAATCGTTAAAAATGATTAACTTATTCAAAAGTCATGAAACAAATAAACCTATTTAGCTGATAGCTCAGTTTAAAACCAATTTCTGTTCAATTGGAGAGGAACATCCAGAATCAGAAACGTTTCTACTTGAAGCACATCAAGCTGCATCCCTGAAATTTCCTTGGACTCTTGGCTAACGCTTTAAGCTTGTCCATCCCTAGCTAGTTTATTACCTGGGGACCTCACGTTACCATGACGATAGCGCAAACGTCCTTGTCATGCTGGTCCTACTCTCTTCCCTTACAGCTTCTTTTCTCCTCTGCATCCACTTTATGTCCAGAGTTTCCATAACTCAACTGAGATAAATCTCTTTGACAAAACTCAAAGCTGTGCTAGCTTCAGCACAATCACCTAGTATCTGCTGGAAAAAATGTCAGGTTGCAATTACTGGATTGGATGGTGTAAAAAAGTTCAAAAACTCTCTCCAAGGGCTGGATCAAGCAGGTGCAGCTTAGATAACTAGCTCGCAAAAAGAATAGAGTGATTAAGTTAAAAAAAATCAAGTCAAAAAGTTAAAAAGTTAAAAAAAGCATGGAAAATGGAAAAAAATGTGAGCAATGAGAAGCAGCCTGCTCAGTTGATGCATGTGCACCAGATTATTCCAGTAAATTATGACTTTATTCTCATAAGTTTACGACAAAATTCTTATAACTTTAAGACCTGATTCTCGTAAGTGCACGACTTTATTCTTAAGTTTACAACTTTACTCTAGTGAGTTTCTGAGATGAATCTTATGAGTCCAGGTTAGCGTGGCCCTAATCCTCTGTGGTAGTAGAGAGCTGTTTCTGTCTGTTGGCAATTATTATCACTAGCATGCAGAGCTAAGCATATAGTTTCAAGATTGACCTCATAAGTAGCAATTAGATACATAGGTGTGTGTGTGTGTGTGTGTGTGTGTGACATTTTTATGTATAAATCCCTGAAGATAGACAAGAAATGTGTTTCTTAATTAATAAATATAATGATATCATCTGTGGCACAAAGGGGTTTGGTGCCTTTATCATGCAAACAAATAAACACCAAACAGCATCGCAGCTGTGGGGATTTGACCTGAAAGATCTCATAAAAATATTCTCAAAAGCTGTTTTCAAGAAAGAAAATTGAAACTTCCTTGGTATTTTTCTTCTCTCCCACCTACCCTGGTATTTTTTTCATGCACCTTCTGACACCAGAAGTGTCCCTGAGCTATGACACTGCTTCATATTGTTGTACCATCTGGCCCTGGAGATCACATCCTCCTGCAAATCTGTTATAGAGGTCAAACACTTTGCAAGAACAAATTTGCAAACACAAAATTGAAAATATTCCACTTGTAATGCTGACCTTCCTTGGTATAACTGTGCATGTACCAGGACACAAAAATGTGAGCAAATGGACAGTAAAAGAAAATCTTTGAAAAGACGACGCAGTGATAAGGTGCAGTTTAGTGTAGTTCATGGGATTTAGGTAAGTAAAAAAGAAATGAAGGGTTGTTTCTCACCTCAAGCTAAAGTAGACTGAAAAATACTTTTTTTTTTCACATTTACCAGCCGGCTCATTAGTTTCTCTGTTGTTGTAAGCTTGTGCAAATTACCTCGTGTCCATTACTCCCATTGCTCCGACTGCGAGCTCCCTGTGGGGCTTCATCCTGCACTTCTGAGAAATGCAGCTTTTTAGTTCTAATGATGAGTCTGCCGATGAGATGTGGGCTGCTCTCTGCATGGATCTCCAACACCCCGATTTATTATAAGATTTTCAGCAGCTGAGCTGAGTAAGACGGGAGTGTATGTTTATGTTTGCACTGACTGAGGACACTCAAACAGTGAATTAATTTAACTAAACTCAGAGGAGGTGTATCTCAACATTAAATGAGACTACCTCAGAGCTGTATTGACTTCCTGCAATGTTGCAGATAAGGTGAAGAACATTTACTCATTAAAGTGATAAAAAAAAACTAATTTTGGTGGCATTAAGTCTCTGACTGAACATATTTGTGTGGTAAATATTTATTGCTGCTGCAGGAAATAAAAATGTGACAAGTGACAAGACAAGAACTAAAACCCTTTGGTTATATCATGTAGGTAAATACCAGGGGTAGTGAAATTGAAAGTACACAGTGCTGCACTAGGGCAGCATTGATGAGAAGTTGGAGATTTTGCAGCTAAAACAGACCGTTGGAAGAACATGCATGTCATGACTAAGTGAATTTAGTGCATTCCTTACATTTATCTTATTTGCATCACTACACTGCTGGAACATGCCTTTAATTTTTACTTACTCACAGATACTTTATTCATTATTCTAGCTTAATCTATGCAGGGGTTAGATAAAAAATCAACAACTCATTCTTAGAGAAAGCAGAGGGAAGAGCCTGAACTCGGCACATCTCTGTTGTTTGGAAAACTTCAGAGACGTTAGATTTCCAACGACAGCTCAGCTCAGCCCCTATTCATAAGACATGAAGACATTTTTTGAGTTTTCTGTTTTACTCTTGTGTTACAAAAAGAAGTAAAAACATTCACAGAGATTTAGGAATTCCTTTATTCCCCACGGAGAACAAAAAACACAGAGGACAGAATCCACATTGGTAAAAATAAGAACATTCACAATATATCTAATCAGAGCCAATATGTAGACATCAATGACAGAGTAATACACAGAATAACTACTTTGAAACAAAACTCAACATTTCAGTAACCTGCAATAATCCATGCAGCATTTGGATGTTATTTTTCCACCGATAAAAATGAGTGTTAGCTGTGTTAGCAAAAAACTTTCATTATAACAACCTTAGTGTTATTTTACATTCTATGTAACTCAACACGGCGCCCAAAGTTACACGTTTCACAAGGACACTTGACCTGATAGTGAAAAAGGAAAGTGCTTCACAACACAGAAATAATCATAAGACATGCACACAGGGGAGATGACAAAGTAAAAATTCAATTCTCAATGTAAGAAAGCACTTGAGGCATTTGAGAAAATGGCAACAAGTACAACAGTCGTGAAGGAGTCAGTCAGAATGCTACATAGTGAATTAAAGACGGGGAGAGAGATAATCAATACTGAACTCTTGACTCAAAATAGAAAGAGAAACAATCTCGGCTCACATTACCAGAGGGTAAAAAAGAGACAAAAATAATGAGATGGTTTTAAAAGGAAGAATACATCCCACAATTCCAGTCCAAACTGTTTCCAAGACCAAAACATTTTAATAATGTTTTTGTAATCAGCTCTGTTTTGAAAGACCAAGTTGTGCCTTGATTTTCACAAGTATGACATGATATGAAGCTCTGGTCTGTTTGTGTTTTTATTATCTTTCATTCGATTCATTTACCCCTCTCCTAGTCTTTGTGCCAAGTCAAGCTAAGCTAACTGACTCTAAGTTGAAGCTTTACAGATATGAAAATGGTGCCATCCAACTTCTCTTGAGAAGGTGAACAGTCCCACATTAATTTTGAAAAATCTCCTTAAAATAAAAGTGACTTATCCCTGAAAATGAAAGTATGTGATGATAAGCCTCCCTCTGCTCACACTTTTATTCATGCTGTTACTTCTTCACTGTGAATGTGTCTTCTCCTGCTCCTGTGAGCCGTAGATGATTCATGGGAGCCTATGGGAGGGTGTATTCTTGATTACGTATTGTATATTAATGTTACAGTGTGTTCTGGCTAAGAGCAAGGGAGTGTTTGTTGACCAGAAAACAACCCAGAAGCAGCAAAAAAAATTGGCAACCTGCAGCAAATATGTGCTGCACACAAACCACTGAATCAACAACATAACAAGAAATAAAAAAGGAAAGAAAACTCATCAAAAGAAGGAGGGAAGGTGTGAAAAAGGAACACGGTGCTTGTTTTTCACCTGTGAGTACACAAGACGACAAAAAGTCATGGCATATAAGTAATCTCTTCTGTTTTCGTGAACGCTTTACAACTTGTGTGTGTGTGTTTGTGTGTGTTAACGGAAGAGTAGAGGTAAATCTGATTGGTGGAGAGCTGCCAGATGATGGCACAATCATCACAGGCTGAGTGTAAACGTAGAAAATGTGTGTGTTTATCATGTAACATGAACGGCTTACTGTGTGAATTAACGCCTCGCTATCAGAGGGCTGTTCTCCCACTGGAACAGAAAAATAAGTACCATTTCTCACTCTTCCCCCGGAGCAGATTGTATCTTCAGGCTCTCTGCTTGTGAAAAATAAAACTTCCTGCTTTACATTTATCATCTGGCTTTGATCCTCCGCCGCTCGCAGAGCTGAATCAAAGCAAACGTCTCCAGCACGGGTCGTCCCAGAGGAACCGTGACCCTGCCTCTGTTACGGGGCGTCTCCTATCTGCTGAGCTACACGGAGAGGAATTTAAAATTTAAAACAGGCCGGTTTTACATTTTGATGACACTCTTGTCAGAGAGGTTGACTTACAATGAGTGTGAGCTGTAGGACACTCTTTGTAGGTGCTGGAGGTGTCTGAAAAACTGAGAGACAGATCAGATTTTTCCTGTTCTGGAGAGAATGAAGATGTTTCTGAACATACTGCTGACATGAGTGCAGGTGTTTGTTTTATCTGAAGGTCAAAATTTACATCAGCGTTAAACATCAGAATATACAGTTTTTCAGCTGCTTTCAGTCATGCTGTGCAATCCTCATCTGGGGAAAGAGTTCACTCTGTTGTAATGGGGATGGATCAGTTGATTGCATCCATTGTGATAAAAAAAAAAAGTTCTTACTTCTGGAGAGCATTTCATCAAAAAGTTTCTAAACTACAAAGAAATAAAGAAACCAATCCCTCTGAACTTGAAATAAAAAAATCCAAATATTGTCCTTTCTGCCTGTGTTGACAGTTCCTGAACAACAGCACAGTTAAGGAAAATGGAGCATTTAGTGTTTTTACTTGTTTGGGATTAAATAAGACAATGCAAGATATAATAGATTAACTTCTGCTACTTTGCAGTATAGTGTAGTAATTTTGAAAATATAGTTCTTCTCCCTGTTTTGGACTTGTGTTCACATCAGAAGAGAATTTCAACATTGAGAGATAGAAAAACGATAAATATTTGGCAAACTTTGATGAATTCATGACCTCAGAGACCTGATAAAACTGGATTTTCTCTTTTTAAGGAAACTTCAGGGTTTTCTGTCCTATTATCTATACTATGCATTGACATGGAGTGCTTGGCCTTAAATAACTAAATGGAAAATATGAACCAAAGGAAGAGCTCTGAAGAAGTGCTTAGCCTGAAACATCTGTGCCGTAATAAAAGGAAATTGAGTGATCAGAGTTCAGTCCGTTTATTCGTCCAATGAATAAGTACTGTATAATCTCATGAAATTATGCATTGACAGATTCAGAATTTCTCTGCCAACATTACTTCCTAGTTTTTGCCACAGCAGTAGTTTTGCTTTTGTCCTGGATGATGTATTTAAATTCAAGAATGACTGTCTGCTCCTGATGATGGAGGTTTGTTCACATCTGCTTAGTAGGTTTAATTGTACAATTAAAGGAAATCTTTTAACAACAACAAGTCGCTCAAGAGGACGCTCAATACACCTGTACAATGTTCACCAGTGGCCTTTGAAGTGGTTGGTCTCACTTGGCATTATATTTCTGGTGTTTTAAAGCATTTTTCCTGTCGTGTGAACACAGAATTATTTCGAAAATAAACACTTAATTCTTAATTGAGGAAAGGCTTATTTTCTTCTGATTCAGAGTATTAGTTTGTTTCTTTTTTTCAGGAATAAACGCACGTGGACTTTACTTTTGTTGACTTACTGGAGGGAAATGTTGCGTTCAAACAAGCTGCCTCGAGCGAGTTCTTGCTTTGTACATAAATAAATGCCAACAAGTGCAGTCAGCCTGTCATCGACCAATCAGGAAATCTTACAGCAAAAGTGAATTCCAGCTGAAGTCCTGGATGTGAAAGTGCTACATACAGAGGACAGGCTCTAGACCCTGGTTCCTGGAGATGAAATGGAGAAAAACTACCTTGAAACTCTTCTTGAATTCCTCAAAAGTGTGATGAGGAAAGAGTCAAAGAAAAATTTGATCAACATCTGAAATATCTTGATAGACTTGGACACAGGCGGGTCAACAGTTCGGCTCAGCCTTTAAATTGTGCACCACAGAGGCTTCAGTCCTAACCCCTTTGTTCTCCTCACTCTCTGCCAGGTTCCTGTCGGCTCTCCTCTCTCTCTATCGGTGAAAGTCATGAAAGCCCGAAACAGATTTGCAGGGAGCAGACAGAAGTTTAGAAACACTAGGTTCTAGCATTTCCAGGGAAAAGGCTCAAAATTGGCTCACCAGGTTGTCTTCACCCAGATTTTGTTCATGCAGCCCTTGGTGGCACCTCAGCCTCTGCAAAGATATCCTGCCACTTCAACCTGTCTGCCTCTAGGCCTGAACACCACCAAAGGGATACTTAGTGAGGGGGATAGCTGGTAATGGAGTGCCTGTGTGTGACAGTGAGCGGTGCTCCACAGCAGGAGTGAAATTGTGAAGCTGGGCTGCAGTACATTACAGTCGTGAGGGGCCGTGGACAGCAGGTCCCTTGAATAAGAAGTCTTTGAATCCTCCTGGTTCTGTCCTCTGGACCTCAGATCTGACCGGGACACTAATCACAGCCTCAGGGTGAGAAGGGGTCACAGCTAGAGAGTCTAAGCCCTCTACATCCACACACACACACACACACGCACACACGCACACACACACACACACACACACACACACACACACACACACACACACACACACACCTCAGCACTTCTCTGATTATTCCTCATCTTCCTAGATGCATTCAGCTGCAGGGTCCGAGCCAGAAGAAGTGCTGCTGCATCCAAAAACTAACAGGAGGTTGCGTTCACACAGTGATACTGTACACAAAGAGGCACGAAGTTGCATGAGAGTATGACGGAGAGGAAAGACGCAGAGCATCCCCCTCTGTCTCTCCACAATGAACTGCAGAGTATATTGCAGGCACAAAATGATAATAGAATACAATTAACTTCAAATGGTTTCACTGCACACATAAATCTCTCCCTCTGCAGGGTCACAAATGATTTAACTCCTTCCACGAGGATGGAGTTTCTAATTGCACATTGCTCCATGTGCTGTGATGCTCACATTGTTGATGGCACACACACACATACACTCACACATACACACACTCACTCAAACACACACAAACGCACGCTGTTAGAGAGCGTTAGAGAGTCTGCAGAATAAATTAGCAACTCATCCAGATATCAAGCCAACACCACAACTCTTCAGAAACTCATTTCACAGCATCGTAGAAGAAAGAAGCTGACATCTTTAAAGTTGTGTGTTTGTTAACACACGTCGAAAGAACCAAGCACAATGATGAGACGTGTCTGATTCACCTCTGCACATCTGGCTGCTTCTTTTTTTCTTTTGCTTGTTTTCTTTTTCAAACGTGTTTGTTGGTGCTTCCTCTCTAAAGCAGCGTTAATTGAAACCTTCCTCCAGCCCGCCCTCAGTTAGAGAAGAAAGCTTGGACCATTCTTGTTATGGATTAATTACAGGCTGACAGAAACAGACAGACACGCAGAGGAAACAGTTGTAGGCGAGCTCGTCGGACGTCCATGGCAACAAGGCTCATCTCTGCAGCTGCCGAGCTCCTCTTCTGCTACAGTCTTAGAAAAAATGTAAATCCAGCGCCCGCAGACATGTGGACCACTGAGGTCACTGCGAGTTGACGGATGGTTGTTTTCTCCTTCATGCTGTTTTCTCCCTTTTTTATTTTTTGTAAAAGTTAGTCTTCCAGCCACCTCTTTGCTAAACTCACAGAGCAGCGGATGGATCGATTCGTCAATGGAGAGTGGCGTGCTGTGCGCTCTCTCTCCAGCTCTCAAATTCAGGAGGAAAAAGTCTTAAAAAGCCGAGGATGTTTTTTTTTCCTGTTTTTTTTCAGTCTGATGAGCGGCTATTGTCCAAATAAAAACACCTCCCACATAAAAGCCCTCCAGGACTTCACAAACAAAGATCAGGCAGCCTTCATTAAAGAAATGGAGTGTCATTTGTGCTAAATTTCACACACGTTAGGGAACGTGTCTGTCAGTGTGAAGATTCATCTTGTTCCCAGATAATAATGATGATAACAATGATGATGCTGGGGTTGTGTTTCCGCACTGGTTCAACCAGGGTCACGACAGCTGCCACGGCGGGTTGAAAAACTTGATGGCGTGATTTTTGGTCCACTTGGCGAACACAGACTTCTCCGTGATGAAGCGGTGCCCTCCGTAGGGGGCGCTCTCGTGGAGCAGATACTCTGCACACTCGTCCCGACTGCCAACCTCGTAGTAGTGATAGGGAACCTTTTTGTAACCCTCCGTCCTACAGGAAAGAGGAAATAAAGAGACATCAAGGTCACATTTTTATTCAAAAATCAAAACATACATTTTACAGCGGGTCATAACTTGGACAAACCCCAAAACTACGACATCTTGGCATGCATCTTTGAGCATCATAATCAATCTTGGCTGGTAAACAATATGTCTGCACCAAACAGAAAGGAATGGATTTAATGAGTGCGTGCTGATTGAACTGTCACCAAGTGCTAAATTCATAATGAGATGAGATGTGACAGCATCGTCCCGATGGAGCTCAGCTTGTTAATAGTCAATCGATCAGGTCCAATCAAATCAGCTGTGATTTAATCAGAGCAGTTCGTCACTTTGTTACGATGAAGGTTAAACGCAGAGGAGTCTGGCTGCAGCCACATTATCATATTAATGACTCGTGCATGAGTCTCATTGCTATAATAAATATAATGTAATAAAACTCTCTGTTTTTCAAAACAGTAGTTAAAAACAACCAGCTTAAGTTTTGTTCTACAGTTACATAAATGTTCACAAAAACCATAAAGGGGATTAACTTGATTCTTTTTTGGGTTGGTAATATGATATTTTGCACTTTTGAACCAAATTTTAAACCACTCTGTTATTGTGATTTTCACTTTTGACATCCAGAGGCAAGAGTTAAAGATAAAGACGTTATTTCATGTATCATAACGTGTTAGAGACTTTGCTCATCAAATCTTGGTTCAATAGTTCTGTTTGAGTGACAACTTTCAGAGTTTTTCAGAATTATTTGAAAACCAAAGTGTCTTTAGTTTTGTTAGCTGCCTTGGGGAAGAAGTCAGAGGCTGAACTGATGGTGCAAATTCCTAAAACAGCAGGTTTCCTTTTCTCTCATAACTTGGCTCAATTGTTGAAGCACATGTTATGATGCGCCCTCTGTGGAGACAAAATGTGTGCTAAAGTGCCCTCTTGAGAACCGAAACACGCTTTTAAGTGCCTCCTCATGAGCTAAATACATGCAACAGTGCCTCCTTGGAACTAAACTTGTACTTTAGTGCCCTTTTGGGAGCCGAAACAAGAACTGAAGTACCCTCCTGGTTGTCGAACTACACTAATCTACCCCTTTGACTGGTTAAAATATGACAAACTGCCTTCCTGAGAGCCAAGATTGGTTGGAGAAGACAGTTGATTTCACCAGGTATTGACATATTTGGAAAAAGTTACTAGCTCCCTACAGCTTTGCAGAAATATCTGAAGAGATCTCTACTCTCATTCACAGTTTGATCTACGCTGTCAGAGACGTGCAGCAAGTTAAACTACAGACACTGACTTCTGGTGTTAATCCTGTGAGTGTGCTTAGCTTGGCTTCAACATAAAAAAGATGTTAAGGCATTCACAGCAGGGATCCAGTTTACAACACAAAAATATAAACACAGAGTCAGAACTGCTCTTTATTTTTGTGTGTGTTAGATTTGTTATGTCTGTATTTGAGTTGGATTTCAATTAGAACTGGTGAAGACAGGCTATGAATATATGAATGCATTTTGCTCACAAAATCTAAGCTTATCTTACCCTCAGGTGTGACATAAATAGGAATTTAGCTAAAGAGAAAAAACAGTAACTTCAGCAGTATCCAAATCAAGAGCAGGTTATTTTATCTGTGATTGGTAGAGGCTTCAAAATGAGACTCTGCAAAAGTTGCATTCAAAGGTCATGTTGAATGCTGCTGACCCATGGAGTTGAGTCAGTGTGCATCTTAAAACTACCCTGAAAACCAGCAAACAATAACAAACCAAAGTGAAACAGAGTCATCAGGCTCTCTGTAGCTTGTTGGTATTATTGAATAACAGTTGTATGAGCAGCTGACTTGTGTAACTGTGACATTAGGTGGATGGTCACAGATAGAAAAGAAAGCTATCATAGGAGTCAGATAGTGTGTCCACAGAAATAGCAGCTGTGGCCGTCTGCCAACTAACAATAACACATCCAGTCCCTGCTTTTCTCCTCTCAGAGCAGAGCTAACTCATAAATTCACTTTCACCGGCTCTACAGCACCTGTTGATGCCCCATTACATGAACCACAGCTGAGGTTAATTCTAACCAAAAACTTTAACACTGACGCACAAAACACCACTCCTTTCTATTCCTGTAAAACTGGAGCGGTCGGCTGTCAATATCACTTTGTGTTACACTAAAAAGTCCATTCAGAAAGTCAGTGAAACCCAATATCCTCCTGTGAGGTAGAAAAATATAAGCGAGAAGACAGAGAGCGAGAGCACACCGCCCCTTATCCGCCTCGCTGAATCATAAAATCCTCAGCGCTGGTTGAATTATCACTCCTCTCTGCCGTGTTTATATTTCCTCTCCCGCTGTGCACAGGGAACACGCAGAGGATAAAAGGCAGGATTTTCAACCCGCATTAAGTAAAAAGTGTTTGATTCATGGGATAGAGACGGAGCTCAGGTTGAGCTGAGGGGAGACGGAGGAGAGAGAAGGCGAGCCCATCAAGGCTGACATGACTGGAGAGCGAGCAGACACGCCTGGAGCAACACGCGTCTTGTTTGTCATCCCTCATATGGCCGCGCTGCCAGACAGTAATCACTCACCCAGCAGTCAGAGAGAAGACGACAGGCTGCTATAAAACGCATCAAACTTTACTGGAATAAGTGCACAAAAATAAAAACAGGCAGGGGGGTGATAAGTTTGTGTTTGTCAAAGACACAGACTTTATCCATAAAACCACACCAGATTACTTTAAGAGTGCCCACAAACAAACAAGATCAAACTCTGAAGAACCTGAATCCAGACACCCACCTGGAAAATATACAAACAATATTTCTAAATCTCATCAACCAAATATGACATTTCAAGAGAACTTTGATTTGCAGTCATGAAGATGTTGAGGTTTAAGAGATTCTGGAATAATTTACACAAAGTTTCCCTTTTTTATTACAAAAAAATAAACTTTTCTTTCAGTGGCTTCAGATTGGCACAGACAACTTTAGTTTCACTGAGCTTTTTTAAGCCTCTGGAAGTCCATCCATCAGTCGTGCTTCAGCAGATGCCTCAGACAAATTGTGCACAAAAGCAGCTTTTGGTGGTTCATGAAGGGCTGGTTTAAGATTCATGCTGAGTCACCTTCAATATTTTTAAACCAGGTGAACTTACCAAATGAGAATACTCTTAGATGTGATATTCACTGGCTCTAATAAGTGAATAAGTTTGAAATGGTATCAAAAATCATCATTATTACTGAGTGTCAGCACAATACCACAATCTTATTAACTTGTCTTCATCCATGGTTGTATTCTACCATGAGAAGTGTAACCAAACAAACAAAACAAAACCCTTGATGTTATTTTTAGACCTTCAAGCTCTTGCTTTTTGTGTTTTATTGCATCCATGATGGAAATTTGCTACCCCAGTTGAGTTTTATAGAAATTAGTCCATAAAATTCATTTTTGTTACCTATTTTACATGACAGTAAAACTGAAACCATCATTTTTTAACCCAGTGGTGCCTCTCATGTCCCACCAGACTTCGGCTCCCTTGATCCTTATATCAAAGTCATAGTAACCAATCTTATTAAGAATGACAGTGATCTTAAATTGGATGAACAGATAAACTCTGTCGTTAAGTCATGTTTCTTCCAGCTGAGGCAGCTGTCTAAGGTGAAGCCTTATTTTTTTAGACTTTTGGTCCAAAATGATGCCGCTCTGCTCCTTACAGGAACTTGTAAGCATGAGCACATCATTCCTGTTCTGGTCTCCCTTTACTGGTTTCCTGTCAGTTTTAGGATTCATTTTGAGATTTTATCGTTTTCTTACAAAGCATTGAATAAGCTGGCTCCATCCTACTTCTCTGTCCTTTTAGAGCTATATGTCCCATCGAGCTCACTGGGGGCTGAAGACCGGTTGCTTCTGGTTGCACCAAACAGCAGGCCGAAGAACAGGAGAGACTGGACCTTTGCCATTTCAGCCCCTAAACTCTGGAAGCAGCTGCCCCCACAGGTTAAGCTGGCTTACACGCTGCCTAAAATCTCACCTGTATGGCATTTCCAGGCCCTGTATAAGAGTTTCTTGGTTTCAATTGTTTTATTTATAGAGCACTGACTGTTCTTATTACACGTGCTCTATAAATAAAGTTGAATTTGATTGATTTTTAATGTAAAAAGTGAGCTGTAATGTGATACATTTTGGAAAGAAATTCAAACCTTTTGCTCATTAAAGGCACCATGCATCTTATATAGCTTTTATTCTTGATTTCAGGGTCCAAGTCCTGGGCTCAAAACAGTCCAATACACAGATGTGTCCCTTCATACTCTTATTGAAATTTCACTTTTGGGAATTTTATTATTATTATTTTTTCTCAGATCAGAGATGAGAATTTACACATCAGACAAAACGAACATATTCTTTGAATCTCTCATTCTGAGGAGTAAGTTGAAAATTTGGAGATGACAATCCTCAGATCTGCACTGTGTGATATAAAAGTTGAACTCATTTCAAGAATCTGTGACAGATTTTACCCCTGCTTCCGCTTTGTAGACACTACATACATGTGAAAAATGAATCAATCATCAAATCATAACAGGTGCTGGTCTCTGTTGTCCAGTGTTAAAGCAGGGAGGTTCGGGGATCTGCAGCCCTGCAGAGACTCTGCAGCCTGCTGGGTATTCTATGCAGAGAAAAGCATAATAGTATTCATGGCACAGAGGACCCAATATGGATTTCAGCATAGAAATTCAGCCATTAAATCCAAACTGAGGCACTGGAAATGTATTCCAGCAGTGGCGGTCTGCAGTTATGGAAGGCTGCGATTGGATGGTGCTGCTGTGAATGTGAATCTAGTTTTCAAACTTTTTTTGTGGGAGCAAAAAGTGTGCAATTTTCTCTCAATATAGGGGAAAGTCTGTGTGTGTGGTAGTGTGTGTTGAAGTGTAATATTTGGTGTCTTACTTGCAGTAGGTGTCATTTATCATGCCGTAGATATGGATCTCTTTGCACATGTCCATGGCGAGGATGAGCGTGAACCAGCCGGTGCTGAGGTAGGAGCCAGACTGGATCCTGCGAACACACAGAAATACCTCTTTAACTCTGATGTTCATTTGCATTAACACAAGAAATGTATATCATTAACATTATATTAAAAGCATCTTCAGTACTTTTAGGATGCATTTCCTCTGACCTTTGTTCTCTCTGCTCTTGTGGGCTTGTCATGCAGTTGATCTGAGGTTTACAATTATTCTAACAGCTGTTCCTATTGTAGGCTGCACTGTGTAAAAGCCTCTGTGCAGGATCAAAAATGGAAATTTAAATATAAATGCATCTACAGCTCTGCAGCTTTCAGATGTACAACCATATGTCTGCTGTACTGTAGTTTTCAAACACCCATTTACCTCAGTGTACATAAATCGTGCAAAAGATTGTTCTGTTCGGTGGAAATATAAAGAAGTTGGAAGGCTGGGAAAAGCAGCACACTTTATTGTGTTGTTGAACAGCTCACCACCAAACGCATACAGCAGCACATACGCTGTCCCCTGTGAATGATTCAGGACCCTCATGGGCCAATCAATAACAACATGCATAATCCTTTCATCATCAGCCGCAGACCAGCCGCATGAGAGTTATGACCTTTCAAGGGTAGGAAAAAAAAGTAGACTTTGATCATCCTCAAACAGGCACACACACTCTCTCACACAGACACACAGGCTACGATGCTGCACTCAGAATTTTGTCCAAACCAGATGAGTCATGTCTGAAGTGAGTCTTACTGTGAACACCCACAGACTGACCCCTCATTCCCCAAGGGGCCTCCTGACGCAATGGGCCCCCGACATCATATGAAGTCATAAAAAAGAAGGGTATGATTGTTTTTTTCTGTTTATTAAACTAATGCATGCTTTTATTTGCAAAAGCATCAATAAGTCAAAATTATTAGAGATTTTGTGGCAATTCTGTAGCTATTTTAATGATAAATGGTCATTAAGACCTGCATGAAAAAGTGTGTTAGAGTCTTTGTCATCAACAGAAAAGAGGGTCAAACCCTTCCCTCTTCATCGTTGTTTATGTTTAAATGATTAGATCCTGAAATGTTTTGACAAATCTTAGTTTTTCTGCCTTGAACCTTGGACAGCTCCTGTGTCTGTGGCTGCTCCAGGATCAGCACCATGGACAGCGATCAGCACTCTGCGGCTCAAACTCATGAATGTTCAAGGTTTTCACTGATCACATGACCCAGGTCTCTTCTAGCCACGACCAATGTCCCCAAATGTCACATGGAAATGTCACATGGTAAATCTTCACAAGTGCAGTTATTCAGAGTTTCTGTTGAAAAATATTTGGAGGACATTTATACCCACTAGGGCAGGGCAATTAATTGCAAATTAGATTGTATACCAATACAGCCTGATGCAATATTCTAATCACAGACAGCGCAAAATTTGTTAAATGTCTTTAACCAAATGTGTCTGAGTACCAGATAAAGCTTTTGCAGTACGTGTTTTATGCTGTGCACCAGAATCACTCAACCCTTCTCAACCAAGAGCCAAATTGTTGGAAAATACCTTTGCCAGAGAAACAATCCAAGTGATGTAAAAATGGCAAGACGTAGCAGTCAGAATAAGTTTAAGGTGACAAAAATGATCAAAAAGCAGCAAAAATGGGTGAAAATTGGGAGAAAGCTGGGACAAAAAATAGTCAAAGTGGCTTAAAAATAAGAGTACAGTGATTTTAATGGGCAGAAAAAGCAGGCAGGAGAAGCAAAAATGGTATTGGGATTTGGCATAGACTCTGAATTTGGGTTTGTTTGTTATCTGTAAGCCATGGTCATTAACATTTCAAGAAATAAAGGCTGAAAATAATTCACTCTATGTATAAGCAGTTGACATTCTATGTGTAGTTGACTTTTTGAAACCAAATGAGTGACAAAAACTATAGAACTTTTTCATGATATTCTCACTTTTTGAGACATACCTGTTAATGAAAAGAGTCTCTTTAGAGGACTTTCTTTTACAAAAAACCTGTCTTTTCCCACTCATGTATGTTTTTTTCTTATTCAAAAAGAGATGTGGAGAAAAAAAAGATCATCCCCTTCAATAAAGCAATTGACATCAAGTTTGCTACAGGAATCCAAATATCTGTTCTTTTTAAAGGTATTTATTTCTACTTGTTTAAATAATATGGAGCTCTTGTTAATGAAGAGGAACTTTACAATAGTCGCACAATAAGCTGCACCTGCAATACAGGTAAAAATAATGGCATGTCAATGATTTTTGCAAATCGTTCAGCCATAATGACCACTCCTGTTAAGGAAATGTTTAAAATTATTTCAAAACTGACCACTTCTGACCTGCTGTGTGTGCATTAAGTTAAAAAGTCCCATCCACTGGTCATTGAAAAAATTTCCCTAAAGAGCAGAAAAGTAAACACCAAGCAGAGAGCAAGAGAGGAGGAGTCAGTGTGTCGCCCTCAAAGTGTTTATGGGTTCCTTCTCTGTGGGAACTAACTTCCCTTTAATGGAAATCTATCCTGGAGTAATTGAGATAGATCAGTCCAGAGTAAGAGGTGGAATGACTGACTTGCTGACTGACTGCAGAAAGCTTCATTTGGTACAACAGAAAGTGCTCTCTCTGCTCTGCTATCTGCTGTATGTCACTTGATGCAGCAGACTTAGTTTTCTAGCCAAAGTCTGTCTACCTGCAGAATCAAGTGTCTACTTTTTAGGAGGCAGCTGATTTACCTTCTGTACTCTTTCATCACAGCCCCAGAGGTAACACAGAAGAGCAAACTTTAGTTCACAAAACCATGTCGTGATCCATCAGGCAAAGTCACATTATCTTGAGAACTGCTTTCATATGAAATCACAAAGCCTACATCTGGGACAATGTCACAGATCAAAGCCTGCACAAAGCTCTACAAAGCTCATTAAAAAGATTTCATTTCCAAAGTTTTGTTGTGAATGAGAAATAATTAACAGTAAAACTCAGCTCATGTTTTGGTGCTGTAAAAGCAGCTGGTGCAGGTCTAAATGATAACTACCGGTACATTTCCCACACGATTCACCAACAAGACACCTCATTTGTTTTGTTTTGTCTAACCTCGATTACTGCTAGTTTTTCAAATTATACACAATTATGAATTATGATTAGGAGCCATTATGAGCATAGACTTCATAATTAAAGCAGAAAAAGAGACAGGCAGGTGGATGATGGCAATATAATGAGCTGGGATGGTTTGGCATTCAGAGCTGATGTTGGAAATGAGGCTCAAACTATGGACTTTTACAGAAGTGGCCTCATTTAACTTAAACGGATAACTTTTTAACTTCTTCTTATATTTTTTGGTCTTTAAAATACTTTTTAAACTGTAGAAAAACATGAACAGTCTTAGTGACCTTAAGCAAAGCAACATCACATCCTTTTGAATGGAGTATGCTAAACTTAGTACGAGGTATTGCCATTCTTCCTTCATTTTTTCCCGTCTGAAATTATTGTTTTTTATTTATAGTTTCAGGCATTTTTAAACCTTTAATTGGAAAGAACAGGGCAGAGGATAGAGCAGGAAACAAGGTGGGAGTGGGGAGTGACAGACAGAAGAGGCTGGATTTGAACCTAGGTCACCTGCTCGAGGGCTAACCTTATGGGGCAGGAACCCTTGGCCTCAAAACTACACTGGTGCTTCCTGCCTGATATTTTCTACTTTAACTACAAACATTTCAGCATCATTAAAATGTGATATTCCTGTTTCTAAACTCACATATTTGTATATTAACTCTGAAAAGTAACAACCAAATTGTGAAAAACAAAATTTGGGGGGAACAGTGGCTCAGTCCATAGAGACTTGGCTTGACAACAGGAGAGTCATTGGTTCAAGTCCCGGCATTGGCAAATATTGGGAATTCAGCTGATGACTGGAGAGGTGCCGGCATAGTTTCCTGGGCACTGCTGAGATACCCTTGAGCAAGGGGCTGAACTCCCAACTGCTCAGGTGCACACTGACAGTACAGTACCATCACTCTTTGCTCTCCATCTGTGCATGTTTCTGTGCAAAGGTTGTGCACGTGTGTGTGCATGCTTCAGAAAAAGTAGAATTTCGCCCACTGGATGGATGTTAAAAGACGACATTATAGTTTTTATTCACAGGGAATGCTGGCCAAACCTGAATTTGAGTCTTAAAACAGACCAATAAATGGAGTGAAAGCAGGGTTTTTCAATGTCCCGAGTAACAGCTTTACAGCACCTCTACGTATTCAACTTGGCTATGCCCCAAGTAGAAAATTTGCATAACTCAGAGTCTTAATATCTATCTTAATATGTTTGACTCATAATAAGATCTGTCTTCTTGTTTACGTACAGAGCTGCAGTTTATGGACTAGATTAGCTAAATTTTACAAAAAACGACCGTAAACAGGATGTTTTGATTGTGTGAAGTAATTCATGAATGATCCTATTTATTCACTCTAAACTTCTAAAACTTTAATCTGCTTGTAAAATAAGTAAAACCACAGTGTGCCATAATTGAATCTTTAAAAGCCAATAAAAATCACCATCACAACCCTCCTGAGGTCATAAAAAATGGACAGGGGAGAAAACCTGGGTATCTTGTAATTTATTTTCTACAGCTTTAAAGCCAAGGATTATATATTACTTTGATAATAATAAGAGTATTCCAGAAATCTGGGAATTATAGTCACTTTGTTCAGGGAAAAAAGTGTACTGAATGAAACATGACTATTCTTTGGTTTGAAGTAAACTCTTTGAAAATCTTACACAGTCATTTCAAATTAAAATGCGTTCATAAATCTAAAAGGGTCACATTGTACTATTACACAGCACAAGTTTCACATTTGTCATGTCACACTTATCAGAGCTGCTACTGAACATGACGCAGGTGGAGGCTCCAGCGTCTCATTCAGAGGACGGCTCAACCTGACATCACACTACTGAGATAAATTTGCTCAGAGCTCATTGACTTTCTAACACAGACAAACACTCGAGGATGCACGACCACCCCTCTGCTTTACGCTGCTTTCCCTGGAAAGAAGGTTTCTCTTTGGTGTGGAGTAATAAAAGCTGGGGTGTCCCTGCTCTGCTCTGTTTAGAGATCTGATAATGTGAAAAACACTCCTGATGTCTGCGTCCTCGTCTCCTAATTTGATGAAGTTTGAGTTTTTCTAAGTGCTGTTCTTATCGCTGTCAGGTCAGCTGTTTTTCTCCTCTGCTTGTTCCAAATTAACCTCTGGAGCTGCTAATTAAAAAGTTTAATGTGTCATGCATCCTGTGCAGCTGAGGATTTGTTGTGAAGACGCTGCCAGCAGGATGATTGTTGCAGACAGAGAAGAGGTTTCATGAGCTAAATCCTGTTTTGATCATAGTTTGGCTCTGAAGAGGATTATTTACACTTTAGTCCAAATCAACCAGACACCTGTCAGTCTGAGTCAGAGCAGATGATTCAGAAAAAATGAGAGAAAGAGAGAAAACAGTCATTTATTTTTTATGATCCTGGATTTTTAGCTATGCTGGGGGGTAAAGCTCACAAGATTGAACTGATGTTGGTTGCAGGACTCATCAATCAATCGTACTTAGGAGCAAATTACCCAAAATGCAGTTTGAGTATGACATAGATCACGGAAACTTTCATGCATAAATTCATGCCTGTGTTGGCCAGAGTTAACTTTACTTTCATTCCCTAACTTTACAGGAAGAAGACTTTTTGATTGTGCAATATTTGCGGACAAAACATACTTAACTCACTATAAAAACTTCATGTCTGTGGACTTTGAAAGAAACAAAAAAATGGAAAGATATTTGCATTTTCTGTTGGAAAAGTAAAGCACTGAAAAGTTTTAAGTGTACACCTACATCATCATTAGTGTGGGTTGCATCTTGAGCTTATAAAACAAGCTAAATTTTACCAACATGAACTGACTCTGTCTGCAGCTGTTTTTAGCCTAGCTTCTGTTCTGCTTCTCCAACCACTGGTCCCCTGTTGTTTCCAGTCCTGCTTCAAAAGGCAGAACTTTCCCTTTAAGAAAAGTAATTTTAAAGACCTTTCAGGACCTTCCAAATATGTAATATTTAACTGCAAAATAAAAATACAAACTGCTCTTGGGGGAACTATAAACCCCATATCCCCAGAAAACAACAGCAGACTTGTAATCAACGAATATCCTTTATGAGCGCAGCACAGCCAAACTCTGGCTGTTATTAGCAGAACCAAGCAGGATTTTATTTAGAAACCAATCAACTAAAATAAACAAAATTTGGAGACATTCAGAAACCAGTTGTTTGTTCGCCCAACAACCACCCTCTCCCTCTCTCTCACACACACTCACACACATATACTGGAGTTTAGTGAGGGCCAAATTACAAAAAAGGGCTATTTGTTGTAATAAGGGAGCGCAGGAGCACTGAGGAGAAATGGCATATTATCGGTGATACACAGCTCTGCAGCTCTCAGCCGTCAGAGCTGTCAACACATCACTATTAGCCTGCATTATTCATCCGCCATTTGCCACTTTAGCAGCACACACACATAAAAACACGCATGCATATATTCACACTTGAGCACACACACTCGCACCACATCCCCAGACGAGAGCTGAATGTCCTGGAGCAAAAACGCTTGCTGGAATAAATAAAGGGGAGGGATCTGCTGACCTGATAACGAATGTTTAAAGCAGGCGTCTGCGAGTGGAGAGAGACTTCAGCGTCTACAACAGGCATTATTCTTACCTGCGACTGTTATAATGGGACAAGTTTGCAGAGAGGAGGCTGTTGTGGCCAATTTGAAGCAGAGATAAGGCGCAGTTTGACGCTGCTTTGGCAGGAGAATAATAACACAGAGCTGGAGGACAGGGAGGGAGAATGCAATTTGCTTGTTTTGTTTCAGCAGAAAAACACAAATTTTCATCAAAAGATGGCAAACAACGGTGTCAGAAGGTCTGGCTTGACACTGCCTGGCTTTTTACCGCGCCTCTCCCAGCCCTCTCTGCCATTGCTTTCTTGAAAATAGAACATAATAAATTGTGTTTGGGTACAGACGGAGCTGGAATGGAAAAAGGGACAAAAAGGCTCATTTGAATGCTTCTTTTTTCACTTTCCACAAGAAAAGTGCAGACAAGTAGGGCGGGAGTGATTGGGAGTGACATGTTAGGAGGCTGCAGCACCACCAGCACAGGGAAATGAAGAGCGGAGGAGAATTGAAGTCAGACTCTCAGAGCACGGTCTAAGTAAATAATCCCCCAAGTCTGACTGAGCCGGAGCTTATTGTGCTTTACCTGCCGAGCACCAAGGGCTAAGGAGTGGAGGAGAGCCGTCCAAGATCAGGGAGAGACTCGTCTGCCTCCAACTACGCTCAATAACTCACACTTCACATTCACAGCGGGGGAGCCGTCCATGTGTGCGAGAAAATCCGCTCTGAAGACCGGTTTAGACAAGCCGTGCGTTATAATGCCTCTGCAGCTGCACAAATTTGATACGACACCTGTCAGAAACACTTAGTGGAATGTAACTCTGCTCCATTGTGAGGAGTTGATCCTCTGTCTGGAGGGAAATCAGTTTGACTGTAAATACTGTCAGGCCAAAGTCAATTACAACACAATGTTAGAAGAAGTCAAATATTCACAGTCAGACACCTGCTGAGTCCTGCTGGGTTTAAACCAGCACCTGGTCCCTCAGTGGATGGATCAGCCTGAAGAGGTTTTTATCAGACTATTAACTTGACTGTGAAGTTTCAGGAACAATGTGACACTGTTGCTATTTTGTTATCTGCTGTTTTACACCAAACGAAGCTACGGGAAGCAGTGATGCTGATGCTGATATTAGAGAGCAGGCTGGCAGGTAGCAGATTTATAATGCTGATATTATGGTCTTGCTTTTTGTTTTTGATTTTTGCATCTGTTTAAAAAGCAAGAAAATAAAATATTTGGCTTAGCGAAATATTTTACTGCCTCCAATGATTAAAATTGAGGATATACAATTTCTGTTTCCACTATTCTATGATAATTACAATCTAATTTACATTGTAATGGTAGCCAGGAGCATTAATTTTTACTTAATGAATGAAATAGAAAAAAACATACAGCTCTGGAAGAAATTAAGCGACCACTGCAAATTTTTCAGTTTCTCTGATTTTGCTTTTTATAGGTATTTGTTATGAGGAAAATGATCATTTTTGTTTTATGACATAAACTATTGACAACATTACTCCCAAATCCCAAATATTGTCATTGAGAGCATTTATTTGCAGAAAATGAAAAATGGTCAAAACACACAAAAAGCCCACTGTTTTCAGAGTTCAAATTATGCAAAAAAACAAGTTCATATTCAGTTTTGTTTTCTTTTTTATATTAATTAATGTTTTAACTTTGGAAGTATTCAGAAATCAATATTTGGCAGAATAACCCTGATTTTTAATATCATCTCTCATGCGTCTTGGCATGTTCTCCACCAGTCTTTCACAGAGGAGATTGATGACCACAGCAATGGTTTTCATACATTTTCTAGTTGAATAAAATTTGTTTCAAGTGATCACCTCATCAGTACTTGTTAGGTAGAAACAAGTGTGCTTGTGTTGAAATTCAACAGACACTGCAATGGAATGACTGTCATATATGTAGAGATGCTGATTTCTGAAAATTTGCAGTGGTCTCTTAATTTTTTCCAGAGCTGTATGGTTATAGTTAGAAGTATAGAAGTTACATATGGAACTTCCAGCAACTGCTTTAGACATGATCTGCTGTCATCTGGGATGAGTAAAATGTGGTATCAATTTTTTGGTTTTACTTTTTTTGAAAGTTATTCTTGGGCCTGTCATGCCTTTAATGGAAGAGGACAAGACAGTATATAGAGCAGGAAACAGGGCGAGAGTGGGGAGTGACATGTGAGAAACAGGCCACAAGTTGGACTCAAACCCAGGCAACCTGCCTGAGGTGTAACCTAATGGGGTGTGATCAAGGAGCAACATCCAGTTTAGAAAAATGCAGCATATGCAGAAGTACTTTAACTCACTGATCATTGTATAGCAGCTTGAGGCCTTGCAAACACAAAGCAAAAACAAAAAGACTTTTACTTCATTAAAAAGTGCATTAACAGCTTGGTTCAAAGAAACAGCTTGAGCCTGAATCTCTAATTTCACTATCCACTCAAACTGTGGAGGGCTGATTTTTTTTTTCTCACTCAGTTTAGAAGATTTTAGGATGACAAGTTTGTCCTATCAGAAACTCAGCTCAGCCCATGTGACTGGCACCCTATCACTGTTAAAAAAGAAACTCAAAGCATGAAGAACAGACAGGATGGGGCAGCGGAGACTACGTCCATGTTGTAAATGAAGATGCAGACTCTATGGGTGCAAAAACAGCTTTCAAGAAACGCTACTTTCTTCTGTCAGCTCAATATGAGTAAATAAGTCAACACTACTCATGAAATAAACTTTGTAAGGCTTAGGGTATAATGTTAATGATGTCTTCACAGATAAGTATTTTTGAAGTACTCATTTTACAGAATTTCAACAACGGCCAAAATTTTACATCTACTTTCTTGTGGCATTTAACAACTCTTGAGCTTTTTTCAACATATTTGGGTTTCTAATGACCCCAAGCACAGCAAAATATGATAAGATAAGATAAGATAAGATGCGAGGTGATTCTATTTGATATAGTTGACACATTTCTATACAGCACAGTAACATCAATACGTTGTGCAATAAATAATACAGTGGGGTTCAATGCAATGCAATATATAACTGATCAACATGAAACAAAACAAAACAATGAATGATGACACAGAATGACTGTTAAGTGAAGGTGAGAAAGGAGTATAGAAAAAGATACGGCACAAAATTAGAAAAAAAAATACTAAAAAGAACAAAGAGAAACAAAACAAATCAAACTAAAAAAGGAAGCAGAAAAATGCCACACAAACTGATGTGTCAAATACTGTGTTAAGACATGTTACAATATGGTTTGTAATGATCTAACACATAACAGTTTATTTTAGGCAAATTGCTGACATATTATTAGTCACTTTATCAATAACAGTTTCTTTCAACTCTATACAGCCTTTCTTTGAACATAGTAGACCTGTTTTCAAGACCTGATGAAGTCTTGAATACTCACTGAAGATCCATAGAGAAACATGAAAATGTTTTGTCTTAGAGATCAAAATAACAAAACACTGACATGTTTCAATGTATTCAAAGATGAGTTTCACCTTTAACGTCTAGACAGCTTTTATCCTTCAAACGGCTTAATGGTCTTCTGTTCCTGCAGCCTCATGAACTATTACAAGCTTTGTTGTTTTATGGAGTGGTTGACTATTTTATAACTCAGGGTCCTCTATGAGTTAAGTTATGTTGTGCAGAGGAGCAGGATCAGTGCAGTATCATCTGTTCTCTACAGTCGGGTCAGTTTGTACTTGAGATGAAAACCCTCCCCCCTCCCACGCTTTCAACCTTTACCGAGTTATTTCAGTCACAATCTGTATTGACTATTTCATCCGTCAGAGGAGCGGGGACACTTTGTCGTTCCCTCTCTTTTGTGCCCTGAGAAATTGCCTCTCTTGTGAAGCTACTGTTGTCTATTTCTAAAGTACCATCCAAGCGTTGAACGCAAACACAATGTTATAAAGCAGGGCTTCACTTTACTTGTTTAACATTGATCCAAACCTCGGGGACATAAAGAGCAGATATCGCCTCCATCTTTTCTCAATCTGTTTCTCCTCCTGGCAGCATGTAGGCTGATGCAAATGACTGTTTGGTATTAATTGATTATTTGGAACAACAATAGACCGAGAGACAAGTTGTTGTGTTTGCCTATGGGCGAGTTCGGTGTAGAGGAACAACTTACCGTGTCTGCTCCAGTCTCTGAAGCAGCTGGGAAGCCCCCCCGGGACATCAGTGACAAAATCCTGAGCAGAGCCGCTGGGTGAAGCTTTTTTATATCATTTATTCTTTTACACAGACCACAGAGCACGGCAATTTGTTTTAATGATGGGAATGAGCAACGCAGCCATGTTGGTTTATTGAGGCGTTTCTTCATTCTGCCGAGAGGTTTTCCAAAGCACCAGGGGTGACCTCAACACACAGCATTGCAGGAAGACAATCTGCTTTTCTTAAGCCTTCTTTGGTTTACTTTAACAAGACTATTAAGATAAGTTAGAGGCTGTTATAGGCTATACATTTTCTTTGTTTGATGGAAGATCAAAAAGAAAGTCTCTGATCATCATCATAGCTTTAGAGAAATGCTGTTTAGTGAAGCTCTGAGTTGTTGACATAGTCCACCAACTCATGAGATATGCACGCTATTTGCTTGAACCTCTGTGTAACTTTGGCCTTTGTTTCTTTGCACAGAGCTGTAATGGTGTTTGACTTCAGCAAAGCCCTCGTGGGAATTTCTACTTTGACTCCCGTGTGTCCACTTACTATCTGAACCCTTCGATGTTGACCACAGATAGCTCCATCAGTCTGTTTTTATATAAAAAAAATCATCTTGTGATCTCTTGAGCTCTCGCTCTGTTCTCGCAAAATGAAGCTGTAAACTTTCTTTGGTCTTTTGGCCTGGCTGAATTTTTTCCTGTGCATCTTCTCAAATCATTTCCGGGTGATGAATTGCAAAGAAGAGGCTCCTCATATTACTTGTACTTTTTGACATGCAGGTCACCCCAGTCAGGCAGTGTCTGCATAATGTTTTTATGTTTGTGAGTCACCTTTTCCTCTTTCTCTTTTTTTGACCCAGGAAAGCTGAAATTCCTCTGCGTGTCAGATTTAAAAGGCTGTGAAGTGTCTATAATTTCAGATCCAACTCTCCATTTGGCACTAATGTCAGTCTTTGGTTTTTACAGTCATATATCAGAAGAGTACAAAGGGTAAAACGTACATGAAACAATGGTTCTCTGTCATCCTCCTTCTCTCTGATCTGTTCTGGTACTCCTGAAACAAAACTATACCTTTTGTCCGCACCATCTCAGGTTCATGACTATATCAAGCATTTTTTCTTCCCTTTAATTTAAAATTAATAATCTTGTTGTATCCCTTTTAAAAACCAAGGTCTGCTGCTTATCAATTATCTGATTGTTAAGGCTGTAGTCTGATGTATCACAACAACTTAAGGCTGGGTAGTCATGAATTTTAATACTGACATTCATGATTCCCAGAGTATGAATTCTCTGTTCTTTGAAGATGCTTGTCTTAAAGGTGCTGTGAGGACTCTGTTTAACATTGATTGCAGTTACATCAGCAGTGTTTTTCTTATTTACCATGAGCTCCATCACCCACTGACTTAAGGGTGTGACTCTTGCCAAGGTGTGCATATGTTTTTGAAGCAAACAAATAAAGATCAGATCATGTTTTAACCCTACATTTCTTTGCTCAAGACAACTTTTCGCAGGTATTGTATTTGTTTGTTGTCATGTAGTGCTCGTAGAGATGCACGCTATTGGAATTTTGGCCGATAACCAATATGAGAATATTTTACATAAAGAAACATAAATTCTGTTCACAGGAAATATGTTGCGCTGTGCATGTCGGGCATTCAATCAAGTAAAGAGCAGCCCATTATATCAGTAGATATCAGCATATTGGCCGATACTGGATGGTGTATTTTTAAGCTATTATCTGCTGATACCAATAATGTGCCAATAATATTGTGCATCCCTAAGCGCTACTATTCAAACATGACAACAAGGTGACAGAAGGTGGGCTGACTATACCTTTAGCGTAACTCACAGCCTGGTGCTCTGAGACATGTCTGTAAAAAGTATCATTAGTGAATCCTGTTTATGTCCGACCAGTGCTCATCTACCAACTCAAACCTTGCCAAGATGAGCAAACATAAACCTGTTTTCTTGATCAATTACCTTGAAAAACTAAAGAGCATCAGCTGTGAAGCATTAATAAGAAATACTTGATATGCCAACATGCTGTCAACAATAGACAAACCTGCTCAGTTTGAGAATGGAAGCAGTTAGATTTTCTCATTAACATCATGTTGCTCCACAGCAACGTGGAACAAATTATTCCAACACGAAGAGATGCCTCTTTTGAAATCAAAGGTCAAATTAATTTTAATGAAGCGTAACAATGAACAGTGGGCAATGTGTGAGAAGTGCGCAGCATAAATATGTTTGACTGGTGCAGAAGAATTAACAAGAATGATCTTCTTGTCGACATCATGAATCTTTTATTGAACTCTGAATTCTTAAAGCTTCAATAAGAGGCTGTTTGTATTCTGAACTGTGTACAGTCTTTCACATTCAATGCCATCAGTGTGCTGTTTTTTGTTCTTTATGCAGTGTTCTTGTGAGAAGGAATGAAGGAAGAAGGAATGCATGTGAAATATTCCTACCTCTGTCTGCCTCTTAGCAGGAGAAAACTGAGCCTCCAACCCGGCGGTACTTCTCATCTTTTTACTGGAAAATGAAGTTTCTTTCATTCTTGCAGGGTCATGAATCAGTGAAAACATTTTAAAGGTTTTATAATGTTTGCCAGGGTGGTATTGTATTCAGCGTAGAAAACATTTTTCTTCTAAATAGAAATCCTGACAGAGCACTGGTTTGTGCCTCTGTTTGTCTCCATTGTTAAATCAAAGCCAAGTTTAGCTCAAGTCTTCAAGTTCATGGCTGTGGATTTGTTAGTTTAGCTCCCTTTTCTGTTGCTTCGATGTTTTTTTCTTAATTGATTTGCAAAGGCAAAAATCTACTAGAACATTTAACTTGAAGCAGGTTTTGTTCTTTGTTTGTTTCTTTGCAGTAGAAAAAAAGAATTATCTCATTCAGAATAGTTGGATCTATTTTGAGGGCAAATTAAATGAACCACTCAGGCAGTGTTAACAACTTTCTTTGATTGAAAAATCAGTGTCTGCCTTTTTTTTTTAACCGCTTGATTATGGTGAGTAAAACTTAAAGTGCAGCTTTTTCTGATGTGCTAATGAATCAAGAATAGGACATAATCACAAAGAAAAGATCAACAACATCAAACCACATTATCTATACCTGCGGGCACTAACATCAAACCAACTGCAGGTTATACAGCACATTTATTTTCAAGCAATAATTCCAAAATACAAACTAGTTACACAAATCCAGCAGACATCTATTCAGACTGAAGGATCCAAAAGTGCCCACCTGAACAAACAGACTATTTAGAGACATCAACAGGTGTAAATAAAGTCCCAATCAGCACAAGTGTGTGTCCTTAATCCGATGATATCATGCTGCACAAAGACAGGAACTGAGCTACTTAGCATAAAGAAGACAAGAAAGAAGAGCATAAAGGCCAACTATCAATCACCAGGTGTGATGAAACCTCTGACGCATTCAGTCAAATTATTTTCTGAGCAATCTTTGCCCAAAATGGTGCAAAACGAGTTTGTCTGGGTTTTTGTTCTCAGTATTGCAGCATTAAATCTCTCTTTTTCCCAAATAAAAGCAGTCTGCAGTTTCTCACAGAGAAGATACGGGCTCTATATCGACTTCTATCTTCTTCTCTGGGATCAGGTTTCCTCTGAAAGAGTATAAAACTGTCACTGCCCATTTATCAATGTACAACTGTGGTGACCTTAAAAGATGTAGCTGGTGATATTGTATTTTTTTTTTTTTGGGTCCAGAACTCCACAAGAAGACCAAACCAAACAACAGTTTCATTCTATTACAGGGTATTGTCTGTGCAGCAGAGACAGATAGACTGTTGGCTGATATGTCTTATTCTTCTCTGCCATAAAGCTCTATTGTTGTCTAAAGCCTGTTGCATGTCATCGCCACTGTCCCTCACATATACTTTCAATCTCTCTTCAGAAATCTGCAACAACAAAGGTAAAGTGGCCAAACATCAATGAGCCTGATTGTTGTTGTGTGCTGTGATGTTTATATTACACATACACAACTACACCCACAAAGCCTTACTTCTCACTTACTTCTCAAAGTGTGAAAAGCTGTTAAAAAATACACATATAGTGTGTGTTGGTTTTCTGATTTGGAAGCACCAGCATTATTTTTACTCCTTGAGGTCAAGGAAAAGAATATAGTCATGAGTGGAAAAAAATGTCCATTGCCAAGCCTGGAAATTCTTGACATCCAACCAAACAACGTGCTTATAGCGAGCCAGATATCACGGCACTGCAAACACGAGAGACCAAGGTGCAGCTAATGTTAGCTTGGCAGACCTGGGAGGAAGCCGCTCCAACAACTGAGGATCTATTTTTAATCACCAGCTCCATAGCCTGTAATACCAAGAAAGACTGAACAGACTGACTGTGATGAAACAGGTCTGTAGATGAGAAAACATTAAAAATTGTGACAAATTATAACATGTGCTGCATGTTGGACATATATTTAACATTTTAAGGGGTCCAGAGATTTTCCTGCTGCTGGCAGGTATATATGACATATTAAATAATCCATCTTATCATCCATCGTAACCCCAGACAAACACCTTTTCACAGATAACCTGAATGTATTTATCATCAGCATCATCATCAGCATAATGTCTGTCACTTTAGGAAGAGGAACTTGAAATGTGAACAGTTTTAAAAAGTTTTTGAACACCAGAGGAAAAGTTTGTGAGCATCTCTTGACAGTCAGCTCTGAAGTATTCCATATAAAGAACCTGCAGCTGTTAAATTCTGATGTTTTTCTCTTTGTCCAGTAGCTTTTCATTTGTTTTTCGATGATGTGACTCATAAATTAAAGAGGAAACATTCTTTTGGCAGCTGTTATAACATGTTTATTCGATATTTGGAAAACATCCTACGCTCCTTTGTAAGTCATTTTATCTTCTGTTGACGGTATTCAAAAATAAATCCCATAAGACAGCTTGTTAAATTGCCTTCTATATTTTATCTGCTGATTGTTACACCCTCTTTTCTTGGGGATTAGTCATTTGTAATGTGGTCCTTTAGGGCATGATGATATTGGATTTCAGTTCCTCTGGGATCTGTCTTTCTGGTTCAATATTCTCAGCTGCTCCTCTCTTCCTGGGAGACTTTTTCCTTTTCCAGCTCACTTTTATGAGGCTCCTGTGTGATTCCATCACCTCTGTCTGCTGTCTTTCTCTCTGACCCTCTCAACTCTTTTTCCGCCCCTCTTTCTCTGGCCATCCATCCCTCTGTCTCTGCTGTACTCTCTGTTCTGACCCCCTGTTCCCTGCTGTCCCCTCTCCCCTGAGTTAATGGTCTTGTTGTCCTCCTGAAGCAGATGTCAGAACGAGCGGAGTGAGCTGACGGAGGACAGAGGGCAAGTAAAAAAAGGAAAGAGAAAAAACAGGACAGAGAACTCTCAATGTAGAGGCTGGTGTCCAGCCAAACAACCAACAGACGTGACATTTTGCAGAGTGGGTTTTGTAGCGTGAAGTAGCCACTGAAAAGCAAATCCTTGGTACAGTGAGTTTACAGCCACTAGAGTCAAATTGTGTTGCCTTTTAGTGACGATGGAAACCAGAAAACGAGAGCACTGAGAACTCCAACAAACCATAATATGCTGAAAATACCACAGTCAAGTAGAAATGTATTCTTAACCTTCCCTGAAGTGTCCCGGAAAAATGTCAGAGCATCAAAGCGTGCTGATGATGATGATACATTTATTCAGCCGCACTGTCATCACCACTCAGCCTTTCCTAATGAGAGCGCTCACATCGGCTATGAAGTGCAATATCTGCCTTTTCGGGTTGGCAAATGTCATGATAATCAGGCGACCTGTAAGGTAAAATACAAGTGTAATATCAGCTAAAAATGAGGGTGAGGCAGTAAAGTGTGCCTCATTAACCCCAAGAAATGCTGCAGAAGGGAAAAAGGAGCAGATTTATGATGGATATGGAGTCAACTCCCAGATTCTGCCAAGTCTTCAATTCTTTGGAAAGTTTGACGAGTTTCTGATAAAATTAGATTCTCGTTACTTTTTGAAGACAAATGATGGGTAGTTCATACTTAAGTATTCATCAGATCAGATATTGTTGTCAGATATTGGTCCGATATTAGCAAAAATGAATATTGTGTTAAATCAGCTTACAACTAAAATCTCTGAAACGAGCACTTTGAGTAAGTGCTCCATGCCAGACTCCGCTCCGTACTTCTATCCATATAGAGTCCATGTAATCAAAACAACAGCACGTGCTAAGGTGCGAACAGAGTAGCAAAGAGTTGAGGTGATGTCAATGTCAAAAACCATCTTCTACCACGCAACATGGACCGAAACCATACAGAAAATTATGAACTCAACCTACCTTTGTTTGAGTTTAAGTGAATTAAAGACACAGTTTAGCCCCTTAACCTCTTAGATCTCAACTACATTGTGGCAACATGTCAGTCAAATTAAACAGATGGAAAACAAGTCACATACAGGAACTAGAAGAGGCCTCTTCAGCATCTTAAAAAATTAATAACTCTGCCTGGCTAACAAATTACTATGATACAAATCAGCAGATATAGTTATTGTAACTGACAAAACTAATGATCAACTTACAAGAATAAAACTACATCAAACTCACTTAAACAAGTTATTATACATACTTCTTTTATATAACGTGTTAAAGATTTGTGTTCAGGAACGTAAACTGAACTCTACATCAATCTTCATGGCAGGTTAAGTGAGAATAAAGCTTAAATGTAGACGCTGTGATTGATGGATGAAGGCCTTTAAATATCCTTCATAACAGCAGCTTTGCTTTCAGGTGAGCAGCATATTAAAGTGTTCATGTAAGCAAATGAGTGAACAGAGCACTGATGACTCAAGTACAACACTAATTTAGAGACGATAAGTAACTGGGTCAGAGCTGTTTGCAGGCTGTGAGGTGCAGAACAACCCTGGGTTAACATTTTGCACCTGGGTAGCATGGAATGAAAATAAAAATATTGAATAAACTCATGTTGCCGGAACCACATATTTATTTTCCTGTTGGATACGTTACTTTGTCTATTTGTTTATCTAAAATGATGGTTAATGGGAGTGATTCATAACTCATTGCTGATTGGGCGGGTGAAGGGTTGATTGTAATGAGGACTCTATAAATGTGCGCACTGTTAATTAGTTCATCTCAGGTGATCAGAGCTGAGGTTAATCAGTCACTCCAAACTGCTGTGAGTGTGAGCGTGTCTCTCTACATGTGACCTGTGATGAGCTGGTAACCTGTTCTGGGTGTTCACCACCTTTCGCCCTGTGACAGCTGGGACAGGCTCCAGTCCTGGGCACCAGGTTACAGATAGATATGCAGAGCAGCAACAGAATCTAATCAGAAATAATCATCATAATCCCTCTATGCACAATGATATCAAAGATTTACATAAGTGTCTAATTACAAAAGTCTTTGAAAAAATTACAAATCACTTTGTATTTGAGATAACTGATTCTGATATGATAATCATCACAACATGAGCTCATGTTTATAAAAAATCAAAACCCCTCCTCAAACATTATTATGATCTTCAGGAGTCTCTTTGTGCGATTTTGGTGCATTAATTCATGATTAAGGGTTCTTCAGAGGAGTGAGCAGAGCATGAGGAGATGAAGAAGACATTAAGGACAAGGTGTTTCGGATCATTTTGCCTCTTTGATCCAGGCCGCTGTGTTCACTCTGCACATGGAGAACATCCATCAACCTGACTCACTTCACACTCAACACCAATCCCCTGTTGTGTTTGGGAAAAAAAACTGAAACACCCAAATGACTAAACAGATGGTGCTAAATGGTCAAAGACAAAAAACAGACATCTTTCCCTCCTCCACCTCCCTCCTGCATCCTTCCAGCCTTTCTCTGCCTCTCCTGAAGCTCACGGCGAGAGGTTTCCACTGATCTCCTCGTCTCCGCCCGACAACCAAGTCCTGAATAATTCTCTCAGTGTAGAAAAGGCATCTGATGCTTTCATGTCCACCACCCGGCAGTTTTCTCTCATTAATTTTGAAGCTCCCCAGTGAGTCTGAGGTAAAGTCTAACACACTTCAGTCTTATTTTTTCATGTCTGGGTAAAAATGTTCAAGCAGTTTGTTTAACGTGCAATATTTCTTCTTTTATGTGAGCAAAATAAGGGGAAATTATGTCTTACCTGTCTCTTAGATGGTATTAAACCTTTACTATAATTCATAGATGGAGGCCAAATTAAATTCATTACAGTGCTGCATATAGCTTTGATGATAAGCCATAATTAACCCAGAGCTTATCCCCAGAATAGCCCGTTGCCAAGTGCTATTACCTTTGAAAAGAGATCCAAAGCTTGAGGGTCTTTGGAAACTTTTGACATAATAAAAATATCCCTTTCCTAATTTACTATATCCCCGAGGAGAAAAGATAACATTTTTACCATAGGAGGGAAATAACATATGAATGATGCTGTTTCCATTTATTCTTTTAATTGAGTTCGACCAATTCCACTCCAGTGCCTAAAAAGTGAGTCGCAGCCAGGAGCAGTCTTCCTGTGCTCATAGTTGTTTCACACAAATACCGCCCACTGATTATTTCTCTGTCTCAGTCACACTCAGGCTAAAACTTCAAAGCAAATTTTTCTCCCATTTGGTCTAAAACAGCCAGGCAGATCCTTCAAACTGATTACATAACCTTGTTTCTCATTTTAAAAAGACAAAGCCAGATTAGTCAACTGGAGCTTGGCACTGCATCAAAGTGTGCCACACACGCTAAGCACATTTTCGCTTACATTTCAGGGTATTTAGCTGACATATTAATCCTAAGCAGTGAACAATTAGTGGAACAGGATATTCCTTCTTGGATTCAATAGATTTCAGTATTTTTAGTTAGCAGTAGTTCATGTTTTGTGCCAGGACTCTGAGTGTTTTCTTTATTCATGGTCTGCCCTAAATCCTCTGATTGTCTGGAGAGAAAAACATTTTCACACTCGATGTTTGAGTGAAAAGAGAGCTCAAGTTTCTTTTGAAAGATAAGGTTACCCAGTATTCTGGGCAGAAGGACCACCCAGCAGTGAAGACACTCAGCGATTAAATAAAGGACAATCATGAATGAAGAAAACACTGAGAACATTTTCAGCCAACAGAGAATGAGGAGCAGGCTCACTGTGATACAGCTCAAGGTGCTGCTTTGAAGCCTTGAGGTTTATCTTTACGGTCCCACAGGTAAACAAATTTAATCAGAGGGTAAATTCAGGTGTAGTGGGTTTTGTTTTCTTTATTTGTTTGCAGTTTAGCTCTAAAACTTACCAATTATATCATCTAAATCCACTCCTAAAGAGCAAGGTCCACCAACTGCACATCATTATTGACTCAACATGAGATGATTCAAAGCCAGATTTATGTGAATTTAGGTGACGTCACCCATTTGTTTCTGAGCATGTGCCAATGAAGAAATGAGATATTCAGACCAGGACGTTAACATGTTTGTTTTGAATCAGTGTGTGGTTAGAGCCTCTGCAGCCAGTCTCAAGTGGATGCTGGATAAGCTGCAATTTTTAAGATTTTAGTTATTTCTGCAGAGGCTTCATGTTCAAGACTTGAGGTTGCAGCTTGGTCTGTACCTCACACCTCATCTCCATGTTGTCTCTGTTTAAATTCTATCAGACACGACTGCTGGCCAACAATGAATTAACCCTCACATTGCTGAGGCTGATGAGAATTTGAGATTGTTGAGTTTCGTACATTTCTGGGGATCAACTTTAGGAATGGGTCCAATTCACATCTTTAAAAAGTCAGAGGAACATCTTTAACATCACATTAACTCTGAACCTGTTCCGAACTTAATGACAATCAATCGAAAAAAAACTTCAGGCCTCATAGCTTCATGAAGCTCATGACGAGGAGTGAGAATGAGTCCAGGGTTCATCACAGTAAAAATATCTCATCATCACTAAAATATTGATGTTATTCGTTCTTGAAAGTGGACACAGGAAACAGCTGTGCTGGAAGAGAGGCTAAAAATACTGAATATTTCAGATCACTTCTGCAGCTGTGTGATAGCAGGAACCTTCATTACAGCATCCAATATGCAAACAGCAGTAAACAGCCTGTAAAAAAACTAACTCCTACATGAAGGGCTATAACCAATCATAGCGGCAGACTCACAGCAACCAAACAGACTCTGTATGTACCAAACAACACGTATGCCCTCTCCCACATGGGGGACTCGTGGGCCGGTATAATGAGGCTGTGCTGTGGAGTCATGGAAACGCGCCACCTGTCAAACAGCAAACCTTCCCACAGCCCACCTGTCACCTGTCAACCACTGTGCATTTTAATTTTTTTGGGAGTGGGGTTGAAGCCGAGATGCTGTGAACTGCAGGTTTGAATTTTAATTGACTCAGAGAGAAAAGAAAATGCTGCAACAACAACAACAAAAGGAGTTTTGAAAAGCCTCCTCCACTGCTGCAGACACACGATCAATATGGGGCACCTCATACTGCTTGAATACTTCCATTTCCACAACACTAAAGCTCAAGAAGCAGACAGATTCCTCTGCCTCTCAAAGTTTCATTACTTAAAAATATATAATTTTCAGTCTCAGGTTATTTCTATTATTGCTGTTTATATCTTTCATTATAGAATAGGCCGCAGGAACTGTGATGAAGTTTGACATGACTGCATTCATTGGTTTCCAGACTGTTGACCTTGAAAACACATTTTAAAGCTGGAGGTCAGGGTAAGAATTCAATAAAGTCTGCAGATTCCACAAAATAACTGAAATAAGTCAAACATACATCCCACATACTGTACATTCACACACTTAAATAGAAAATATACTCCATTTATCCTGTGACCTTCATGCTTTTGACCATTTTTAAAGGCTAAAAATCCTCTTTTCAAGTGCACGTACAAACAATTCATTCTCCTGAAGTCATACAAGACAGTTTGAGAAATATTAATCAACAATTTTTCATCAATTAGACATCATGTTTGGTACGGGTCAATATGTATGTCTGGCATTCCAACAGAAAAATACCAAAAAGTGAGAAAGTTTGGGTCATTAATTTGAGGATCTGTACCAGTTTTGAGTGGAAAAAAATGCTGCAAAAAGCACGCCACACCAAGACAAACCGAACTGAACCACTTGGTAGAAATGGGGCTAATGTAAGTTTGACCAGTTTCTTCGAGGATTAGTTAATTAAATTTTGACACACAATGTCAGAGTCTACTGATGGTGGCAATGAAAAACTCAACCTTTAAGGGGCAGAAACTTTTTTTAACTTTCATTTGATTGGTTTTTAAAACAAAAACATAGAGGAAAATATTTCAAGGCACAAAAATTTGACAGAGTACTTTCTTATCAGTGTCTTTTTCAACATCTTCTCTCAGTCCTTGGTGCTGCTGCTCTTATTCCTGTGTATCGTCCATTTCTCCCTTTAATCTTCAAGCTGGGTTTCTGCTGCCTCAATGTGTGTCAATCTCTCTATCAGATAAATCTCTTCAATCGTCTGGATTCATTGTTTTATAGTTTGGGGATCAGCTTGGTACCACTTCCTTTTTTATTGTTTTTATTCAAGCCACTGTCAAAACTTTCAAAAGATACTTACCTTTTCTTCAACATATTCAGATGAAAAGTTACAAAAGTACAGTGCAGTGGCATTTGACTGTAAACTGTATCCCACTTTTTTTATTTCTGTATTAATGTTTCCAAGTGGTTATTTATTTTTGAACATTTCCTGATGAGATGACTAAGGAGCAGAAACTGAGCAAAACCAGACTCAGGTAGCCATCTGCTAAAGTAGGGAGGTGCAAAACGAGGCTGTCAGAAAAAATAACATAGAAGAAGTAACAATAAAGCACATCAAGAGCTTTGGATCTCATACTTGTCATGCATCACCTCTGAGAATCTTTCAAAGCAATTTCCTTGTAACAGAAATTTCAATTATAACCAACTAACTCATCTAGAGGAACACACAAAAACTGTCTGAATTGAGCAAAATTTATTTAACGTTGCAAAACAAGGCATCACAGCCTCTGTATTTGACTTGGTTTGCTGAGTGTGGCTAACACTAGCAGAGTTAGCATAATCAGCCTTCAGTAACTTTGCAAGTTAACCAAAACTACAGCCAGAACTGGTGGGTGAAGCTCAGACACAACACATCTCCCCCAGACTTCAATAATGAAATGTTAGTTATTTGTTGGATGTATAACTAATTATGATGTAACGTTTGATCCTCATCATAGGAGCATCCTCTAAATTTGGCAGTTTTACCAAGCAGATAGGAGTCTAGTCTCTCTTTGCTCTGTCATTGCCACTGCTGCACTCATACTCTCAGCCTTACCACCTCACATCATCCACCGCCAAGCTCCAGCTGAAGGTTTTAAGATGCTATCTCACCTCTCCTCATGTTCTGCATGTAAAATAAATCTGGGAGGCAGCATGAGGTCAGGTGAGGACAATGTTTCCCTCTTTTTTCTGTAAGAAACATTTCAAACCTTCACATGTGACCAGTTCTACTCAGACTTACATTACTTGCGGCCCTTTTTCTGACCTGAATACAAACTACAGGACTACAGCTGCAAACCAGAGGTGTTATTTAGTTCAGTGCTTGAAAGTTTTTCATTGAACAGTATCTTGATAAAAAGAAACCGTAACTTCACAGTGGATAATCCTTTTAGCTTCACTTCCTGAAGCCCTGACAAAAAAGCCTCCAGTAAAAACATCCCGTCTTTATCCGTGGCCCCTACGTAATACACTTCAGAGTAAATTGCTTTTTTTCTGTGGTAAGAGCAAACAGCCTGATTTATGTCTTATTCAAAGTGAGGAAAAATGTCTTAGAAATGAAAGCCTCATGCAGGTTGAGAGGTTTATCTTATCCGCTTTTGGTGTGCAACATAAAGAAAGCTTTAGTTAAAAAAAAAAAAAAACACCTTGAAGTCTTTGCCTCAAAAAGAATCAAAGCAGATTTAGCAACATCCCTGTGTCCATGCAGAAGAGCTGCAAACTGTTTGTGAGGATTTATTTGGCAGAAGCAAAGTGAGAAATGGTGGAAGGTCAGAGGAGTATAAATAGATGAGGTTACAATGAGGATTTTTTCTTAAACTTCTAATATAGACAATAAATGTGCAGAAAAGGACACAAACAGAGTCTAATGGGATATGTGACAGTCTGAATGCTCTGTGGACTCTTCTGTGCAGCATTTTAATGGGATGCATGTCCAAGTCCAGAGGAGTAAAACCAGGGATTAGAAAACAGACGAGGACCAACTCAAGAGATTTCTCCCGGGATGGAGAACAAGACAAAGACCTAAGCTGCAGAATTACACACAGAACTACTGATTATCATTGATCTAAAGCTCAATAATCAATTAATCTCACTTGTACTATTGAATAATTTAGAGCAGAGTCGCACCTTGGAGAGCTCCACAATAGGGAGTAATCCCAGGCATAAGTCTAATAACCATGATACTATTAAGCTCATTCTGACTGCTCAGGCTGCTCTTAAGCTACACCGGGTCTCCCCTCTCTCACAGTAAAGAAGATTTATGGCTCTGCGAAAAAGAAATGTGTTACAACCTTAATATGCAAAACCCCTCTCACTCCGACAATGCAGCAGCGCTCCAGGTTTTACAGGAGGCTTACAGAGCACGCTGCAATGATTTTTACATTTTCATGTTCATCACTGCACATTATGAAGATGATAAATGATTCTGCACACAAATCAGAAATCTGAGAGGTGTGAAAGACGGGATAATGAAGTGATTACTCATCTTTTAAAGTGAAACACGTTCTGTAATCTGACACATTTACACAATGCCAAACCTCTTATGGATTTACTCTTCAGATTGAATGTACAGTGAGGACGTTCACGCACATGCACATGTTTTATTGGGCTTTAAAAATTTGAAGGGTTTAAGAGTGACAAGATAACAAGAAGGAAACACACACACCCACTCAAAAACAAACACACAATAGGTTTTTGTGAGAAACACTGAATGTAAATGTGATAGTTTTTCTTGCTTTGTGAATAAGAAATGACTCTTCTCTGAGTCAGAGCTCTGAATCCACAGACATGGCACACACATTTAAAGATTGACCGTGACGTTCATTCTCAGAAAATATCCTGTTCTAAATCTTTCACCAACAAACATCCAGCGTTCATCCTGCTGAGGGTTGGTTTAAAACAGAACAGATGGATTACAATTTTTATTTGGCATCAGAGTAATTCAGTGAGGAGCTCTTGAAATAATCTGGCATATTTATATCAGAGCCAATTTGCAAAGATCAGGAAAGAAATGAAGAAAAAAACAGGCTCAAACTAAAGCAATCAAACAACTCAGCAAATCAATGAAGGGATTTCATTTTCTGTAGACAGTTAATTATAGATATGATCTACGTACGTATAGTAGGTTTGCGTGCAAAGTTCGCAACTAACTTCATATTTGGTTTGGTTACTTATTGGCAAAAAGAGCTTACCAATGCCTAACAACCATCATCGGCTGTTATCTCACATAACTATGGAAGACGAGAACCACCATTGATTTTTTTCATTTTATATGCTGTTATCTTGTCATTATAATCTTGTTATCTTGATAAAACAAAGACTGTTTTCTTGTAATGACTAATTACAATAGTTTCTGGACCATAAGCCGCTCCATTTTTCACACCCTTTGAACCCTGTTGCTTAAACAATGATGCAGCTAATTTATGGATTTTTACAGGCTAACAAGCTTCATGTCGCCAATACATTTGGGACCCATTTTCACAACAACGTTTCATGACATTTCACCTGAAATGCAAAAAAACAGTGAAAAACATCTGCATTTACATGATGAAGAAATAAGTCGTCATTATCATGTGATAGTGCATTAAAAAAAGATCAATGGTTGTTTTTGTCAACGTAACATAATAACCAGGGGCAAGTAAAAAAAATTAAGATTGGATAAGAGTCACATAAAGTTTTTGATCATTTTGTCAATAAAAGATAAGTTTAACATTTGAAAATCACAGCACACACATCACACCTCACTTTCATATCTTAGTTGTTGAGATGTCACTGAATCAACTATAGAGGCCTCCCAAATACCAGTATATGGTATTTTCAAGTCACTTTTTTGGGCTTATAGACATTTTATTGATTAAATATCACAGTTTGACAATGTGCAAAAAGAAAATTTGATTAACGGCAGCAAAAATTGGAAACGCTTCACATCTTTTGAAAATGCTCCGAAAACGGACCACAAAACAGACTCGTTTCAGACAGCTCTGCAGAAGCCCAAGTTGTGTGATTCTTTTCTTTAAAAGGCCACTCTGGAAGTCTCTCAGAAGGATTAATATGACTTCTGTGCTGCTGCTTGAAAAATAGAGAACAAAATGTGGCACAGTAATGTGTAACGTGTCAGCTGATTGAAAAGAACTGCTGTTTGTCTCTAAAAGCAAATATCTGAATTATTATTTATCGCCGACTGGGTGAAAGCTCTTGAGTATAGGCGTCTGTGTTAAGGGAGAGGAGAGCGTGACAATTTTACAAGGAGATTTTAATACTGCTGCCGAGGGCTGATTGCCTCCTTTTTCATAAGGCTTCCTACTAGTATAATCTGAAGTGACTCGTTCGCATCCAATTTAGAGCTAAACATATAACAGACTATGAGTGACAGGATGGATTACAGATGATGGTGCAGCAGCAACACGGCTACGCTCATTTTTCTTTCTTAGGACAATAAAAGGAGATCCATCTTTGTCTTTGAGCCGCCTGTGAAAGCATCATGTAGTGAATGTTCTGTCAAATTATGCAGCAGGCATCCATGTCTTGCATGTTATGTTGTGCCCTGTTCTCTGGATGATTTGATTGTGATTCCACAGAGCAGAGAGCAAAAAGAAACAAGTCTTTGGGCAGCCCAACATCAGAACAAGCTTGTTTGAGTCAGAGGGGTTTTAGCAGATGCATGAGACTTGTAAAGAGGAGAAGCTGTCTGCTCTGTCGGGAAGCTTTGAATTCTGTGCATGCTGCAGTTAAAATGTCAAACTCTGGCCTGAGAAAGAGAAGATGAAGAAGAGGAGGAGAGGGAGGGAGAGTGGGAGGAGGAGAGCAAGCTCATCTGCAAACCTGATTAATGTGAGGACAAAAGAAATTTGCAGACCATTAGCAATGATGGAAATTCACATTACTGCTCTCATGTTATTTTCTCTCTTTTATTTATACTTTACATAACACTGTATACTCCAGTTGTCTTTAATTTCTTAACCATCAATGATTTATGTTGGTCATTTAATTCATTTTTGCTATCCATTATACAGAAAAAAAATTGGATTGTACAAATAAAATGATTGTTTTCATGATTTCACTCCATTTAGCAGTACAAAAAAATGTGGTATTACTATTGATTGGACACAAGCCTGACCTTTTTAAAGGCCACTTTTTTGTTCAACATCAGTGCTAACATTCAAATGATTCCCTTTGGAAAGTTTTAAATGAGAAAGAGCCCTCTATTATCACATTTAATGAGCTCAATTAGAGGTATTTCATATTACGTCTTTGTTGAAGGTAGCTACATGAGGGCATTAATGTACATGAAAGTTAAAAATTAGATCATAAACAAAGTCTAGTTCATTTTATTGTCAGTTTAGTCATCTTTTGCTGTTCCAGTTGTGCTATGTATTCAATTGTTACTCCTATACAGTCCTTCTGCAGCACGAAAACTTTACAATCAGAGACAAACCTCTGTTTTCTTTTCTTCTTCTTCACTATTTGAAATATGAGTGTAACTCTTTCCAGAAGGCATAGATATTCTGGGTGTATCTGTCTTGGTGACAGAGGAGCAGAGACGTATTCCTAACACAAACAGACGCAGCACGAGGCCTGCTGTTATGAGCCTGTTTTATCTCTTTAGAGTGATATTTTTCTGAAGCCTCACAGACATTTGATCTAATTCTGCTCATTAGATGGGGCTGGGTTGCCACATGACTAGTGATGCAGGTGTGTTTGGAAGATGTTGCTCAGCGAAGCTTATCGAATTTAGTGCCGCAAACCAGAAGAGAAAATGCATTTAAAGCCTTTGAGGCTGCAGGCAAGCCGTCATGTCTGTACCTGCTGGAAGAATTACCCCATCATGTTAGCCGGACGTGATTTTGTTAGCTGGAGAAGACTTTTATTGTAAAAGGCTTGAGGCCAGGAACCATATTGAAGGTATAACCGAGGATGTCGTCCTTTGTGATAGAATTGTTGTTGATATGAAAGTTAGACCTGTTTTTCTCATAAAGAGACTTATAAATGGACAGTCTACTGTGTCCTTACCATCCTGGTATATTTATTAGTTTTGCCCGACCTACCTGTATCATAGTAAGTGATGATCCAAAGTACTGAAATCATTCATCCCCGAAATGACCCTTCCTGTGTTCAAAGTCTGGGTGGGTGGCCAGAGCTTTTATGAGTTGCCAATTTAGTTTGGATTGGGTCATCATGGCTTGTACCTCCAAAAAAAGTGGGTCATCAGAAAAAAAGTTTGGGAATCACTGTTCTAGATTGTGATTATGCCACAGGTTCAGAAAATATTGAGTGATAAATTAGAAGCAGTTTGCGAAGCAGAGTGCACACAGTCTGTAAATACATGCTTCTGTAACCTGCTGCCCTTCTCTGTTCCTCTCTCACTTATAGCTCCACCAACACCATCTCAGCATCCTTACATCATGAGGATACAAATGCAAATGGACTTTAAGAGATACTGCTCTTTGCCTCTGGTCTGTTCCTCCGCCTGCTGCCTCATTTCCCTTTCGGACGGGGTCACTTGGACACAGAAAATGTCAAACTGTCTTCTCATGATGTTGCGCACTGTGATGACTCCCTCGTTCTCCTGATTTGACTGTTCTGACCTGAAGAACAGCTGCCTTGAACGCCGTGCTGTTTGTGTGTCAGGGTTTCCAGTGGCTTCATTTGATAAGATAATTTCAAAACAATTACAAGCCTTAAACGCGAAAATGTAATGTCATTACACGCTTGTTGAGAGATGAGTTCTTAGTGTGGATCGTTCTTGGTTTGGCTCGTGGTTTGCTGATTTTTAGAGGCAGTGTGTGGTGAGACACAGCTTCATGTGGAGGGAAACAGAATAAATCCTCTTGCTTGCTTTCCTCTTTAAACAGCTCATTGTGATAAGCATGAAATTACAGCTCTGCGGTGACGCTGAAAACACTGTGTTTCAATCTTCCAACTGAGACAGCAGCAACAATCCTGCTATCTGCTGTTTCTTCTTCCTTGCACATCCAATACACAAAGCAATTACAGATACAGTCACGTACCGCTCACCCTGTAAACAAAACTCCGTGCACTGCTGGAGAGTCATTTGACACTGAGGCTCTCGATCACATCAGGAGGCAGATTGCATCAGCAAAGTTCAGCACTTTCTGTCAGACTCCCTCGCTTGGTGTCAGAATATTTTAGGGTTAGCAAGCAATTTCAGCTGCTTTGTCTGGAATATCTAAGACTTCAAAGCTGCACTGGGAACAGTTCTTTTTAAACATAAAAGCAAAATAAAAGGAGGCTGCAACAAAGAAGAGCAGAATGACTTCACTTAGAGTAAAACAACATTAAGCTTAGCCTATCATCTCTGTAATCATCTGATTGAAATTGACAGTGTATGAAAGCAATGCCCTCAGCAAGTGCAGCTATTCTTGTTCTCTCTTTCAAAACAAATAGGACAAAGACAGTGAGCTGTGCTAGGCAGGCGATCAAAACAACAAACTAATCTGAGAAGAAATGTGGGAAGCTATTTTGGATGATAGTAAAGCTGTTTGCTACTTAAAAAAAAACACACGATAAAAACATTAACTTGCAAAATATGTCAGGTAGCAAATAAATGCCACATATAACACTTAGTTTAATTTTGGATCAGCCTGTGGTGGTTTAAAACAATATGCATGTAATTAAAATAGTCAAAATTGAGCAAAGCATTCAAGTGTCAAGCTCAGTCCACAGTTCATCAACTGATCTTCATACCAGCCTGTATCAATAACACGTGGTTACTTACATATCAGCAAAAAAAAAAAAATTTAATCGCTTTGGCCTGATGTTGTGTTGTTTTTTACCAGTGTCATATGTACTGTCACAAAAACCTGCTCTGTTCTGTACCTCTGGTGACTTTGCTTATGCCCTCCCTGCCCTGGGCTTTCATATACTCAAAGTAAAGTTTACAAAAGTTAGGTATACTATCCATACATTGGCTCTCTGTTGAGGCACAGAAAAGGGAAGAGGTAGTGTGCTCTACCTACCTTTGCTATCCTTTTATGCTCACAGAGGGAATAGGCGGTGTGCTCCTACTGCTTGGCTCTTGGTTACTGCATATAAAAAAGATGAGGTGGTGTGCTCTCCATGCATTTGCTCACAGAAATGCACATTTAAGGAGGGGTGCTTGCCTTGCCTCTTGATTAATGTACAGAAAAGGGAAGGGGTGGTGTGCTCTTCCTGCATTGGCTTTAATTTATGCTCCTAAAAGGGAAGAGATGGTATACTCTCCCTGCTTTAGTTTCTATTTTTGCTCATGAAAGGAAAGGGGAGGTGTGCTCTTCCAACCGTAAGCTTCAGTATTCCACAAAACCACGTGGAAGTCTCTTAGAAACAAGTCATACTGCTAATTATGAATTGTTGCAAGCAAAAACGAAAATGAAAATATAATTCTCAATGGCAAGAGTGGCGCCGACTGATCTTCATCTGATGAGTGTAAGTTTTGCCCAGTAAAAGGAGTTGTATCTTTCTAGCCAGTTCATTTATTGAAAAATAGAGCCACATTGGTGAGTCAAATGTTTTTAGTGCAATATATGATCCCTGGAGATAAATCTTAAATACTTAATAAAAAAAGCAGACCTTCAAAAATTTCACAAGCAATGAACAGTGTTCATTGTTGAATACCAAATCATTTTGTTTGAGTGTAGAAATAACAGCTTGCTTATATTCCACTGGGATGTTGTCAGTTTGAAAACAGAAAATACTCCGTTATTCAAACAAAATCCCTGTAGGCACTTCCTCCCCTCAGTTTATCCTCCCTGTAGCCCCTGCAGGCTTTTTACTGAAAACATCACAGAAACTATTCGAATGCAAGATAAGCTTTTTGGTAAAGAGCTGTTCACATTCACAAATATTGAACAGAGTCTCTCAGACAGTGGTAATAAACCAGAAGAGCTGTTCAGCTGAATGCTGTTTCATTTCGAAATCAAACTATTTTAGGATGAGTGAGCACTGACTGCCAGGAGTACTTACACTCATATGAAGTGGACGAAGAGAGATTATGAAGCATGATTACGCAGCCATGGCATTTACGCTCATAAGAACAGAGTATAATGAGATTCAGAACACGTTTGGTCACGAGAGAGGAGTGTCAGTTATTAAGTTTATCCACGATTAAACCGGCTCACCCCTGATGATGAATTTAAGCTGAAACACCCAATTTGGAATTTTCCTCCAAGTGTTTCTTAACCTGAGGCCTCATAGAGCCATTTAGGGATCACTCACATTATTTACTTTCTGGTTCTTTCTACTATATACGTTTGATGTATAGCTTAAGCTGACTCCTAAAGCAAATGAGATCATTCAAAATGTAGTCATAGTTTCTCCTTTACATCATTGTTTCACACCATTTGAGTGAAGGGTTTTAATTAAAACACCTGTTTGTTTGTTGTTCTTTTTTAAATCAAACCATGTGTACCGTAAAACATCAGAGTTTGAACTTTAAGAATTTGACACTTTAGAGATTTTACAGTCATACTCTTGCTTGTTTTCCTGATTGGATTTAATTTGAAACCAGATATGACACCATGAAAGGCTCTAAGTTACCACAAGGGGCCTGATTCCATGCTGGCTGCAGCTGTCAGTGACTGGATGAGATGTAAATGAGCTTTCACTAAGTGGCACCTGTGCTCTTCTGAAGCTAAAGGTCACACATCATATCTCCAACCATGAATCACGTATTCATTGTCTGTTTTGACGGGCTTGTTCCCATGTCATTTGTGTTTTTGTGCTCTGCTGAGCATGACACACCAACATGCACCTGAAGGACGCAGGTGACATGACAAACATTCAACCCATCTGAAAAGATGCAAATATAGAGCTTTGATTTAGGTCTTTGTGTGAGGATGAAGGGTGTGTAACAGCTGCAAAACTTCACAGTCTTATTTTAGATGACTTTGTTTTACAAGACAGGACTTAACTGCCACGGATGGGACCAGCTATAAAGTTTGCACATTAAAAGTGAATAAATGTTAATCAAATTTCATGCTGCTTGAGCTGGCGAGTTATTGAGGGAAATGTACAAGGACAAAAGTAAATGAGCTATGTCTAAATCACATCTGTTTTCTCATAGAGAAAACCTCTGGTGCTGAAAAACGAAGCTGGTGTGGAAGTGCAAATGCTGCAGTAACTCAACTGTCCACTAGAGGCTTTCTTTAAAGCTGAGGAATAGGTTTAATTTTTATAACACTATCAGATTTGTTTATATCCATGTATAAATAAACACTTGTAGTCTCATGACCTCACTTTTTCTTATTTTGTAACTGTGTTTATTTTAACCTATCTGCTCTGATTGCATTAACACTGGAGATGGGATGTGTTCCTGACAGGTGAGTGTGTTGTTGCTGTGCTGTTACAAAGCTGTGGACTAATTTTACTTTGTTGCATGTTTCTCAATGAGCCACTTAGACAGAGTCAGCAGTTTCACCATAACCACTCTTCATTAATTGTTGAGTGAAGTTTGTATCCTTGTTCCAATAAGTCTATGATTTCCTCCTCAGTTTCAAAGGTCACCTGTTGAGTTCTTTGACATAACGTTTTATAACACTACAATTGCTTATTTTTTGTAATCAGCATCAGTTCAATGGATAAGAAGGCATTCAGAGTTGTTCTCACATACTACGAATACAAAAAAGAATAAGGTACAAGACAAAAAAAACCTTGTTTGTTCCGATGAAAGTACAAAGGTTACCTCTTGGGTTGGAAAGAGCTTTCTAAAGGTTAGAGCAGTTTTGAGGAATTAATTTCATTTGTATAGCTAATGCATCAAAGAATATTTCTCAAGGGAATTAAGAGTCTCAGACGCCTCTTAGTCAGACCTCAGAATCAGATGAAGAAAAGCTCACAATGAAAGAAATAAAATACAAAGCTGCAGAGTAAGGCGTCTTCTTTTAAGACAGAGAGGTATGTAGTGGGTGTTATGTGCATAAGGACAAAACAAAGAGTATGGAGAGTAAGTGGTCAGCTGTTTAGCCTGTTTTAGGTTGAACTTCTTTTAAAATCAGCTTTTAGCAAGTGGTTGTGACTCAATAAGCTGAAAGTATCTTTATTTTCATGTTCTGAAAGTTCTTTAACTTGTCTTCAAACAAGTGTTTTCTTTTTGAGTCCTTAAGGTTTAGCCTAGGAGATTTAACGTATTCATCACTTCGTCCACCCTTACAGATGTGAGTGGATGATTGAACAAAAAACAGTTACAATGTATGTATTAACCACATATCAATAATAATTTTGAGTCCAAGTCTAAGTAAAATAAATCTTTTTTTTTTTTTATCATTTTGTTATTTGTTTAAACCATGAAAGACTTGACTGTGACTCATCTCTTTCATAAAAGACTGGAGACTTGTCCCTCAAACTTGTCCCTTAACAACTCGAGTCTCAACTTAGATGATGAACAAAAACTTGAGACCTGACTTGGACTTAACCTAAAAAGACTTCAGACTTGCCTTAAAGTAGCGCTTAAAGACTAGGGGTTTTGACTTGGACTTGACCTTTTGGAGTCAAGGGATTTGACTTAATCTTTCCCTCAAAAGACTTGAGACTGGACTTGAACTAGACCTTGAGATTTGATCTGGACTTGTCCTCTGAAGACTTGAGAGAGGAGTCAAACTTGGACATTTAAAATAAAGAGATTTGACTTGGATTCCTGACTCAAGACTTGAGATTTGACTTGGACATGACCCTTTAGAGACTAGAGACTTGACTTCGACTTCCCTCTTAGAGATAAGAGACTTTCTGGTGTCATAATCAAAGACTTGAGACTTGCACTTGCCCTTTAAGGAGTTGTAAATGGGCTTGGACTTGCCCATGAAAACTGATTTGGAACCAAGATTTAAGACTTGAAACTTGACCTGATCTTGCAAGAATTGACCTGCTAACACTTCTGGTAGAAAAGACACACGAGGATGAATCAAATCATAAACTTGACACACTTTGAAAAACAGAGGGGCAGTGACATGACTCAAAGCCAAATATATCCACCGTCTAGCGCACACACATTGTATGTACAGACACATACTATGACTGAGCAGCTGGCAGGAAGCACAGACCGGGGTCACACAGGCCCAGGTGGCAGAGCTGTTCAGTGTCACTGTGATTTAAGTCCTGTGCCGTCGTTAGGTCTGTTATCTACCGCCGGTTACAGCCCTGCTCCGATACGGTCCGACAGCCGACAACTGCGGCTCAGGAGGCAGAGCTGATGACAGATAGGTTCAGCCTCTGCAAGCCCCATCCGCAGTGCGCACTTCCATAGATCATATGTTTAAGTGGCTGTCAAATACGTCCACATCCAAGGCTCCTGTCTGGAGTTTTCATTGTCACAGCTCCTGTTGATTCTCATATTTTCCTCTGATTTCTTCTAGATAAGATTCTCTCTGCGTGTTTTGAATCCTTGAAGAGGCTTATACCTCTGTATGACCCTGCTCTGGGATGTATTTGCATAAGTACAGGACAATCACCCATGTAAGACATACTGTGTTACATGGATGATTGTCCTGATTACACTTCCAGAGTACAGAAACCATTTATCTTTTACAGGATGTTGTGCGTGTAATGATGATGAATGTACAAAGGGAGTTTGAATGATTTACTAACTGGCTACTTCCAACAGAAACTCCATTGTTTTCCAAAAGAGCCTAATACATCTGTTATGTAAATCTTAAATATATCTACAAGGGTATGGCTCAAAGAATGCTCCAAAAGTTCTTCCAGCAAACATTATATGCACTCTCTCTCTCTGGATTCACTCCTCAGAAAAAGAAATACACCTTCCTTAAGATGGATGGTACAGCTCTGTCTGCTTCCCGACGTGTTCCTAGATATTCTTTTTGTACCATCATGATTTTTCAAACTGCAAACAACACCTCGAATTCCTTTGCGCAAACCATGTGTCCAACAATTGACACTGACAGTGTCCCAGTTACATCTTTCAACCCAGTTTCAAGCGCACTCAAAAGTCGAGACGAATATTTGAGCATACTTGATGTTATCACTTTTCTGATGTAAATGTCCCACATACTCAAAATAGAAATATGAAGTTCAGCGGTTCAGTGATGGGACACAGCCTATCTATGTTACTCTTAAACTGTGTTATGCAAATATGATGTAGATAGCTCTGTTAGGCTCAGGCCATAATTATTTATGGTCCAAGTTCAAGTTTAAAGTCAAAGTCAACCAGGAAAGTCCAAGTAAAAACTCTGTCAGAAGTCAATCTAGAGGTTAAATGTAATCTGGACTTGTCCAAGGTTGAAGCCAATCACAAAAGCCTAACTCAAGTCTTCATCCAGTTCAGACAGAATCCACATATGTAGGTCTCCAGTCAAATTCACCTCAAGCTTCTCGTCTGAGCCAATCAAGGTTGTCTTACCCTCTGTCCTGAAATGACTGAGCTTCCCTGCAGGCCCTTTCACTCTCGGGAGAACTACTTGGTCACCTGGCAAATCAGACCGCACTGCCGGCTACCTGATCGAAACTGAAGCAGCAGGTCTAATGGGCAGCTTGTAACAATCTGGATAATTAGACTTTTGTTCGATCTAAGACTCCATCTCCTCCCAAAAAGAGGATTATTCTCTGCACCATGCAGAAAACCCTGACAGTAAACTGGTGAGCAGACACTCACGTGGCAAGTTGCAGCAGTTGGGGTGTTTCAAGAGTGTGCAATGCTGTTGTAGACTTTGAGATACTAATGAATGTAGTCTGCATGGATAAGCAGAGATCAGATAAACCGAGTAAATTTGTTCAGGTTGTGAAAGTGTATCACTGATGTTTGTCACCTTCTTGTATAATAGGGGACATGGAAAGTATCCAAATGCAGATGGAGAAGAATTCTTGTTCATCCAAATGTCCTGAAATTACATGTAGTACAAAAAGTCCATCTAAAAGCCAAGTCTAGAACCAGCTACGGTGACTAAGCTAGCTCATATTTCAAGCTTCACAGCTAAAGAATTCATAACATCTATGAGCGGCCTTGCCCAGCTTTAGAGTGAAAACTAGAGGTTTTAAAAACATTATACCAGTACAGCAAATAAGAAAAAGCCTGCGCCACAATCCAGATTCAGTCGTTCAATCTGACATTTTAAACACACCAGCGGGAAATGGGGGAAGACATCAGCACACATTATTCTAACCGGTCCGGGCGGGCCGGTGGAGTGCGCAGTCAGCTGGCCCAGAGCCTTTCAGTTGCACATCTGTGCCAGATATAATGTTGAGCTCTGCAGATGGTACCTCGCAGCACAGCAGTTTTCCAGTATGTCAGTACTCTTGAAAATAGAGGTAAAGTTGTAGTAATCTGTGTCTTGTGCTAGCTCTACAAATCATTAAGATTAAGTTTAAACAAGTGGCAAAAAAGTTACTTCTGAGGAGCCCTGCTTCATGCATTTAGTCATCGGTGGCAAGCGAAGGTTGTAAAGGTGTGGCACAAATTACACTGACAGAAATAAATACGAAGTTAAACCAACAAGGACTATACTGTCAAAGGGAAAAGCTGTCTTACAAACTGTTTTTCTTCACACTATGATTCCACTATGTTTAAGCTCAACATAATGGTAGATGTCAATTCTCCCCTCTCTCCTTGATTACATGGAAATGAACCCTACTGCTGTCTCTTGGGTTGATTTAAAGGTTGTTTCTATGGAGACTAATCACCTCTAAATGCAGGAATACTTTAAGCCAAGTTTCAGACAACACGGACAATAATAGGAAGGGAGACAGGCATATAGACGAAGCTCTCGGTACTCATCACATATTCATTAGATGCAGTTCTTTGTTCACACCTTGAGCCTGGTCTCTGTTACCAATCAGTAATGACTGAAGAGCAGCATCATACCCAGGAGCATTATGTCCTGTAATGAGATTCTTCTCCCACAGCATAGCCTCCCTAATCCCACGTCTCCATTTGCGCCTTCGTGGGCCTTTAGAAACAGCTGAGCCAGGCAGAACACGGACGCCCGACATGAAATTCAGTGTTCACCCTGCCATCCTGAATAACAGCAAGACAATGGAGCTGTAATGAAATGGATGCTATGCCTATTACCGAACATGCTAATCCTCTTAACAAGTTAAAAAAGGTCTTGATGACATGTGGGAGAGGAGGGGAGGGCGCAGCTCTGTGGGAAAGAGCGGAGGTAGTGAGAAATGAGGTTCATGAAAAATAAAAACTGCAGGTTGTCATATTCATTAACCTCAGATTCTGTTTAGAGAAGAGCAGAGTTAGAAGATTCCCATGTAGGAGGGTCTGCTTTTAATTAACAGAGCATGACTTTAAGATTCACTGTTGCAACATGTTTGCAACAAGCAGCAGTTTTTCATGTTTTTCAACATATCTTTAACTGATCTGCAGCTTGGCTATGTTCTCTGTTTCTGCAAATTTAGAATATGCCAAAATGATGTAAGAAAAGTAGTTCACCCGGCTGCAACTGGGGTGTTTAGAGAGACTGCCAGAATCATTAACCGGATTTTCCCCAGACCAGCGTTTGGCTGACGTCTATAACCCAGGCAGTGCGAGCTTCTGAGGCTCCTCATAAAAAGCATGTCTTCAGAGAATGGCCTTTAGTGCCGCGGCAAACCTCTTCAGAGGGAAAGTTTAGTAACTCACTTTGATAACGCCTCATGAAAGGGAGGATTTGAAGCAAGGAAAGCACAGAGCATTGAGCGGACCATCAGCATCAATAGGGTCGATATTATAGCAGTGAACAGAACCGTGAATGTCAAAGTACTGAGTGGTGAATTTGTCAGAGAGAAAAAATGGAGGCCTGCTGTGGATTATAGTGACACTGTGCCAAAGGACATGGGCAGAGAAATAAAAAGAGTCTCACCTGTCTTTTCCCGTCTCCTTTTTGAAGACCATGTCGCAGTAGTTCATTCTGTCCTCTGTAGTGACATAGATGCGTGCATGGGGATAGTTTTCAGCCGCCTGTCGTAGCATGTTGTACACAATCCCCTTCCCATCCTTCCTCATGTTTCGAAGTGGCCCCCATACAACATAAACGGTGTCGTTGCTTTGGCCGAAGAAGTACTGGGGCTTCTGCAGCAGCAAGGGGACGCTGGTGTGTGAGACGACTCTCAGTGTGGTTCGCTTCCCCACGTCACTTTCGAAGCCCTTTGTTGGTGCGTTATTCATTCGCCAGATGCAGGGAGAGCGGTCGATTTGTGCACCGGATGCCTGACCCAACATTTGGCCGGAGCTGGACACGATGCTGCAGATGTCACAGTGCAGCTTTAGAGGCTGGAAGAGAGGAATAAAATCTGTTAAAACTGAGGACGATACATTTATATCTTGATTAAAACTCCTGTGGGAGTTTGTGGCTGGCATTGGCACTGAAACTTGACCATCAAGACAGGACTCACATTTGTAATGCAGTGACTCTGAATGCCAATAAACACTGCTGAACAAAGCAAGTGATACATGCATAAAAGACAGCAGGATGAGACATTCAGTCTCGCATCACATCCTCAAGACCAGCTCACTTTGCGAATGTGACCGCAAGTAAACCCCGCTCAGGTTTGACATGATGCTCAATTCATGATTTAAAGTCACCATTTGTTGTGTTTTGTCTGGGAGTGTTTCTTTATTGGTGCTGCAGCAGGTGGTGTGAGTCTCGTATTCACTTTCAAGAAGAAATTTGCGACAGGTGTTTTCAGTAGCTGGAGAAGCACACAGATTTTGACCGTCGTCATCGTTTCCCATTACTTTTTGTTTTCCCTGTTTTTCGGTAAGTAATTGTTGCCATATAATTGCACTTGTTAGTGACAAAACAGGACAAATAAACAAACAAGAATGCGACTTTGGTTAACTGTTTTCATTTACGATGGGAAACGAATACACAGGAGACACGTCTATTGATCTGGCTACAAAACACCTCAGCAGCTTTTCAGATGATTTTGCCTGGCAAAATAAAGCCATTATAGCAAGTCTAAGTAAAGCTTCAAGTATACTCAAAAGAATGCCAAAAATATCAATTCGCAGCCACTATAAAGTTAAGATCTACTTGTGATGATACTGTATCAGCCATTATTTAATCTATGCCAAGCCCGAGTTGAGACAACAGTCAGTCAAGTGTTTCAGAGCTTCATACCAAGTCAAACAAAAATCAAAATCACATGTTGAGTCAGTGTCGATAAGAAACTTAGGTCTGTGAACATAAGTGTTGGCTGGTAATGAAGGGTTCAAAAGCAATTTTACGTCTCAAGTTATAGTCAGTCCAAATAAATCAGAGCCAAGTCACCTGCCAGACAAAACTTGTCCAAGTGAAGTCTCAGGCCTGCCAAAATAAATCTCAGATCAAGTCAATATTTAACAGGCATGGGAGTCTGAACACATAGACAAACTGAGTTCAAGCTCAAGACTGTCATAACAAATGTCAAGTTGAACCAAGTACTCCAACATGCACTTGTCAATGACAGGAAAACCTTTATCTGCCTGAAGTTCTAAAGTCATAACCTTGTAATCTCTGTCTTTTTAAGCCTGTGTGTCTCAATAAATGAAGTCCCAAAGCAATCAGGTCCAAGTCTCAAGGCAACAGCTGTGTTAGAGGATATACACACAGTCAATGTCTTTCAACAACAAAGGCAATAAGCAGTAAAGATGAAGTAGAGCTGACAAAATAAAGAGAATGAAACAAGACCCTATGAGCAGAGGGTTAAGAGAAGGAACTAAACACTGAAGTCTTTCATCATTTCTTTCAATCATTGGAAAAAAAAAAACTATTTGATGGCTTGTTTGAACGATACAGAGAAGGGAATTCTGAGAAAGAAAATTAGAAAATGTCAGAATTTGGAAAAGATACAGAGTCATTTGTTTAAAAATTATGTTCAAATTATTAGATAATACTTTGGAGACGGATATATACTGTTCATGTCTCACTTAATGATGAACTGATTTGATAATTTTTCAAAATGTAGTGATGTTTTTCAAACCTCAGCGGCTGAAATGAAGTGGAAAGACTATCAAAGTTAATCTGACTCCTGTCTTTTGATTAAACTTCATTTCATTTTAATTTAACTGGGCCATTCATTTAATCGGATGATAACATTGGTGGGTGGTTTCCATTTAAGTTATACTGCATCTCATTTTGTTTCTTTTCCATCTGAAGTTACTGTTTGTGATATACTTTATATGTCTGCAATAATATTAAAGTGAAGTGCTGGCTCAAGGGCTTATGTGATCAGAACACAAAGTAAAAATGCATTCTGCTATTATTTATAAAATCTTATCAACAGGCTTTTACGGCTCTATATAATGAGTTATTTTCGGAGATTAATGTCCCCGAGCGCAGAACTCGCATTGATTAGGTTAATTGAATGTGGGACCTCAGAGGTTACAACAATCTCCTCAGTACAATGCAGAGAGGGGAGTTCTGTCATTTATCACACCATATACTTTTTATATATCTTATTATACTTTACTGGAGCAAAGGGATTTGTAATAAATCTTCAATAATAGCTCACAGCTACGCTTTGCTGGGGAGGAAGAAAGCCTTCTGTGAATTTGGAGAGGGAGATTTGCCTAATTGAAGCTAATATGCTTGGTTTGTTTTGATGAGATTAAACTTACTTAAGTGAATGGATGCAAGAGAAAGTTGGAAAAGAAAAATCATTGTATCATGACTAAGTCTTGTTTGATGATTTGCTTAATGGAGAGTAAATGTAATGCCATCGGTTTGAATACAGATTGCATTTGTGTTGTGTTCAGGCTGTGAATGTGAAACTCTCTTGGATATTGTAGATTTAATCAACAAATAAGAGAAGAAAAGAATGATTATGACTATTGAACATATCAGCATTCATGTGACTTTCTGTGCTCCATATGGGAGACCAACGCTCAGAACGGAAACCAAACAGAGTGGGTTTTCTTTCATAGCAGTAATAACTTTTGCATGAATTACTCTAACACAGCTACCTGCTATTGCTTTTTCTCTCCATGCATGGATTCAACCATGGGTTAAGAAATGATCTCTGAGCCTGGGCTCTGCATTTACTGGGTGGTTGAAACACACATCAGTGCAGCCTCGAGCTGTCAGCGGCTCGTCCATCATCAGTTGCTGCCTTCAGCTCAGCTCATAACTCCATCACGGCTTTCAGCACGCTCAGATTGGACTGGGCTCTGAGGGGAATTTAGCCTGGCTGCATGGGAAACCCAGGTGCCTCTGAGCAAGGCATTCACCGCACAACTGCCGCAGTGACAAACACCTGGCTTGAGTTGCTCTTAAACTGTACAGCGCAGAGAAATTCTTGAGATAACCAGAAATTAAGGTTAATAATTAAGTAAGACCTGACTTCTGCAGCTCAAACATAAACCTGGCAGTCATTTTTATTAGCTTCCCATGAACACTTATCTCTTTTTCATACATTAAAGCAGTGTGTATAACCTCACATAGGAAATAAAAAGCCTCCATTTTTTGTACATAAAACTGAAACCTAGTTCCCAACAAATCTGTGAAGCTAGATTACATCCTGTAAATCAATAAAATGTTATGGTCTCTTCATCCCCTCTGCAGTGATTCATGTTTCAGTCTCATGTTCATGACAGTGCCGATCCAGTGCTGCATGCAGTAATCTCAAACACAGAGCACTTTATAATCCCAATAAATTTGGCAGTCCCTGATAAGTACGAAATCTACTCAAAGCCCACGATTTTTAATGGGAGTGAGTTAAAAATAGAGTGGGTGATTTGAAAAAAAAGCAGGCTTAGTGCTGGGAACAGGGTCATTAAATTATAGCACTGGGGTGTGAACCTAACCTTGGCATTCATTAAAACGCTCTAAACACGATAAATTAATGTAAAATAATTATTACATTAACACACAAAGTCCCAGTGAGAGACGTCAGTGGTGCTGAAATATTCATTGGTGAGCTGAAGCTGTCTGCGATGGAGAAAGTGATTCATTCCCTCCTCTCGGGGCATTCACATTATACTGAAGAAGTACAAAGTTTAGAAGTGGAAAGTCTTCTTTGATGGTTGGAAATTGAAAATAAAACTTACTGGAACAAAGTAAGCTGCGCTGAGACAAGAAATCATTCACACCCACATTTACTGTACATTTAAGTGCAATTTAAGAGTCACCAAAAGAACAAACCAGCATAACTTTCGGCTGTGGGAGGAAACCAAAATATCCTGAAAGAGCCCACGCATGGGGACTAGCATTGGCTGCATTTTTTCACAAAAATAAAAGAGATATATCTGAAGTTTTGATTAAATATAATTATACCTTGCGGTGTTTCCATTACGACTAGAATTGCGCACAACTAGATAATGTTTTTTAATGAGATTCAGTTAGCGGGACGTGGAAGAAGGAAGGTGGACTGTAACCGGCGGTAACCATGGATACCACAAACGTTTTAGTAGCTGGAACTGTCATTGTGATGGGTGTTACTGTTGTTGCTGATTTTGTCAACAGACAAAAGCGGAAGGCATTTAAATGTGAACCCCAGAGTCTGTTTGTGTATCAGGAGCCAACAAGAGGCAGGACTTGAAATGCAGGTTTTATGGGTAGTGATAACAGATGAAAAATACCATTCATTTAAGTGTAACATTATGTAGCCTGATTACGGCAGCTAACTGGGTCAAGAAAATCTGGACACCCCCCTGAGTGTATGGATAGTTTGGATGGAACATCACTACAAAGTATACAGGGAGGGACAAGGCTTCGACACTTATATTTCTTCTCTTATGTGTTTCTTCACTATCTTTTCACAAAAACACCAAGACAGATTTAAAAACCCGGAAGAAAATTGTGATTTATGATTCTGAGCTTCTAAAAAAAATAGTTGACTTGACTTGATGAACAGGCAGCTGGTGCAATACGCTCCAGAAGATTTCTCATTAAAATTATTCACAAAGCAATCCAACACTAGAGGCACTTTCCGCCCTGTGTTGGTCATTGTGTGAATTTCAGAGGGCATGAATCTGAAATATTTGGGTCTAAATAAAAACATAGACTTCCTCTCTGCTTCTTCAGTAGACCAGAGGCATGAATGTAAAGTGCCACGAGACTAATGTTTTCTATTTCTTCTGAAAAGCGGAGAGGGAACAATTTATCACACCTGAAGGCAGACTCAATCAAATGAGGAAAATAAGGCGGACCGTTCCTGGGCTGCAGGTTTATGCATTAAACATGCTTGCAAGAGGTTTATAACAACAGAAATAACTCTACACTGTGTAAAGTATAAAGCTACCTCACTGTCCAGGATGATATAATGGTTTCTTAAGGTGTTCTGTGTGATTAACAGAGGCTGACAGCTCATATATAAGGCCCTCACTTTGGACATAATCTCTTACGACACCTGGCACAAGGGTGTCATCTTGATCAGACATCCACAATTCAGTCCATCCCTTGTCACAAACATCAGAGGCTGGCAGAACTCTTCTGACACTCACGTTCAGGCCAGTCCCTGCCCCTTCTGATCACGATGGAGAACTCACTGGTGTGGGAATTAGAGCTGAGGAGAGGCCTAATTCTGTAGAAGCTGCCAATTTCTCTTCTGATTTGCATAAATCTCCACAGGGAGAGGGCAGTGATTTAGGCAGGCTTGTCTGGAGGCAGAAGGAGGTGCAGACGTGGAGATTGGTGTAAGACATGATTGCCTCTGGGCCCATGTTGTGCGAATGAAACCCTCCGGAGGCAAAGGATGACGCTTTGCATTAATCTGCCGATATTGGCATGCTGAATATGAGGCATCCACTTCTCATGAAGGACCAACGCATCTAAATCTGGATGTATTGCAAAAGAGACTGAGAGCACAATCGTCATCAGCCTGTCAGATGGAAATACTGCATGCTTCTCATGCAAGAAAATTGTGTGACTTTCCTGCGTGACTAAAGTGTGAGCACAATTTCAGTGTCTTCCTGACGCATCCAGAAACAACAAACACAGAACCTTTTTTTTACTTTCAGATGTGGTGGGAATTAAAAAGCTTTGATATTTCAATTTCCATAAATTGTGCAGGGAGTATACAGCGCAGAGCTGTTTGAAGCCAGAAAAATAGGATCACTGACATGGCTGTTTGGAATTACAAAGAAATAATGCACATGAGACATCAAACAGACATTTTTTAGCTCCATCACCGAGAAACGAATTTAATGAATGAAGAGATTCCTTGAGGAAGTGTTGCTCTTTCTGCTTGGATACATCTGAATTCCCCTTAATTACCAAGGTGAGGCTTTGTGATGGCAGGTTAATGTTAATGGAAGGGTTACAGAATGTGAATGAAGCTTTGGAGAAAAGGTTAACTCTGTATGATGCAAGTTACAACATTCAACCTGCAATATGACAAAGGAAGCTGGTTCATTGAGAAACATTAGATGTTAATGCTTTCATCCTGAGACTACAAATTCATTTGATTTTAGAATGAAGGTTTAAAGGTTAAATTCAGAAGTTTCAGTGTCTTTTTCTAAGCTATACATGCGGTGAATTTCAAACTACTAAAAGGAGAAGAAAGTTTATTGCAGTTCAACTTGACCCCTGGAATATTTAAACTTTTTTATTTATCTTTATAGCAAATTTAAATATTTTTATCAATTTTCTCCAAAGTTTAGAAGTTATTTGCAAAGAGTCAAAACAGAAAGTGACTTTGCGAGTTTAAAATGAAGATGTCTTGGACCAACAAGATTCAAAATTTAACAAAGACCTGCACAAAGTCGCTGCTGCTGACAGGTCTCTTTAGCACAAAGTGACATTTTGTGCCAATGTGTGTTTTTCCAGACAACTTTAGGAAGAAAATGGGTCCAAATGTCACTTTGTGCAAATTAAACTCCCATATTAAAGCTTTGTTGTTTATTTCAGGTGCTAGTTTTTTTTCCCATCCCCAGCACCCATTGAGAGATGTTAGTGTCTTTATTAGATCTTTTTTTTATGGTGGCCAACAAGAGCCAAATACTCTGTTACATCTGAAACAATGTACGGTTTGATAAATGCACATCATTTTCAGGAACGCTGCACTTTCAAAAGCAAATGCAAACATCCAAAGCAAATGCAACAGCTGAAACACTCTGGAAAGGAAACAAATGTGCCGCAAAAAGCAAAACAACTGCATTAACATTGAACTTGTAGCAATTACCAAAATGAAACTTAAGTCAAAACCACACATAGCCAGTAAAAAACAGAAGAAAACTGGAAAAAGGAGGATCAAAGCTATGGCAGAGCAAGGTAATACTTAAAACATACCTTTTCATTTTATTTTGGTTTTTGAGATTAATGATCTTGTTGGCCACCATACTTTTTGCTTAAATTAACAAGATAATATTCTCTTTAATGTTCCACAATAAGAAACTGCAAACTAAACTGTATAATTGCAATCAAATGGAAACCTCTCTCTAACCGTTTCATGGATTTATTTTCTGGCTACTTGTGTGTGGTCCACAACAAGCTGTTACTAAATCACCAACACCTCATTAGGTTGATATGGGGAGCTTGTTGCCAAATATTGGCTGGTTTACACGTCCAAAAGATACAGAATACGATTTGCTTTCATTAGAAGATGTTTTTCTAGCCACTACATAAAAACAAAATAAGAGTCCAGGCCGCTCTTTGCTCTAATTTGCCATTCTGGCAGAAAAATACACTGCTGTGTTTAGCGTTGGTTGCGTAGTAACTATATTGGCCATTTAATATAAAGTCAAAGGAATAAAGTTCAAGATTTCATGAGAAAAATAATGATCTACTTTAGTGCAGGGATAAGTAGTGATCTTTTGTTTTGGGGTCCAAGTGCTTCTCTTTAATGTCTTTATAAAGATGTTGATTTGACTTCTAGGTTTAGCTCAGAGGATAATCACACATCTCATGCTCAGTGGCTTACTCTTTGAATTGAGGAAGGTAAAATCCCCTGTAATAATCCACAATGTATTCATCTACTACTTGTTGTCCCTCACCTCTTGTTTGGGGATGCTGACATAGCCCAAATGAGGCTTGAAGGCCTTGTACGGCTGCTTGGAAAACATCCAGTGGCTGCTGAAGGTCTGGCCGAACACAGGCTGAAGGAGGAAGTACGGCTTCTCCGAGTAGTTCACCACAACCACGAAGAGAGACACCACCACGATCAGGCTGGTGGCGATCACCGACTTCCTCTGTGGAGTTTAAGAAAGGCGGGAGTGAGAGTTAATAAGACAAGTCTGAGAGAGGAAGCAATTGTGGACAGAAACTGAGTGCTCAATCATTTCCCAATTTCATTCCTCAAATGAAGTGTAACATAAAGTGAAGGGAAAACAAAAGAGTTCTGTTTTTCAAGGTGCATCATTAATCTACCAGCAGTCACACCAAACAAATTATACAAGGTTTTTCAAAAAATTGGGCCAAAAATCACAGGGTGACCCATGATATTAAAGTAGTGGAAGGTCAGGAGAGAATTGTACACTGTATATTAAATAACATGACCCAATATGAAAAGTTATTTTACTACGTTTCAACACATACCCAAAATGCAGTTCTTAGAAATATCTTTCACAAAACAAAAATGCTGCAGAGTACATCATTGGAGGTTATTATCAGTTCCATTGTCATTCCAGTTTTCATGCACATGGCAAATTAATAGACATTCAAGAGTCTCTGGGTATCAAGGACATCCTGTACTTTCAGGATTCAACACAAAGACCGAGATTTCACTCAAAACAAGAATACATTTGTGAACTGCATCATCCTTTCTTTGTGCTCTGCAGAAAAGAACATCCTTTGAAGACAATCTGTAAGAGATAAATGAGGATTCATAAAAGCGCATCTCACTTGAGTTACTTCCATATTGTCTGACCAGTGAAACAGGAAGATGGGCGCACAGCAAGAAGACGTCTCTGGAGTCGCACAGAGCCTTCATAAGACAGCGAGAAGAAAGTATCTATCAGATCACTGTGTTTCTGACTCAACACAGATGACTCATGGTAACTTTGTTCTTCACCTCTGATGTATGGAGTGTGAAAAGATTTCTCTGAAGTCCTTTGTCTGCTTGGAGACAAACTCTTAACGTCATTGACATAGTTTCTCTTTTTCAGATGCCGATTGACTCACAACTCTTCAGAAAAGCTAAGATATTGTGAGAAGTTGATCTAACTTCTATGGGCCAAAAATGTTTTTTAGGAGATGAGAAGTCAAGTCCTGGAATAAAAAGTTTAAATTTTGAGAAAAAATGTCAAAATTTTGGATTAAGAAGTCAAAATTTTGAGACAAAAAGTCAAAATTATGAGAGAAAAGTAACAAGTTTTGAGATGAGTCACATTTTTTGGCTTGTTATCTCATTAACTTGACTTCTTATTTCAAGATTTCAACTTACAATTGGCAAAAATTACAAGCCAGGTTTGATAGAGAGGACAGTGGATAGAGCACGACACAGTGTGAAAGTGGGGAGTGGCATAAGGGAAAGAGGCCACAGGTTGGATTCAAACCCAGATTGCACATGGGACTGCAAACCTCGTGGAGAGTGACCTAAACGAGTGTGCCATCTTCACTCCATCATTCTATATTTAACATGCAGAAATGGGCTTCCATATATTATTTATGTTTATATTACAGAAAGCTTCTACGTCAAACAGAATAGGTATGTTTGAAGTAAATGTATGGGTTATGAAGCGACTTTGTCATCCTCGAGCATCTTTGAGTATTATTGCAGTATCTCCAAGAGGCCAGGTAGGGGGTCCTCTTCTGGGTTTTTAAAAATGGTCACCGTATTAGATCATGATTTCATCACCACCCACCTCCAGCATATCTGCAGACTCCTGGTCCTGTTCCATTTAAGTCAGGGGCTGAACGTCTTCATTCTCCATTCAAACACACCAGTATCTACTTTTCTTACTCAGCATTTGTGCCAGAAAAGCATGCAGGTCGGTCGTTGTTTCATACATTGTAAAACAGCAAAACGATGGTCTGTGGGTTGGAGGTATTATGACTTGGCAGCAGGAGCGAGGAGTGATGAATAATGGATAGGAAGCAGGGCGAGGAAAGGTCTCACAGAGGAGAAGCTATTGGCAGAGCTGCAGATCAATGCACAGAAGAGAGAAAGAATCAGACAGAGATGGAAAAAAAAAACTGTGTTATGACACGACTTCTCTGAGCCTGAGGTGGTGATAGATTTCAGCGAAGCCAGGGCTGACTTTTTTTTTCTCACAGGAACCTTCAATAACATGCTGCTAATCTAACATACAACACCGCCTGGAAACTCTGGATTTTGGGGGGGAAGGTGGTGTTTGTCTGATTCTTTGAAGTTATCTGATAGGAAGAAGATTGGATGTGGCACGAGGTAATGGTGAAGCCCCTGCCGCAAAAGTGCCTTCACCACTACGCGCTCTGATCTCCGACATCAAACGTCCCAAGGGAGGCACCGCAGGCTTTGCTTCTCAGAGACGAGATCAAACATGCGCGGGGTTGAGGGGGCTGGATGAAAAAGACAGTGACCATTTGCTGCCCCGACAAGCCTATCGCATTTTACTGATTGCATGTGTGTTACATCACACATCATTTCATGGAATTACCGCCCATCTTTGATCACAAACAGAGGGGTCCCACTTTGATCACATTTGAAACAGCACAAAGAGGACAAATGGGAAATCTTGATAGCCATCCTACTTCTTTTTTTCTCTTTACCAAATAATGGATGTCTCTTTTCAGAAGTGACCGTCAGGGTGTGCTGTCATCTCAGGAGAAGGGAATGACAGCTTATTGTGTGAGAATGTGCTGTAATAGCTTGTCATCATGAGTCCATTATGGAGCATGAAACCAATCCTTCATAAAGCAGAAGGGTTCTTCAGGTATGGAGAGGAAAAAGAAAAACAGACGTTGGTTCAGTCTGCAGCGCAACAACATCCATCTGTTCTCATGAGGCCTGAAATTTTCCTCATCTCCTTCAACCTCAATCTGGCCACAAATCACCGAGGAAATGATGTGTCAAAGTCTGGAGGCGATTCCACTCCTTGGCGTGGGTGTAGCGGGGCGCTGAACCTCCACCATCTCGAGTGCCAGACTCATGACTCCTCTCCTACTCGTTTGCTCATCCATCAGGGTGATCACTAGTCGGCCTGTTGAGCCGTTTGACAGAGGAGCTGAAAGGCTGGAAGTTGAGGAGGGAGTACTGTACGGGGATTTAGGGGCCGTTAACAGCAGCCGTGAGGCAGCAGATTGGCTATAAAGTTTCAGCGTTTGAGTGTTTGGTCAATGTTAAAACATTTTGCTTGAGGAATACGACTCCATATGTGCGAGCTATGACCTTGTTTGTGACCATCAAATCAGACAATGACAGCCATTTTCTGCAGGGCCACTTATGATTTTAGCTGCGGGACGTTTCATTTAACAACCCCCCCACTGAAAGCATAGAGGGGGTTTTTCTAAAGGTGCTAAAACCCTGTATGGAAGTGTATTGATCTCAGAGTGCAGACAGAAAGTGGGGTCATTGGGACCTGAGACACCACAGGGCTGTGATTTTCCTGCACTCTCTCCTGCAGTGAAGCTGTGTGGACAGATTAAATGTGAGAGGAAAAAAAAAGAACAAAAGTTATGATGGGAAGCTTCTCAGGCTGCAGTGATTATCTAATTGAAGAGGAGCGCAACAACAGTTGCTGGTTGATAGAAATAACTGCTTTAACTTACCAAACTAGAATTATCACAACACTATAATTTAAACATCAATGTGATGCCAGCTTTGACATCCAGCACTAAGGTGACCTTGCTTTCTCACTACTGCCGCTTTGAACCAGATTTTCTCAATACTCTCTGTATTCTTTGGGGGTTAATGTCCATAACACTGTGTCTGTATCCCTCTGTCTGTTTTTTTTCCTCTTTCTCTTAAACTCCAACACAGTGGAGGCGGATGTCTGGTTCTGTCCGAGGTCCCTGCCTGTTTAAGAGAAGTCTCTCCTGCCATCGTAACTTGCTAAGATGAGATAAGACCTAATACATTAATGCAATTTCAATTTTGATAAAGTCCTCGCCAGTTTCTTTATGTTCACTGTGGTGTAAACTTCTTCATCCCTCATCCTGATTCAATTGTATAATGTTGTATATTTCTTGTAAAGTTGAAGAACTCTTTCCATATCAAGCATTGCAACAACCCTCCCACATAACAAGCAGTTTTTGCATATTACACAATATCAACACGTGGCTCCCCATCCGCCTCTGTGATGAACAAAACCTCAAAGCACATTAGCTGGATATATATTGTGCAATCAAAATTTCAACTCCATCAGGCTCTATCAGGGCATGAAGAGAATACAATTTCCCACAAAGACTAACACTCTGGCTCGGTAAACAACAGGACCAAACGCAAGTTCAATCCAAAAAGCTAATCGTGATGGGTATTGGAATAATGAGAGGCTCAACCTGAAGAAATCGTCTCATGAAAAAACATATCTGCCAGCTATTTTCTGGAGCCTCCTGGGCAATGAGAAAAAAACAGAAAATTACATTTGCAATGCAAAAACACCGCCTCCCTGGCACCTGATTCTTGCCACTACGGTCCACTGAGCAGTTAAAATCCAATTTCAATTAAGGCGTTTGAGAAAATATTTACTGAGTGTTTCTCCCAAGCCACCAGCTCTTCTCCCTGAAAGCCTTCCTGTTGTTCTCTGGAGAAATGAGGCTGGGGCATAAACAAAACTCACTCTGGAGATTAACAGCAGGGTCCGGACACTTATATTAATTCCTGTCATATTTCCGGCAAAGGTCTTGCTTCAAAAGTCATCCAAGTTCGAGATAACAAACTATTCAGTTCCCTGCAGCAGCCGAAAGAGGAGGAGGAGGCGGCTGACTTTCTGCTGCTGGTTAATCGTTCACGCACGAGTTCCCCTCCAAATTTCACCCACAGGAGCTCCAAGAGGCACAAAAACTGTGAGAGAGAATTTATACAATCTGACGATGTTCTTGCATATATATCAGTTTTATTACCACATGATTAACTTTACACTTCACAGGGGTGAACTTTATTTTCCTTCTGTGCAATTAGCCCTGCCCTTAAACCCTTTTCAGTAATAAATTCATGATTAAAAAACAGAAACAATATCAGCAAAACAAGGAACTTAAAGTCACAAAAGTAAACGCAGCAGTTACACTCTGTCACTCATTTTTTCTTTACTGTACTGTATGCATAAATTGATCCATAGTATAATAAACTCAAGTCCAGTGTTTTGGGAAAACATCCACAGAAAGGGAGCGAGATAAAGTGCATGTTGAATCTGCAGCTGTGTGAACAAAAAGTGCTGCAGTTGGTCCCTCCTCTGGGAGCTTTGCAGGCTGCTGGTCCCTGCAGAGCCCAGCAGAGGGGGCAGTCAGCTCACACTGTACTCATGTGGCACACAGATGGGACAGGACATGCTTCGGCTGTATATTTCAAAATAAGGATTTTTGCATTTTACCTGGAAAATGGTCTTGGAGATACTTTCTGAAACAAACTCATTTCTTTTTGCTTTTGACTTGCAGATTCTGAAACAAATAGACTTGCAGATTCTGAAGCTAATAGAAAAATCTGCAGAGGTTTTTTTTGCTATTCAGGTGGTTTTACATTCAGGTGTTTTTAAACCATCGAGAGTGTTTTTAAAACTACCACCAACTCAAGCATGCAAAAAATAAAAGAGACCCTACTTCACTGATTTTGACACAGTAATAATCCGTTAGTCCCTTTAACTATGTATTGTAAATGATGAAATCTTGGCAGTGTTAGACTCAGAAACATTACTCTGTATGAAGTTTTTCAACTATTTACTCACACAGTGTCACAGAGAGAGATGAACTATTTCTGTTCATACCTCTGAAGAAGTCCCTTCAGGGGATTTTTTTTTTATAGCTATACACATTTTGTTCTGTGTTTTGTTGTCACTATACCAACATTGTCTTGTGCTGCAAGCATAGAAAAACAGACATTTGGATTTATTATTTGGACTACTGTACTGTTTAGGGCAAGGGCTTGGCCTATCCAAAATCACACTTACTATCTTAGGTTGAAAATTGTGTTACTTATAGTATGGAAAAAGCAGCACACCTTGCTTTCTAAGCTGGTTGACTCAAAATAGTCAAAAAGTTGAGTGTAGAACACTGGTAACATCTCACATACAATGGTTGCCATATTGGCTGTGTAGAGGAAGGGGACGGGTCGAACAATGGTTTATGGTTGTAATCAATGAATAACAGATGAACACCTGTGAGTGGTTGTGAAATGCAACCGTAATTTCCAGTAAGTGCAAAGCAGCAGGGTTTGATTTGGGACAACACTCCCCGGTAAGACTTTGTACACTGTTCTTGTGTGCAAATTGCATGTCACAGAAATGTGCTTACGGATGAGCAATCAGACACCCAGCCATAGTCATACTCCCTTGGAGTAGGTGGCCAGGTTTGCTTCCAGCCCAAGGCCTCTTTTCTGCATGTCATTCCCTCATTCTGTCTTATCTTTTAAATAATAAAGGTGTAAAAGCGAAAAATAAAACTTAAAAATATTGGGAGTGCAGATAGCCTAGCGGTCTAGGTCTCCCTCCATGAGTTTTGCTCTTGCCCTGTTCTGTCCACTGTCCTCCCTCTAATCCAAACAAAGGCACAAAAGTCCAAAAGTAACTTAAGAAACACTAGAAATGTTCCTTTTCAATTTTTGATTTACTGCCTTCATCAAGGCATCTTCAGCAAAATAGTTTAAATTATTTGCAAAGTGAAAAAAATGCTGCTGGGACTGGGGTTGTAACAGAAAAATTCAACAACACTGAAATTGTAAATATCCCAAACCTATATTTTCAAGATTCCTATATTTAACTGTTCCAACAGCCTTTTTTTTTACTGTACAAAGATTTGAAACGTTGGTTTGCAAAAGTTTCTGTAGTGTCATTAAGTTAAGGAGAAACTTCTGCCTCTGTTTCTGATCAAATTTACTAAGAAAAGTAACTCCTGGTCCTGATTATTTAACTTTGGTTGCAGGACTTGGCACATGCAACTTCTGTTGTATCACACGTAGTGTGGTGACATATGAAAAGAAAATCCTTCAATCCAGGTCAAATGAGCACTAATCTGCTTAGCTGGCATGATACCGCATCATTATAGTACAGAGAATCTTAATCTGGCCCCAAAAAATTATAATCTGTTTGTTTTTCTGTGAATGAGTCTCCACAGGGGGGGTACAGCAAGACAGAGAGAAACTTAAATGTACCCACTTATTTTCTTCCCTGGATAAAAACAGCCAAACCACTAGTTCTAGACTTAAGCATGCATGTGGCTGTTCATGTGTAAGTGTGTGAGTGTGAGCTTGTGTGACATCTGCACACGTGCACTGATATGCGTGACTGCCACAGGAAAAGCGGTGCAGCAGTGGAAACCCATTTGACTAATGCATATCTGATATCAAATGGAACATAATCCCCACAAGTACAAAGGATTAAACACTCTACAATATTCACTTCCCCGTCTGGATCCAGCAAACTTTTGGGACAAGGGATAAAAAAACACAGCACCATATGTTCAGAGGAAACAGCTCGGTGACGCTCTGCGCTCGGCTGTGCAGGATGATACCCGCTCACTTGAGAAAGTGAAGAATCCGTCAAAGGAAGAAAAAAAGAAGAGAAAAGTCTGCTCTTTGAAGGCTGGGAAGCTGAAATCTGTGAGCAGGATGAGCCTGGCTGTCAGAAACAAAGCATATTGAGATTTTATGTTTGACTGTGAGTTATCCCGCTGCCATAAAGAGTCTCTGTGGCGTGGAGAGATTGACATCACTGTCATTGCCTCCTTTCAGCACTTTAAACAATTGCTCTCCCTGGATAAAGTGGTTTTACTCTATGACACTGTGGCTCAGGTTGATAACAGAAATTAACCCAACAGCGGCACAGAGCTCCGATGTGAAACAGACATGTAGCCTTACAATTCTAAAGATTTCCGGCTCATCTGGTATTTTCTAATCCACAGTTTTCTCACCATAATGATTATAGTCTTTGAATTTGCACTAATACCAACAATTGTCTGCATTCTCACACTAAAGACTGCTGTTGTGACCATGAGACTCAAAGTTTCCCTCAGCTCAATGGAGCATTTTAGCGCCTTTTGGCTCATTTTTTTGGTTGTAAGAACACTTCTTTACTGTCTTGATTCAGGCTTATCAGTTTCATTCTGTCCTGAAATCCCCAAATCAGACTTTTTAAGTGAAAAAGGCCTCCAAAAACATTGCTCTCGACCTTTTTGGCATAAATGATAGGAATCAGCAGTTGAGTGCAGGATGAGATTGTTTGGATGAAAGTATGAGGATAATTTCCTCAGGAAATGGTGCACACTTACATTTCAACTCTTTCAAAGATAACGGTAGATGGGCTGAGTTTATACTCATTTCTTTGCTCTTTAGACCGTTTAGGGTGCGGTCACAGTGGCAAACCATATCATACGAAAGCACACGTCAACCTTTAAGTCCAGTTCATTCGGCCAGTGTGACCACAAGTATGCTACACTCAGGCACGTTCCACTTTCCCGCTTTGGCACGCTTTGGAGCAGTACACTTCATGCACAAGCACAGGCACAAGCATGCATATGTATTTGGCACATGACCCTTCATCTGCAACATATACTCCCTACAACCTCTCGGCAATCATTTTAAACAGTTGCAGGTGTGTTAAAGGGTTGTGTCTGACCAAAATGACTTTAACAAGCCAACAAGTAATGATGTAGCTGGGCCATGAATGTGTCGGTTAATATTAAAAACTTATTCACTGATTGCAGAAATAGAGCAATACATGCACATTTTGTTGGAAGGCAGCACGAGAACAAAACAATGGCTCGCTATTGTTGTTGTTCAGTTTGTGTACAGCACAGGGAAGGTTTAATGCGCACGCACGGAGATAAGCGTGACGTCAGCGTTTCCACTGAAAACGCCGGCTAGCATCACATACAAAGTTTAGACCAGTTTAAATGTTATTCTATTACGATAACAGGCCATGTGGTATGTCAAACTACAAACCAACGGTGGGTTATTGAATTTGACCACATTTCTTCATGTGGTGAACATGAAGCTGTGCAAACCACAAGATTGTTACTGGCATCAATCTTCTTAGCGACGAATGAAACAAACGTAATCATTGGGGTACATAAAAAGTAAAGAGCAGATGGCTCCCCCTGCTGTTCAAAATAGATGTCATAATTCATTCTTCAAATGACACAATCATTGCGTTTGTTGATTTTCTGTCTCACAAGATACTCTTAACTCCTTATTTATCAACACATGGGGAGTAAACAACTTCCCTCTGCTGCAGTATTGAACACACTTGTTGTAGAGAATTATATATAGATGAAATGTCAAGATTCATACAGCACATGAAGAGGAAATGGCTTCTGCCACTCACTTGTGTCAAGAGCCACTCAAGCTTTATCCTGCTGTCCTATCTTAGTTTATAAGTGCTGCCTCTTAAAGTCACAGATGGCTGACAGGCAGTAGAGACGACACCACGGGGCCAAGGACAAAGCTACTGTATCATAATGAATCTGCTGCTTGCCATTCACCACAGATGTCCAAACTTTCAGCCGGGATACCAGACACTCAAGAGAAACTTTAAAAAACCATGAAATGCAACAGCAAATGGGACAAAGAGCAGATGCCACATACTCCAGTTTGAATTTCTGTGGAGTACCTCACAAAGCACAGCCATTATTCTGCCCATGCCTTTGTGTTTGAAGGGCGAAGGCAGGGGGAGACTGGTTGTTGAGAAAAACATCGACCGGAGAAAATCCATTTCAATTTGCCAAATGCCAGAGCAGGATTACTGACATTTAGCAACTGATATTTTCCCTGAAATTCAATAGTATCCCGCAACCGCTCCATAATAGAGCCTCATCTCATTGGTAGTGATTACACCCAGCATGACTTCTCACATGGTGAAATTTAGGTATATATGTCAACACCGAAATGCATCTGGGAATCTGAGCGGATTAGACAATCAGACAGATGTAGAGCCTCATCAGCAGAACGAGGGGGACAAACAGCGCTGCCAATTTCCTCCTCCACTCAACTAAACAGACGTCCGGCCTCTGCAGAGATTTCTCCTAAAGGTGTTATTTGTTTAAGAAAATGTGTCTGACAAGGAAGCGTCTCCTCAAGGCTGCCACAGTCAGAAAGCAGTGCTGCACGCTGAATTTCAAAGTGGCTCCGCAAAGAAAGGAATGTGTCCTGTTTGTTGGCGTTCAGCCTGAGAGGGAGGATGACAGAGGTACTTTCGGGTCACAGATGTTTTGTTCTATAGCTGGCAAGGTTGTTTACGTCTTCTTCGACTACTTTAACTTAAGAGGGAAAAATGAAATCATCTCAAACTTTTCATCCAGCGGAGGAGAAAAGAGAGAAAGAGGACGCAGAAAAAAAGTCACAAAACAAACCTTCATATCCTTAGAAAGTTGACTGACTCCTCTGAATGCCAATTGAATATCTCGCTTTAACTTTTTCACATTGAAGTCTAGATATAACAAAACATCTGATGGCATAACTTCTCAAGTTGTATTCAGTTTTTAATCCTTTATCTATTTTCTGACTGTTTAAATCTCAAGCAACTGACCAGCCACAACTTTCCAAGATAAACGTGAATATGTGAGTAAGGCGACAAAGATGGATAACAGAGCAGTGGTTGTGCTGCTGACTCTCCTGAGTTTATTCAGGCTTCTTCAGCAAAGTGGATCTGTGCTGCATTGGCCATGGTCGTCTCATTTGTCTGTGCTCACTGCTCTGTTGGAGGCTTGTGGTTATCTACAGCAGTGTTTCACTACAGGGCGTGCATGCATACTACTGTGTTTCAATCCTTTTTAGACTCAAAAGAGAGACCTTGTAGCTTTGATAGAACATTTTTGTTAAAAGGGGGGTTCAATTATCAAAAGATTTCCTTGTTTTAGCACCTTAAATTTAAAAATAAAAATTGAAAACAAATTTTAAGTTCATGGCAAGTCAAGGTGAACTTTAACTAACTTAATAATCTATTACTATTACCCAAATCAATGCCTAAAAAAGTTGCTGCTGACTGATCAATGGCTAAGTCCCGCCTTCAAACGTGATGAGCCAATCACAGGGCGTATAGGCATTCTCACACACTCAAACACACTCTGCCTGGTAGTCCATTGAAATTTTGCAGAAAGTCAGCTTTTGGTCAGTTTAGAAAAACACCTGACTTACTGTTTCTTGAACATCAGCAGGAAACTTGCTAAAAGTCTGACAGGATGAGATTACAGGACAGTCACTGCCAACCATAAGAAAGACTGAGGAGGTGAGTTTGCCCTTAGAGCTGCACAGCAAACAGGAAACTCTGGATCCGATGTTGTGCTTAGAGATAAAGCCAAATTTCTCAGTCATGTGTCACGCTGCACATTTATGACCCCTGATTTTGATATTCAGGGCAGATGAGATCTGAGATCTACTTTGAATAAATCAGCTGGATTTCCTGAGTTTTCTTAACACAATGGCTTTCAAATGATTTACTTGTGCAGCTTTTTGTTTTGGCATAATCCTCTTAGATGTGAGCGTTCTCCTCAGGCATGAACATCAGCTCTGTGAGACTCGCACACAATAAACAAATACACTAGGTGAATCAAAGGCCACCAAACAGGCACGCAATGTGGCACAGGCAGGTGTTTGTGCTGGAAAATAACAACAAAGCTTGCAGAGTCTATTCTGACAGAGCCTCTGAGGTGCTGCAGTGAAACACAGGTATGGGAGAGCAGCGTGAGTGAGGAGGGGGCGGTGTCAGCGTCAAGAAGAAAAACAAAAACAGCAGCAAAAAGCAGCGGGGAGATCAATACAAAGACAAGAAACAAATGTGGACAGAGAAAACAATCAGAAAGCCCCAAAGAACGCTCAATGACTCCACAGACTGAGCCACAGCAGACCCGTGAGGGGATGCAAATTACCCACAGTTCACTGGGACATTTTGAACTGCTGCCTGTTTCCTTTTACTCACAATGACCACAACAACAGAAGGTTCCAGGGGCACAGGCGAGCATAAAAGCAAACGAGGGATTATGTTTCATGACAAAACATTGACTGCACTTTATTTAATGCCCTCACTTAACCGCCAGACTGTGTTTGTGTCCGTCAACCTCTTCAGCTCACAGAAGCAATGAGCCTCACGGAGCTGGCGCCCGCAGCCCCGCCAGCCTTCCATTGGGGATAATAACACAGCTATGAAACCTTTTATTAGCTGGCCAGGTCAAGAGTCCTACACTGTGACCAGACCTGGCTCCCACTGAGCAACATCACTGCCTTCAGAGCACAACCTGACACTTCAAAGAGAGAGAGAGGGCAGAGCAGACTGCATCAAAGCCAGAGGGTTTCTAGACAAGGATATCTGATGTTGTCCATAACTCAGAAACAGGATGAGAATAAATCCTTACATGTCAAAGCAATAAATCAAGCTAAAAAGCCAGTCTGGAGGGACCGGGCGTGGCACAGTTGGACAAAGCTAATGCAATTACAGGGATTTTCTGCTTGCTCAGAGGCTTGGTTCAAGGGCGGAGCACCGAGAGCTCAAGGCGAGCTGCATACACTCAGACGTTACTCGGTGTTTCTGCCAAGCCTGGTCATGCCACCTCACTGTTTGGAGGCAGCTGAGGAAACACATACGGGATTACAGCCGCATGATTTCTCTGCTCTCCTAATGAGTTCAACCCTGGTCAAAATGAGTCGGTTCTGGTCTTTAGTTTATCAATTAAAAAAAGGAGCAGTTCATGGGTGAAACTATCCCTGTGCCCTTAACCCTCTAAATCCCAAACCTGCTAGCTAGAGCAAAAAATGACTGGCATTTACAAACCGTTTGCCCAACACAAAAACTTAGGAAAAATGGCATGAACTCAGATTCTCAAATTTCTGATGGTACCTGAATGTATCATAGGTAATGTCAGTAACATGTCTAAACTGTCTGGAAAAGATTAAAAAAATTGCAACAACAAAGTTTTGAGTCTCATGTCTTTGAAAATTTGCAGAAAATAAATGGTTTCCTTTAGCTAAATTCTGTGAAAAACAAACAATTCTAAGTTTCTTACTGTTTTCAATTAGCCCTGAATGACACATATACACCCTTGATCATGCTTGAAAAATCCTGTGAATTTTGCTTCCCATGGTTTTGCCTTGCAGGTGTAAAATTTCTGCTCAGAGCAGCTCAGCACGTCGTATCATTATTGACAGAAACTGCTTTTGGATTGACATGGTGCCTCTGCAAAGTACACTGTAAATTGTGTGAATATGTTACATCTGGTTTTAGCCACTGTTATCCAGTACCAATAGGTGTAAGAGTTAATGTTGCAGTAAAAAATGAGAACACAGTGAGTTAAATTCTTGTAACAACAAACCTTATTTTTTAAAAGGATAAAATTAGAGAAATTCAGCTCTTATTTTCTTGTATTCTAAATATTTATAGATTTTAAATGATGTTCTCTGAATGAAGACATAATTGAGTTACATCAGTTTATAGCCATGGTTTTCCAGGGCTTCACTTTGTAGAGAAAAATTAGTATAAATGTTACAGAAGCAAGAAAAAAATCTGAAACTCCTTGGGATTCAGAGGGTTAACTCTGGAAGGGCCAGAATTTCTTGTCTACATATCATTGTCCCCACTTCCTTCTGCACTGGTACCTTTCACGGGTGTCCTTGAAACAGTTGAGCAGACATGGTGTTGATCTCATGTAAAGAGCATTGTGTTGTAAGCAACAATGAAGATCAACGAGTGCACATGAGGTGTAGAAATCAAAGGTTAAGATGACAATAGTAATTAAATAAGCCAAAAATGTCTAATTCTGCACATTCCTTTTAAATCTATCTCTTATCACTCAGTCTGGCACTCCCAGCAGCCTGCTTTGATTCTTTCTTAGCCATTTTATTCAACCTCTAGGGACAAAAATGCCAAATCAAACATGATCTCAGATAATCACTCTGTTTTAGGTGCTTAGGTTATTGCTGCAAACGTATTATAAGACAATACCAGGGGTGCAATGTGTGGAGGGGAACTTGACACATGTCATAAAGCAACAATGTGACAACTAAGATGAAGTCAACCGACTCTGTTTATCGAACCAGGCTTCTTGTTGGGAAATAAGCAGAAGGTGTGGAAACACATGCTTCTAAAAGCAAGAATGTTACAGCCAAAATGTGTGATAAAGAGGTCTGAAGGTGGGGCGAAAATTAACAGCCCGCTGTGTCTGCTAGCTGTTCAGACACGGTCTATAAAACATTTAGCTTTCGAGAATGTTTATCAATTTTAATGCACTGTGGAAAAATCTCACTACTGTGCTGACTTGTGTGACCCCTGGGCAGAAACTTCGCCACATTTGATGAGAACTACATTTCCCATGAGTATCATAACCTGTTTTAAAGATGTTGCTCTTTGAAATGTGTGTGTTTGTTGCTGAAAGGAATGACTACAGATCATCTTTCTGATTTGAGACTGTTAGTCGACAAACAAAAGGTGACCAGACCTGCTGGTTTGATGTTTATAGCCAAAACATACAGCTTTCTGCTCGTCCTGTTCCAGTATCAGCCATGAGCTGAAAACATCGAAAAGATTATCTGGAGGGAAAGAAACTCTTCCTGATGTTAAAGAACTTCTCACAGCCAAGCGCCAAAGTTTAACAGCAGAGTTTTCAGCACTTTCAGCACAGTGCCAAATGTGAACTCCCACAGAAAATCTGACCTGGACACAAAAGCCACAAGTGAGGCTGTGGAAATAAAAAATCTTATCATGAATGATCTTTTTTCCTTCTGTAAATCATGATGACACATCAATTATCATTTTACCTGGATGAGTTTCAATTTTATACAAGCACATTTGGCAAAAAAAAAACAAAAGCATTTGGAGGTTTTAATGAACAGACAAGATAGGATTTTCATAAATACTGTTGGCAACAATTTTCTAATCTTCTGAAAGTCCATCAACCATATAATTAATCATAGGAAAACTACAATGAAGATGCAGATTTTTGTTTTGCACCTCACACAGATGACACAACATTGAGCTATTCCATAATCACGTACACAATGTGAAGTCCATCCGGTGTCCGTAATGTCCTCACAGCAGTCAGTTGGACACTCGCCTCTTGGATCATGTTCCCACCCAAATCTCCACAGTTCGTCCCGGGAACCATCAGGACCGGAAGAATCCATCTGACCACCTACGATCTGCCTTTCTGTCGGCGCCAGCTCTGACTCACAGACTGTACTGACGCTGGTTCAGGCACTGTCTTTATCTTTGGGGAGTTCACAGTTCACAGCTGAGAGGAAAGTGTTAAGAGTCTGGTCTTAATCCTGAAAATGTGTTTGACCTTGTAATCCTGGAAGAACTACGCCGAGGACGTGTGTGTGCTGCAGGCAGCTCAGACAGGCCAGGGTTAAAAACAAACCCTGTGGCCGAATGATTATCTCCTAATTAGCTTTTTAAGACCACCGGGGTAAACACTGGGATTAATAAGAAAGGCAGGAGTAAAACCTGCAGAAAAACTCTGGAGTTATGTGAGCTATTTTGGCTCTCTAGGGTAGGGTGGTGGAAGTAATGAGTAAATATTTTTTGACATAAGTTCCAAACAGAAAGCAAGACTACCCTGATTAGACTGTACTTCTGGGTTACAGGATTAGTCTGAAAGTGCAAGAAAACAACAGTCAAAACTGGGGAATGTGGTTATGACTAAGCTGAGGCTCAGAGAAAGCAAGGAAGACAACCACCATTTAACAGCAGAAGCTGTAGTTTCCAAACAATCAGTCCTGCGAGTCCAAATTGGCCCTTTTAGGAGCTGGGACGTACAATGTGAGTGAAGAAAATACAGGGGCCAGTTTAAGGATGACACGCATAGGTATTGTTGCATTTCAGCCTCCTGTTAACACGGAAACAGCATTTAAGCTGACCCGAAAAGGAAACATTTGAAAATGGCTTACAGAGTGGAATTTTTCTGAAACCATTGCCGTGTAAACAGCAAGCCGGGGATTTTCAGTGGAAAAACTGACGTCACGCTTCGCTTTGTGCATGCAAATCATACATTCACTGTGGTGTGGCAACTTAAATTTCCATTTGCAAACCTGACAACAACAACAACAGTAACAATTGCAGACAACCATGTTGTGCTTGTGCGGCTGAATCTGCTGACTCCCTCTCAACAAAATGTGCATTTATTGCACCGTTTCTGCAATCAGCAAAGTAGCATTAAATATGTATGCTGGATGATCATTTCACCTGTACTTTGGCCTCCAACCTATTGTCATGTAGACAGCCTCTACAGTTAGATTGCCATCTACAGGCCTGGCATGCATACTACAGCGTTTTCAGTCCCTCAGCGTTTCCATGCTAACGCTGATGTTCTCACTTCAGTTTTTTTTTTTTTGAGTTTTCAAGTGAAATGTGGTTGTGTGAACAGGCCTAAATGTATTGGCAGCATGAAGACTGTTAGCCTGTGAAAAATCCATGAATGAGCCACATTATTGTTTAAGCTGCAGGGTTCAAAGTGTGTGAAAAAAGTAGCAGTTTACAGTCTCGAAACCACAGTACACGCCAGATGATCAGTCCACCACTTCAACATGCATACTACAGTGTGTCTTTCAAGCATTTTTGCTTGTGAACAGATTTTTATCACAGCTGGTTTTTTTGCATTTTGGCCAAAACATGGTCGTGTATACGGGTCTATAGTCTGCACATCAGAAGCTTCTTTTTGCCTAACTATGCACTAATCTTAGCCTCAACAAAGTAATGAGGGCTGAGTTATAAATCAAACATATCATTAATACAGTCATTGCATCTTAAAAAAATAGTGCACCAGAACAAAAATAATTTTACTTTTTAACTAAGCTGTAAGTATGTTCTCTCTATGGGACCCTGAATGAACTACAGATTTTTGCACTTCAACATTGGCCTCATAGTATAAGAGATTCTGACATTAATACTGGTATAAGATAAGATTGTTTTTCGTTATGGCTGATGATGAAGAAATTACTTTTACTCCTGAGAATTTTGACCAATGAGAATAAATTATTTGACACAGCTGAATAACAAAACTCAACAAAATGTAAGCAACACCATTAACAAACCACTTTGTCACAATAAGTGTTTCCAATAATTACTGCTCTGTTTGCAAATGAGCTTACACAGGTGTTTAATAGAGGATAGACTTGTTAGCTGACAGAGAAAATTTCAATTTATAAGTTTACTGACCCCTTTGTTGGCTTCTTCAAATGAAGTCCCAATTGTTGAAAATGTGAATGAAGAATATCTTTTTAGAGTCAGCTAACAGGGGAAGTGTCCTAACCCAAATCACAAGAGGGTTCAAGGGATTTTTCCGGGGCTAAAACAGTTTTCAGAGAATATCTCATCATATCATGTTAAACAATGGTATTAAGGAAAGAACCGTGAGGGCTCTGTGAGAATTTGAGCCTGAATCATCAACAAACTCAAAAGGACAGATATGAAAATACACTCTGATGTGAAAGATAGTTAACACAAACTAAAAAAGACTAAATTCCATTTTTTTAATTCAATCCAACAGATCAACCAAAATGTCAGAGCTATCATCCAGAACATGGAAGAACGTTCAGTTTGTCTTTGAGATTAAAAAGCCTCTTAGTTCACTAAAGGATGGAAATCGGCTTTTGGAGGTGGATTTTTCAATTGTTTGCACCCTGAAGGGAGTTTAAGGCCCCCATGAGGGCGACTGCAGGGAAATGTGGAAGCAGCTTGAGAGGATTTAAAAAATCTGAATAACTGCAGCTGAAATTAAAAAAATATCTTGGCTTAATCTCTGTGATTAAATTGCCATTTCTCAGGCAGAAAGAACACTACAGACTCAGTTTATATGAGAAGTATTGAAGGAATAACCCACATGTCGCTGTCTGTTTGTGTTCATTAATGTGAGGAAGTAAAAGCAGAATCCGACACAATGAGCTCAGTTAAAGGCAGAGACTGGACTCCTCTGGGAGCTGTGATATAACTGAAGTCGATATGGGCAAAGAAGTCTACACTTTTAATAGAAAACACAGCTAAATGCACTCCTGTATTGATCCCATTGTTTGGACTTTGTGTCTGGATGAACAAAGGCAGATTAATAACTTCACCTGATTCCTCTCTACACGGATGTTGGATCTGTCCTCTTGTTTTAAGGTAATTAAAGTGCAAAACCTTGACATTTTAGAAAGCTCCTTTGTGAGTTCCTGTACAGTAATAATGGGGGTTTAGCCCCAGAGCTCCTCTGTGAGTGACATGTAATTTTATGCTGCTGACCGTGACGACAATTACAGAGCACTTAATTTGTAGGCTGCCATGTCAGCCCTTTCATTAAACTCTGAGTGTCGTTTCTTTGTATGTTGTCCAAATCGGGGTAAAAAGGGGACAGAAAATGACCAGCACTGGCAGCAGAGCTCCCTGAGCTGGCAGGGCGGCACACGATTAAACCACCCCGGATTAGAGACTACCTGTACAAAACGACTGACCACACGTAGAGAGATCAAGTAAAGCCTTAAGTCTTCCCAGATGTTGATAAGATTTCTTGCGAGAGCCTGCTGGCCCAGTTCCCTCAGCACTGCGACGCTGCTGCAGTGTGGATTAATGCCAGAACTGTAGGGAGGTTATCGCCCTTAGTTACCACTGTGAATAGGCCAAACCCAGCGCAAGCTTCTGCAGCAGTATCATTGTGTGTGTGTGCGCGCTGTGTGTGTGTTTGCACAACAGATGTAGGTTACATTACCATAATAAAGAAGCCACACGCTTAAATGGTACCCTGTCTGCTTGGAAAAAGGGGTTTAGAGGAGAGATAACAAAATGGGAAGCTCAGGACAGAGACGCTCTTTGAGGTCATTCAGTAAAAGTCAAACTGAAATATGAATCCCCCTCATGCACTGCAGTAGTCAATTTGAAAATCATGATGATACTGCAGCAATTTTGCATTATCTTCCATTTTACAAAGCATTTTGTTGAAGATAACAAAGTAAAGCCTGCAAAAAGGGTTTCAGTGGAGAGGACAGAACAGCCAAACCTTCCTTCTGTACAGCTTTGACGTGATTAAGGTTGTTTAAAAGAATGTCTCTGATGTTAACTTGGGGACCACACTGTCAAAAATCACAGCTAAAAATTTTACAAGATGTCAGATTAGCTTGGACATTAGCTGCAAAAGCGTGAACTATAACAGTCTCATGGTTCAGATGTAATATCTGTCTCCTTTGTTCCTCTAGGACCCTGGGCAGGCAGACGAGAAACCTAAAAAGTGTGAACTCCCAAAGATCTGGTGTAAACTTCACACTCAAGGAGGGGGAAAAGATAAAGAGAGAAAGGCACAAAAGGAAATGTGAGCCAAGATTTGATAAAAGTTTGAATACAATCCGCAGTCGCAGCCTCATTGGACATCCTGCTGGTGCCCTGTGCTTTCTCTGAAACTGTGGCGGGGCACTTTTTTTTTTCTTTTTTTTTATCAGCCTGCCTTCTGCTGAAACACATTCACATGGGACAGAAAGTACCATTCATCCCTGAAACTCTTAAGAACTGGGACACTCACTGCATTCCCTGAAGCTTTTACAACACCTCCCAACACACAAAAACCACAGTCTATGCCTGCATTAATTAATCTGAAATCTGCCTTCGGTGTGTTTTTGTGCTCTTTTGCTTGTGTGTGCTTGTCACAAAAACTTTCTACGCCGGCCTTGTTCTGCTATATTTTGTTAGGGGTAACCGCGGCATCGGCAACTCTCAATGGGACATGATGGAGAGCTCATCCAGAACTGTTCTGATGGAGGACAACCGAGACCAGCCTTTCCCTGCTCAGACACAGTTCTTCACGGATGAACTCACTCCAATTAAAACACAATTTGACAAAGGGAGAGAGCATGTCAGGGCTCCCTGCAGGCCTCTCTCACTCATTAGAAATGTGAAGTTAGAAGCTGATTGTCAAATAACTATTTGTACTTTAACATAATAGGAAAGTTTACTGGTTGGGAGATGTATCCTCCTGCACAGGGTACAGGACATCATATAAGACAAACTCATCACCATTTAGATTTTAAGTTTTGAGTAATTTAAGTACAAACTGTGCTGATGTATTTGTTTTGAAAGTGAAAGTACCTTCTTTTTAACACTACTGTTCTTCATCAAAGATAACTTTTCACACAACACAAGAAGGTGATGTATTTACGCTGCTATGTAGCGTTGTTGTTTGAAGTGTGAGGACAAGCAAACTTTGTAAATTTGTATCCTAGTTTAGCAGCAGACTACACTGAGCATTACTCCCAGCCCAGTGCTCTGAGACATATTGATACCATGTAATGTTAGTGAATCATGGCTACATCCTACCAGTGCTCATCTACCAAGCAGAGCATTAATTTTATTGATAGACTTTCAAGTTTGAACAGATCACTGCTTGTGGGTTAGGATGTGGATTATCAAAAGCAGCTCAGCCTTTTAGCCTTTAGCTCATGTTTTAACCTTTACTCTATCACTCTCCCTGTTTGGCGTCCTTCTGCTCTTCTGTCTCTTTTCTGTCAGACAGTCCAGCTCTCGTGTCTATTCTTACAGCTAAATAAATCACAGAAATCCTTCTCAGCAGAGAAAAAACCCAGATCTCTCTTCTCACTACTCAAATCCTTTAGGCAAGGTGTTGTCATAGAGACTTTGGTGTGCTATAAATCAATCTGGTCTAGGAATTAGCATTTTGAAATAACTTATTTTTATAATGACAGTCTCATTATAAATTGGGGATTTTGACAGGTCCTATATCTTGTCATAAGAATTCTTCACACTCCCTGCAAATATACAGACACAAACAGCTTTAACCTGCCTACTCTTACTTTCCCCCAAACTGCTTTACACACCTCTACTCCAGCTCTTCACTTGATGTTGTGTCTGATTCTCCCAGTGTCTCAGGTATTGTTCTTACGTACACTCTGTTCTGTACCCCAGAGCTCTTTGCTAATGCTCTACCTGCTTTTGGCTCTTCATGTCTGCATATGAAATAGTAGAGGTGTGCTTCCCCCACCTCAGGCTTTGTACCTGGGGACCTAGAAGGGCAGGGAGTTCCTAGAACATATGTAGCCATATGTAACTTCATGCTTGACCAGAAGTCCTGACAGAAATATGTGACATTTTCACTCTTTACACAGATTACTTAAGTTCTTTGGCCTGACTCAAAAAGCCGATTATCTACTTCTGCAGATATCAAAGCCAAATCCAAGGTTCCCAACTTGAGGGGTTGGCACCCCTCCAAGGTGTAGAGAGATGCACCTGATGTGACTAGTTGGCATAAAAAAGAGCCATATTTCTATTTTGGATGTGGAATTTGAGCCAAAATCTCACAATGAAGTTGAAATACACAGTGAGTCTTTTCAGTCTGAGAACAGCTGAGGTGAAAGGGTTGGTGAAGCAAGTTTAGTGAATCAATTATGACAAGGATAAAGCATGTGATTTAGACTAGACAGGCAGAAACTGCAGGGAAGGTGGGAGCAGGTGACTTTTATCTAATCATTTATCTCTAACCCTAACACAACATCACATTAATTAAAAGCTCTGTAAGATGCAGTACAATCAAAAACTCAGCAAAAGCTATTTTCAGAACTTCCACAGCCTTACAAGAACTTAATTTTAGAAAAGTTTAAAAACAAGTAAATCACAGGTAAAATACGCATAGTCAGAAAAGCAACAAAATACAAATCTGACATACAGACCAATCCAAGGAGCTTAAGCCAACAAGAAACAATTTATGACACCAGGGAACAACGGATATGGATATTTTTGGAGCTGAAGCTGATACCGATGAGTGATACAGGCTGCCAATTTTCTTTGGTCGATAGATGGAACCACTAATGCTTTTGCTCCCACAACTTACATTATAAAAATGACAATAACAAATCTTACGGGTCTCAATCTTTAAACAATGATTGTTTATTGAACTATACTTATTACTAAAACAAGATGGAAAAAGGAGAGAGAATATGTTGTAAACAGCTTAATCTTTGTTGAACTTTATCAAAAACATATTTTGATAAAGCTTTAAAGTTCTTTCACTCTGCAGTCTGCAAGTAAAGGAGGAGTAAGGCATGGTCTGCATGTGGACTGTAGTGTCTCCTAGCAACACAGAGCTGCTAAGGGATGCCTGTCTGTATATTATGTCAAATATATTGGCAAACCCACCTGTATGTCGGCCAATGAAAGTGAAAAAAAAAAAAATCAACCTTATACATCAGCCAGCCAATCTATCCTTGAACAACTTAATGGTCTTTTTAGTTGCGTATACAGAACAGATTTAACCACAAGCTCAAACATGGGCCAACTCATCTGGCATCATTAAATCAATGCAAAGCAAAAGACATTCTTATCAGTTACTGCATGGAGATTGGGGATTGTAAATAAGGATGCATTTGTGTGGTCTTACAGCAAGAAACAGCAAATCTAGGAATTAAAAAAGTAAGAGGAGCATTTTTGAGGTACTAAAGCTTGAACACGGGGACATTGCAAAAAGTTCAGCAAAGAAGAGCTGGATGGACATATTTATTTATACATAAAACAGTCCTCACAAAATGAATAAGTAAACACCCAAAACAACTTTCTATAGGTCTTCTCTATAGAGATTAGGGGCAATTTTGCTGAAACTGCATACACTAGTAATAATTTATCTTAATGAGCTGAGAAGTTGACTGCTATGTTGAGTTTACTGCTTGATGATGACACGTTTGGCTTGTCAGCACAATTAGTCTTGCGAAGCCACAAATACACGATTTTTAGGGACAAATCTATGTCATAATGATGTTCAGCTCTCTGCGACACAACAGAGCACAAACAAGAAGAATGGCTGTGTTTAATCTAAAGTCACAGCTCATTTACTTCAGTCCACTCCTAACCGAGATTCAATCCCTTCGTAATTTGTACCCTGTAATTATGTTTTCCCTTTTAATGCTTCTGAAATCTGTGCAAAATGATCTCCTGTCTTGGAGAACAAAAACAGCCTGAAGGAGTTTGTTCAAGTGACAGATTATTAATACAGACTTTGATTTAATGTGGGTGTTGGAGGAATGAGGGGAAGCAAAGTGCCTTAAATAAATAAAGAGGTCTCTTTGACATCATAAAATAGAGATAAAATAATAAAGTCTAAGAATAGGGAGGAACAATATCTGAAATCTGTCTTGAATTACAGCAACAGCATGAGGGAAAGTAAAAAATAATCTTTTTAACATATTTATCTTCAACACTTACACATCAATGTGATTTAGTGTCTCTGTGTTTGGGATTAGGGATCAAGCGATAATTCATTACTGGAGTTTACTGAATCTAATCAAAATCATACTCTGTTTATAGGACCTCATTACGCTTTTGTGCTGTTCTTCTTTCTAATGCAAATGTGTAAATCTTAGCACTGATTTGCACATGAACTCAAGGGACAAACACACTACATCATGCTGCATATCAAAGTGTTTGCTTTCTGTGCAATGCGACTTCTTTGATCTCATTGTGATGTAAGCAGAAAAAGTAAGGACATTTGTGTTTGAGGTTTGTCTTTCTTGCAACATTACTTTTTGGCCATATGGCTTATACTGTTTGAAGGCTTGTTTGTTTGCATTTGTGGGATGAGCAGCAGAGTTGTAGGTTCCATCTACGAAAAAATTGCCAAATCTTCTCTGCCAATAGCAAACAACTTTTTCTACTGATGCTACACTTTCCAAGGATTTCAAATTTAATGCCAATAAGAAGCATTGTTACAACAAAGCAACAATCTACCAAACAGAAAATCCTGATGGAGATTCACTCAAAGTTTCAGTCAACTTGAAGCAAAGATAATTTATTCCCTCATCCAGATTCTGATACCTATCTTCGTTTTACAGTATCAGTCAAAGTGACATCATTTAAGTTCTGGTTTGTAAGGCAAACAGAAATAAATGACAATGTACGCTTACACTAACATGTAAGATGAGACTTCAATATTTGTTTCTGTTTTATGAGCAAAATAAGGGGAAATGATGCAATATAAAGTTCAAAGTTGAAGCCCCAAATGTTTTGCATCCATTTTCAAAAAGCTAAAACTTTAAAACAGGTTGAAAAACTCATCCTAGAAAATAGTTCTCCAGCCATAGAAGCATTTTATAAAAGAATATACATCCTAAGCCGGCAAGGTTGTCAAACAAATTTCAAAATATATCACCCGATACAAAATACAACAAATATCCAACAATCCAACTATTGGGTACATTCCTTTCATTCTGGACAGTGAGCACAAAGGATTTGCATTTTGGGCATCAGATTAAATCCTTATCAGTATCATGATAAAGACTTTAAAAGTACTGCTCCGGTCTGAGTTTAACCCAGGACAAACCCAGTGGCTGATGCACCTTGCAAAAAGGGAGATGAGGGCGAATAGCACTAAATGGACACAAACTGTAATTTCATATCACCTTTGTTCCACAATTGGTTGATGATATGTTTGCAAATATGATACGGTATGGGTTTTTTTAAAGGGTTTTTAATGTGTTTTTTAATTGTTTTTAATTGTGTCTTACTCTGTAGCACTTTGAGATTGTCAAAATGTAAAGTGCAATACAAATAAAATGTGTTATTATTATTATTATTATTAAAGCTGGGCGTGACTTTGTGTGTATGTGTATTCTCCATTCAATAAATTGATTAACCAGTAGCGTGAGTGCATAAGAGAGTACTGTGCCTTTGACTAACATTGCAATCTTCACACTTGCATACACACACACGTTCATCGAAGCTGGCATGATAGACTAATTAGTCTCATAATGGAAAATCAAACATCCAGCTTTGCCTCCAGCAGTTCTTTGACTCCACCATCTCCAAAATCAATTTTTGTTTTTCAAATGTCTGCCATGTGCGGCTTTTGACCATGAGTTAAAAAAGGTTAATTTGTGAAAAGTGATTTGTATTGAAGTATTGATTATTGACTGATTAAGCCAATTTTCAAACATCAAACAAACTCTTGTAAGTTGCAGCCTTTCAAATGCGGAGAAACTTTTATTAAAGTTCACAACATTCTGAGCAGTATTTGGGTTTTATGACTTAATAATGTACAAACAGAGCAACTCCTGTTAACTGTAATAGATATATTTCGCTGTTTTCTGAAACGTAACAGGGAAAAGAGTTACACCCAGGACTGGGCAATTAGTTGCAAATTATATTGAATTGCAATATGGCCTGCAGCAATACTCTGCTCGCAAACAGTGCAATATTTTTCTAACCTCAAGAGTGTCAGAATACCAGACACAATTTTGGGGGGTAATTTTTTTATTCTCTACACCAGTGTTATTCCCCCCTGCTTGACCAAAGAGCCAAAATGATTAAAAACACCTGTGCAAGAAAAACTATTTAATGCTCGCATTGGCTTCAGATTTATTTCTTGTTTGACTACTGATAAAGTACAAGGTATTAAAATGTTCTCCAATACTTTTGTTTCTCCTTTTTAGTTAAGATGTTTCCAACATATCCACATTAATAATAACTTTTGTCATACATGGTATGGTAGACATTATTTACCTATGAGTATACCTCTTTTTGAGTTGAGAAAGCAGAAATTTTGAAGTTTGTTTCACTGTGGCTATTATCAGTGGTACATATGACAATGATTTATCATAAACAAGTATATGTCAAAGATATTGTTTTGAAATCATTTCATTTCTTTAATGGCAGCAATAAGATTTTATAAAACACACAATACTTAATAGAAACAGTCATAACTAATTTTACACACAAAAATTGCATATCATAGAACCATACAAGTAATTTTCAAGCAGTTCTATTAAAAAAACAGAGTTAGGACATAATAACTTTTGAGATCAGGTCAAATTGACCCGAAGACAAGGGGAGGGTTAAGTGGTGAAAAGTGGCAAAAATTGCATAAAGTGGCATTAAAACTGGCAGATGTCAAATATGGTCAAAAACTTGAGAAAAAGTCAGAATTTATCAGGAACTGGTCTAAAAATGGCAAAAAAGTAAAAAGTCATTTAAATTGGCAAAAAGCAGTCACAAGTAGAAAAAGTCGCATTGTATGCAAAGAAATGCACATTTCTTTCAGAAGGATGACATTTTTGTTTAGGATATCCCTTCACTGCTTAGCTGCATCTTTAAAGCTCATTGTTACCTGTGATAAAAAGTAACAAACAACTGCACTGCAGTAGATTTTTTTTTATTCTCTACATTAGTTGCTTAATCCTGCTCTATCAAAGAGCCAAACTGTTAAAAAATACCTTTGCAAGAGGAACAATTTAAGTGGCGACAAGTGGCAAAAATAGCAAGAAGTAGCATTAAATCAAGTTTAAGATGGCAAATATGGTCAAGAGCAAGAAAAATTGGGAGAATATTTGGAAATAGTCAGAATGTAGAAAAAAATGGTCCGAACACAAAAAGACTGAAAAGTCACTAAAATGGGCAACAAGCTGTCACGTGTAGCAAAAATGGTTTCAAGTGCACAGAAATGAACCTATCTTCCAGACATTTCTGCCTGACATTTCTGTTAAGGATATCCCTTTACTGCTGCTTCTTTTATTTGCTTTTATTGTTTGCTGTTCAAGTCAACTGTCAAGCTGCCGACTATGAAGCCCTTTGTTACCTGTGTGGAAAAGTGACATACAACTTTGCATTGGAGTTTATTGTTTTAAAATTTTCTACATCATTATTACTCGACCAAAAAGCAAAATTGTTGAAAAGACCTTAACAAGAGCAACAATCTAAGTGATGAAAAGTGGCCAAAATGGCAAAAAGTAGCATTACAACGAAGGCTAAGGTGGCATATATGGTCAAACAGAAAACAAATTTGGGGGAAATTGGGAATTTGTCAGAAAGTAACTGACATGAAGAGACTTTTCAGAGGCCTGACACTTCTGTCTAAGATGTATCTTTGCTTTTATTGTTTGGTACTCATTTAAACTGTTTTACAATCCACTGTGATGCCCTTTTATACCTGTATTAACAAAGTACCATACCACTGAACTTGCCTTGTCTTTAGTGTACTTTGCAACATCTTCAACTCTGACAGAAATTTAATGCAACTTGATCTTATCTGCAATGAAAATGATGAAATATAGAGAAAGAAAGAGCAGCTTCAGGTCATGTAAGTGCACGAAACTCCTGACATCATGCCAACACCTGAACATGCCATGAAGGATGATGTGAGCACAGCTGGGTGGCCTGCATCTGCCTGTTAGAGCCCACAAGCTTCAAAAAACACACAAACATGATCTGAATACCAACAAACACGAGGGCCTGGCTTTTTTTCTCCACGTACACGAGCGGTAACCTCAAATCCAGACTCCCCAAAAGGAACCCCAGGAAAAAGAAAACAGGCGAGCAGACACAGACAACAGAGGAGGGTTAATTACCTCCACGGAGCATCAACATAACCACAGCTCCACCGGCTCACATTACACCTCACATCTGGTTAAATGCACAAGCACGCAAAGCAGACCGCGCCAGACGCTGTGATTATCTTTTGCCCCATTTACCCCGTTTTTGCAGCATTATATGTGAGAGAAACCCCCTCTTACCTTCCACATCCAGGCCATTCTTATTTCTACGCAGACAATGGTGGACCGCTTGTTTTCGTCAACCCCAAAACGCTGCTCGCCGCATCCGCTTCTCCACGCTCCTGTTCACGTAAGCATCACAACATGAGCCGCTGATACAGTGTGGTTATACGCAGAGGTAGGCTCCATAAATATTGGAGTGTACCGTTATTCGGCTCCTCTCCTGGGTTTTTTTTTCCTCCCATGGAGCTGCTGGGACGACCTCGCTGCGACGAGACGATGACCGGCCGCGTCTGCGTGTCGGGGCGGATGCGTACGCGGTGCACTAGTGTCGACTAAAGGACTGAAGACCGAAGTGTTATACGGTGAGGTCTCGTCGATGTCGGAATTAGTCAGAATCTGGAATTAGAGACCTGTTTTAGAAGAGATTTACACACTTTTCCCTCTTTGTTTGTCCCATTTACATTTTTAAGAGGTTTAAATTGAAGTTTGATTCATTGTCCTGTAAGTTATATCACATAAAAACCATGAAAGCAATGAATTTCTTCACTCTCTTTGACTGAATAATTAAAGGGACAGGGAGGACTTTCTGTGTGATCTTGGAAAAGTCTCTTTTCTCAGTATATCAGTAGTGATTTTTTTAAGACTACAAGGGGAACTCAGCTTCCCCTTAAATGTAAAGAACCAAAAGTGGTGAAAAATGTACCACTGTGTGTACATTTCATTAACTAAATATAATTGTGCCTAAAAGTTTACTACCCCTCCAGCAAAATTTTCTGATTTTTTTTTTTGCCTTTTCTCAGAAAATATGAATTATAACACAAAATTTTTTCCATCACTCATGGTTAGAGGTTGGGTGAAGATATTTATAAACAAACAACTGTGTTTACTCTTTTAAAATCATAATGACAACAGAAACTTCAAAAATGACCCTGTTCATTCTTTTATACACACTGATTACTAGCAAATAGATCACAGGTGAGCATGGTTACCTTTAGTAGACATTCAAACACATTTGTGTTAACTTTTGTGCATTTATCAGGCCAAAACTACCAGAGTTGTGTAAACTTCTGAACAGGGTCATTTTTGAAGTTTCTGTTGTCATTATGATTTTTAAAAAGTGACCTTTTTTTTTTTTACATAAATGTCTTCACCCAACCATTAACCATGAGTGATATAAAGGATTTTGTGTTATCATTCATATTTTCTGAGAAAAGGCCAAAAAATCAGAAAATTCTGCTGGAGGGTGTAAACTTTTGGACACAACTGTACGTGCTAAAACGCATTCATGTTTTGTTCAAAATCAGCTACTCATCACAGGAAACAGACACGGCTTCCTTCTCAATTATCCTCACAGCGCCACAGTATTTTACACAGACGGACGCTGAACATCCACTGAATTCAGTAGGGAAGCGTTAAGTGGGTTGTTCGGCTGCGTGAAGCTGGACAGTCATTGAATAAATGCTGGGCTTTATCCCGCCCATCAGAAGCTCAGTGTCTCTGGGGGTCTATGGAACTAGGAATATGAACTAGATGCTAAAACACAAGCTAAAGGCTAAAACACTAGTTGAAGGTCAAAACACGAGCAAAAGGCTAAAACACTAGCCAGTGGCTAAAATATGAGCTCAAGGTGAAACAAAGGCTAAGCTTTTGATGAAAATGTTCATTTCAACCCACATGCAGCAGTTATACTTCAGGTGGTGTGTTCAAACCTGAGAGTCTATCAATAAAATGAAGAGCTGGATTGCATTTGTTCTGCTTGGTAGATATGCACTGGTAGGACATAACCAGGATTCACTTACGTCAAGTTACCAGTTGGTCTCGGAGCATGGCTCTGTGAGTAGCGCTAGATATTGCAGGCTATTAAATTAAACTACAAACTTTCAAACTTTGCATTTTGTCATCTTTCATACAACAGTGATATATACCTGTTGGAAAATACATTACCACGTTGCATTATATCCAATATAAAGTTGTCTTGAATAAAGAAAAGTGGTGTTGAAAAGAAGATCCAATCTTCTTCACTTTCAGAACAAATGCATCATAACAGTTTGTTCAAGTCCTCGGGCCAAAGGGAATCGCTGCAGTCCACTTCATACGGTTTCTCCTCACGGGCTAATAACATTTTTTTTGGAGGAAAACAAGCATCAATTTTCATGTGGAAAAGAAGAAACATGTTCTAGTCACCAAACTCTGGTCCATATGCTGTGCTTTTAAGGTAAGTTTTCACTCAAAAGTTTGTCTCAGACGATACATTTGTTGCAAAACCAGTTTTAACAAGGTATCAGTGAAAAACTCAGCACTGACAAGTTAATTCATGTCCACACAAAATTTCCATATTGACTTTTCTGCAAGTCAAAAGATAAAAGATAACAAAAATAGATGAAATTGAAAGATCTATGTTTTGTAAAAAATATGTAACTGAATTTAGATGGTACTTTCTACAATGTTGACTCCATGTCTAATTAATAGATCGACTGTGGGGAAAAGAGAATAGCAGAGAACATCATAGACAACCATGGTGTCATCCTATTTCTCAATTTCTAACTATAAAGGTATGATGGGGGAAAAAACAGGGTAAACGCGTAGTATTCCTTGAAATGACCAGCAGCATAACAAATGTTTACAATTCTGTAAAATGTGAACCACTCTCTGTTCTAATTTTTTCCAGAATTATTTTTCAATGGTAAAGATCAAGATGACATATGTATGAAACAAATACACATTCTGTGTGAGCAGATGGTCACCATGTGAGCAACAAGGGTTATTTTTTTCAAATATTTTTCCCTTAAATGAGAACAAGATTGATATGTTATGCCAGGAAGTTATGACCCAATAAGTGCAAGATTTCTGTTATTTCAACATGTAAATTATCAGTAAATAAGTGACCAAAAAAGTGACAGTAGTGATTTCAGCACAGGATCAATGTCAGAAGATTTCTTAATGCTGTTTGACCAAGATCTTTTTGAAAAAAATGTGAAAGGTTTGTCAAACAAAAACAACTGTTGTTAAAGACAATGGTTTTTCAGTCATTTATTTATTATTTTTTATGAGACTTATGGATGATAAATGCACTTCTCTAGTGTTTTGGACCACTCAAAGTGCTTCTATTACAGGGAACTATCAGTTTCAACTAACACATTCAAACCCATCCACACATCACTGACACCAGCAGTATGAGCAATTTGGGGTTCGGTGTCTTGCTCAAGGACACTTCAGCTGTGACTGCAGGTGCTGGTATTGAACCCAAAACCTTTTGATTAAGAGCCAGTGACTGTACCACTGAGACACAGTTCTGCCATGAATCCAAATGAACACCCTTCCTGTAAGACCCCGGAGTCTTTCTGATAAAATAACAGGGAAAAAAGACTGTTGAGTTTGGGCTGCTGTGTGTGAGAAATATCAGCCATTGTTTGAAAAGAATGTTATCTCAGGATATCTACCTTTTCTGCTTCAGTGGGGAGACAGTTGGAAAGATCTAATCTCAGGTCCACTAGATATATCATTCCTGCCACAGGATGGATTCACCTGAATACTTAAAGAGTTCTTGAGGAACCAAACTGAACCAGGCTGTATTGAATTCTGACAGAACAACCTGCAGAGAATATTTTACTATGAAGACAAGCTTTCAAGGTTAAAATTGATCAAATTTCTCAATGAAACCATTAAATAATCTTGTGAAGTCAGTAGAAAAGAGCAGTGCAAAGATGTGACAGTGTTCATGCTTCTGGATTAAATATCAGGGTGACCTCAATGAGAGCTGGGGTCTAGTTGTGCCCTGTCACACAGCGGGAAAAACCCATTCACACGACTGGTCATTTAAAGTATCTAGTCCCTGCCTTGAAAACATCCTGAGAGGAAACAAGAGCGCACAGAGAAACAGGAGCCAGTACGGTGAGAAGACATTATCACCACACAGGAAGAACTCAGCTGGCAGGATCAGCTGCTTTTGCAGGATTAATTCTCTCTGCAGGGGCGGAGGTGTGGTTCCTCATTCAACCTTAAGTGATTTGGCTGTTATCCTGGGCTCATTTGTTAAATTGCACAGGGGGTTGACAACATATAAAAAGCTGATCTATTTATCTTTTATGGTAGAAGAATGTACTTTGCTTTTTGGAGGACACTATCCTGTCTATCCTGAGGTGCACTCTAAAGGTCAATTGTTGTGTCGCTGCTCTTACAGTTATGACAGGAAAATAAAAACGGTCATAAATCTACTAACTTGGTGTAATGAGAATGTCTCACTGGAGCCATGATTCAAGCAAAAGCTGCTACAAGAAATGTGTGTGGTAAGTGTGAGACTAGGAAGCAATTTCAGAGTTACACTCATCTTCTTCCTCTTTTCTGAGTAATTTCAGTATTTCTTAACTCTAGTGACGTTAGTTTCATAGTCATACATGTTGTGTCCTGGAGGGCACTGTGATTTAAACATAGAGGAAAGAGCTCCCTGAGCCAAAACCACTTCCAGAACCACTACAAGATAAGATACAGTGTTATAGCGTTATAGTAGTTATAGTGAGAGTTTCCAAGTTACATGCTTCTATCTTCTCTCCTCTCCAATCGAAATAGCTTCACGAGATATGAAAGACAGTGAAATGACAGATGGATACGTGTGTGGTATAAACTTCTCATTGTAATGTAGACTGTAAGATTTTTCTCACAGAGAAACCTAACATCTGAACACATAAATAGAAGCTTTCAGCGGGGATAATGGAGTGGCCTGGAATGAAAACCATCACACATATATCAAACATCATTATACAGCAGCGCAGTCATTGACTTGGAAAGAATTCTTTCAATTTTATGGGACTGAACGTCATTGACAGCTTAGAGCTGACAGCTTCATTTAGCCTACACACAAACGTAGAGACGAGCACCTGCAGGCTGAGACAGCGCTATGTTTTTATGCAGCAGATGCTGTAGCTGTTTGGTGGGTCATCTAAACATGACTTACAGGAATAAATTAAAACCTTCAAACCATCTCACAGATCACCTTCACTTATACTCTGAAATTTAAAGTTGGTTGGCATGCAAACCTTTTGAGGAAAAATATGGTATGATGTCTTATATAAATGTATTTTTTAAGTGAAAAGAGTTGATTTTTTTTGTAAACAGCTCTTCCTTGTGGTTCAAATAAGTTATCTTGTGTATTAGGTGTCTATCTTTGTACTCCTTCTTTGGTGACTATTGAGATTTAAAAGATGATTCAAATCGGCTGTAACATGTAAATTTACTGTAGTTGACCCTGATCTGTCAAAAGCGTACAGGAAGTTTGTGTGTGAAAGAGGGTCTCAGGTTCATGCAAGAAGTGAGCTTGCATGATTATTTCTGACTCAAAAGTGACTTATTTTTACAAACTTAAGTAAATTATTGGAGTCATTTTCTGTGGCCCTGTCTCTCATCTCCAGACTGGTAAGTTGTATAAAGAGAAGTTGGAAGAATCTACTCTAAAAAGAATCGACACTGGACCAAGTTACATTTCAGGGAGACGTATTACCTTTCTTAGACTTCTTTACTAGTCTTTTTCACTACGGAGTCTCCTCTGTCACATCGCTCTTTGTTTTACCTGTCTGTCTCTGGGGCTGTAATTGAGTTCAGCAGCAGTCCGCCTCCGTGTGAGACGACCTTGAGTAAACACAAATGTTCAAAGATGTTGGTCTTGTTTGCGAGTGACAGAACCCAATTTGTGTTTTTCAATTATTGTGAACAGAAACTATATTTGAAATACACCAGTCTATAATGACTGAAACACACAAGCATGAATCAAAGGAGGAAAGAGACTTGCTGCTGGAAAAAGGCACCAACACAGAAAAGCTGGGAGCAGATAACCACAGGCTGCTGGTTCACATCACCTGGTTTGATTAGCTGTCTGCACATTGATTAAACCTCTCGCCTGGTGTAAAGCAGGTCCTCTCACCAAATCAATTGCTCTATCAGGGTTATCACCAAATCTCCCCTCTCTCCCTCTCTCTCTCTCTCTGCCGCTCCTCTTTTTAAGCTCCTCAAACAGAGCATGACAAAAGTAATCCTCAAACTCTTAATCACGGATTAAATCCTCACGAGTGCTCACCCCGCTCAAAAAGAGAAAGTCAAGGTCATCTGTAGACCGTGCATCTGAAATTACCTCTGGATGATCGAGAGACTGTGGATGATACCCCGACATCCTTTTCTGATTTGATAAGAAGCTTTCAGGGTTTGTGAGAGCTGAGGAATGAAATGCAGAGTCAGTTTTGTCCATAGCAGATCTGCTGAGAGGCAGGTCAGACTCCATCCAACAGCACATGTGGATGAAGACGAGTTTTCATCCAAAGCACATCCATGGTCCAGTTGCATGATCAATACTTATTTCAAAGTGAACTTCTTCTCTCAGAATCTTGATGTTTGTTGGATTTTTATTCAGAAATTTGTTTCACCAAGAAAAGCTACGTGGAGATCTAAAACTTCCTTTGCAAGAGTGTCCTGGTAGAGACAAGCAGCAGCTCATTCAGAAAAAGTAATACACTGGGGATGTTCACAATGAATTCATTAGCAGAGTATTGATTGTTAACACCGTGCTTGAGCCTTCTGCTTTTATTTCCATCAAATAGAGATAAGCAAAGTGTGGTCTCACTGGTGGTGTTTCAAATCTAAAACATGTTTCAGTGTGAACTTATTGCCTGAAAGTGAATCAGCCAGCTGAAAAAAACAATCAGGACCGCAACCGTGCACCGCATTCAGCATGGACACATATTCTGAGAACTTTTTTATGGGACATTACCCCTTCTTTGGATGAAAAGAACTGACAAGTTCGAGGAAAATTGATGCAGAGATAACTCCCAGACTGGCAAAGCAGGTACAAGAGCATGTTTACATATCAATACTGTCAGTGTTGCCACAGTGTTTAGATGTCATCTATTTAAAAAATACTTGACAGGCATTTTTTTCCTAACATTCGTTTGACTTGTTTAACTTTTTTGGCAACTCAGGTGTAATTTTTGTCTTTAAAATCATGAAAAAAGACATTTTTACAAACTTGTCCGGTGCAAATGGCTCATAGTCTGATCAGACACTTGTTCATTAGAAATTAAATGAGAACACAACGAGATTTCAGCTTTAACACCAGAATCATATAGATAAGCCCATTATTCTCTGTAATATAATATTTATAACAATAATAATATTAATAGTAATAACAATAATAACTACAAAGTATAAAAGGCTTAAAACATTGCCAAATAGAGGAAAAGAAAAGATCAGAAATATAAAACCAATAACAAGATTAAAAACAGAAAAGATATAAGAGAGAGGGTTTAAATTACTTCTCATGATACTGTCAAAGAAAATGTTGAATGAAAAATAAAATAAAAACAGCGTTCTAACGATTAAAACACATTTCAATGTAATGCCCTGTTAAAGCACATTGATAAGAAAGTGCTTTCATAAAAAGAGGACAGTGAGTTCAATGTTGAGAAAGGCTTTATGCTCCTCAGTTTTATGCTCAACATGTTACACGAGCTCTTTATGTTAAGTAGAAATGCAAAAAATGTTAATTACATTACATTCCTGTGGGGAATACAGCAGTATGTCTTTGAAAAAGTGTGCATTCTGTCATGTTTCTGTTGTAGGAAAAATCTAAGTTTACTGTGCCAAGGATCTATTCATGTAAATATTTGGAATCTGCATTCCTTCAATAGGCAGAATTTTTAAAAAAAAAGTCTTGTGTCAACATGTTCTGAACCACCTAACGGAAAGACATCATTTAAAACATCCCTAACCTGATGCATCACTTCTGTCTGAAAAGATTTAAAGAGACCAGCTCCCTCAGACCCAAATCCTCCTGAAGCAGATTCCAGGCTGAAGGAGCAACACACCTAAGGACCTTTTTTTTTTTTTTTTTTTTTTTTTAAACCTGTTTCAAGATTCACTCTGGGAACATAGAGAAAGGAAAAGTTTTGAAGAGTTTCAGAGCAAAGACTGTAGCTTCAAGCTTTTTCAGATGAATAAAATTCAACAAGTAGGAGAGAAGCAAGTGCACCCGTGACTATCATAAAAGTAGTGACAGTTCTTCTTTGAATAGTTTCAGGTCTTACACAATACTCTGCACACATTTACTGCTCACAGACTCCTGTTTATTTTCATTTACTCTATCCATAAATCAAATCCAGTAACATTTCTGATATGTGTGTGACTCAAAATGTACTTCGAAAGTCGCATCAGCTCCATGCAGGGTGAGAGTGTCCTCAGTGAAGCCTGCAAAGAGGATGATTTGTGTTTGTTTGTCTGAAAGAGCACAGAGACATAATCAGACCAACTTTCATAAAACTTGGAGGAGTGCAGCAGAGGCCAAGGACGGACTCATGAAATTTTAAAAAGGAGTCAGTCTTTGAACACAGATTCAGAAGCGACAGAGCTACCAGAGTTTTTGCAACAAAAAGGTCACAAATCAGACTCATGCCTCTGAATATTCTGAAGCAACCAAAGCATCATATCTGAAATAATAAAAAAATGTTCACAGTGATGCTTAGGGTGACTTTTGTCTGATGAAAATATTTGGCAACAAAAATATTCATGTGAAAACCACAAAACCACCTAAATCTGCTTTGTGCTGCCTTTTACATCCATTGGCTGATCAAACAATGAGATGCCAAGAAAAAGCTGAACGCTCCCATACATTGTTAAAAAATTTAAAACCATTTCATTGATTCTTTAAATTAAGGTAATGCAATGGCTGTAAGTCTATTTTAACTTGTGTGAGGTCTTTAAATTTTAGTTGGCACTTAGAGACATGTCTGAATATTTCATCAGATCTACACTGTGTAGTTAGCATGAAATGATTCCCTTTTCTTTTTGTTTACATGACTTTTGCCAGCATTTACAGCGGCATACTGTGTAAATATAGGCAAACAGGCAAGAAGAGGGGGTTGAGTAAAGATTTGCTTTTTCAATTTGAGTGAAAAAGTTTTAAAGCATCTTAACAAGTATGAAATTATGCTTTTAAAACTGTGCACCAGCTCTGTACTGAACTCTTGATGAACTTTTTTCACAATTTTTTTATGAAAAAGGAAAGTTCACAGTTGCAGTGTTTCAGGAGAGACTTTTTTCCTCTCTTCAAAAGCTTTCACCTAAAATCACTGGGTATCCTCAAGTGCAGCCCAGCTCTGATTTCAGTTTCAGAATACCTGGGTCCATTTGCTTGATGAGAGCGGTCTTCCTCAGTCTGGTTCCCAGGGTTCAGCCCAGTCAGCGCAGTAAGAAGACGCCTGTTTGATGATGCCCTCGCTGTGTGTGAAACCGTCCTCCTCTGCTGACAGACACACTCACAAAGAGACGGGCCGAGGTTCCCAAGCTGCATCAAGTCCTGAGACAGACCATGTGAGCGTGGATGAGACTGGTCTGCAGCTGAAGACAAGAGCAGGGAACGAGAGAAGAGCGTAGGAGGAATGGTTGTTTAACTACATGTAAAACTTTAACCTGAATGTCTTACAGTCTTGGTGATTGTATTGATTTTTATCTTATGCATTTGTGTGTCATCATTTTTATATTCTTATTTATCTCTCATATATTCTCTCCTTCACTCTGAATCTTAAACCCCTTGTAACAGTCAGATCCTCCCCATGACGGATCAGTGAAGTACATCTGAACTTCTCTGAACTTAGTTTCTTTCTGCAGCAACTGGAGTCTCACTGTGACCTGAATAAGCGTAACTCAAGCAGCACTTTCACACAAGAGCAGGATTTCGGACTCCAGCTCTGTACAGAGGATGGACTCACTCATCACACAGCCTCCAGCTACAGGAAGAGTGGATAAGCTCCAGTCCCATGATCCTCTCTGCCTCCGAAAGGGCTCTCTAGGTTGGATCACCTCAAGGCGATATATTCCTGACAAGAAGCACAAATTGAATTCTTATTATACATGCTTTAGCATGCTGCGTTACAGTGCTTTTTTACTGTACGCTAAGATGAATAAGCTTGTAGTTTAAATCACAACTTCTCATTAAATGTCACCTCAAGTATCTTTAAGGTCATTTTATTGTTTTCTAACTGAATGGTCTGTCTGCTGAAAAAAGTCACCCATTACTTACTGTACAGTACATCACTGTTTAGGCTCTACTGCCTCCTGCTGCTGGTATTTTAATGGGAGATATTTAATCAAAATGACCAAATTTTTAATTTGTTATCTTTCCTCCCTTTGGAGTGGGAGGTTATTCGGATTTTTTGCAGCTGATGTTCAGGTTTGATGAAAATGACTTAACTGAAAATGCTTTTGTGTTCATTTCTGATGTGTTTTTCAACGAATGGTATGCATTATCAGAATCAGACTCAGGTTTTATTGCTAAGTACATTTACACTTGCAAGGAAATTCTGAATTGGTGCTAATCAAACAATCAACCAGGAAATAACACAATTAGCAGTGACCTAAGTTATACAGAATGAGAAGCTATACAATGTTTAAAGGTTAAAATTTAAAATGTATAAGTATAAGAAAAATAAAGATTATTTTAAAGATTAAATTACTCCCTTGCGATACAAGTTGTTACTCTTATTTCATTACAGCCCATACTTTCTGCTCTGTGGAATACGTATTAATGCTCAGTTATATACATATGTGGTTCTGTGGTGTATTTGCATTGTACAAAAATTTATTCTTTTTCAACGGGCATAAGTGCAGCTGAAACAGGTGCATCCTAATTTTTTCAGCAATAACGTTTCAATCTAATATTATCATCATTATGGCCTCTGGAAAGTGTCGTTCTCGGGAAGTGGGGTAGTGCACTATAGGCCAAAGCTTTCGCCCTTCATATGAAATCAGTGTTTTTTATCTTTTTACTTGGGTACAAGGCATGAATCGATACTTCAGATTCAACAAAAGTCTTTCTAAACCACAGCATCTAAACTTCTACCTGAGTAATGTCTGTGAACACTTTTGAAACTTCTACTAATAACTTAGTCTAACACTCAAGTCCCAAGTGACCAATTGTAATCCGAAATGTTGAACTATCTCATGAGGTAAAAAGTACTATATAGGTTTAGTAAACTTTTTGCTTGACAATATTTTCTGTTAGAGATAGAAACAGTGCTTCCTCACAGCAGATCTCAGAATAAGTTTTTGTTGTGTGAAGTATAGATTTTGTTTTGTTGAGCCTGAGTTTGTTTAGACGAGGGATTTAAACCTGATTTTTTTGTGTGCTGTTTTTTCTGTTGAATGATAGACGGGTGTGTCAGAGGATAGCTGAAGCATGCACCAGCCAAAACTACAGTAAAGAAACGGGTAAAAACTTCACCCAAAAAGAGGATTAGATTTACTTTTTGGGCATTCTGTTGAAGCAAACAGACTCAAAAGAACAAACAAAGCGTTGAGACTTTAGAAGAAGAATATACTCACCAGTGCTTCAAGGGCCATTAATAAGAACATGTCACACTATGTCTCTAATAATAACCACAAACTGGGTGAAGAGTTTAATTTAAATCTCTGGTGTAGACATTTTCAAAGCATTTTTATTTTCCTCAGAACCTCTGAGTCATTACTACATTCACTTGTAAGACTGCAGCAGTTTAATTAAACATTTATAAAGTGATTGTCTGCTGTGCCCGAGGTTCAGCAGCGTTTGGCTGAAGCCCCCACGGCCTGCACTAATCCTCTGTATTTTGTGCTGAGAGATAACAAGAGGGTGACAGGACCGAGAGGGGGGAGAGGGAGGAGAAATGAGCCGCAGCTTTCTCTGCAAACAAACAAGACAGAGAGCTGAAAGCTGTGATCCATCCATCTGTCTTTCTGCTTCTCCTTCTCTCTCTTTAGTTTCATCACTCTCTGCCTCTTTCTCTGACTCAAACTTCTTTCTTCCTCTCCAAACCTTCTTTCTTCTTCTCCTCCTCTGTCTTTCCCTCGCTAATGAGAGCCGGTGGGGTTTCTCAGCAGCCAAAAATCCAGTATGTTCGTCTCTGCCTGGACACCAGGGGCCCACAGCTTACTGCTCCCACATCAACTAAATAAATACACAAATAAGTAGTAAAGTCGCGGTGCTCAGAGTGAATTTATTTCACGGGTCTGAGCTGCTCTGAGAATATAACGTGGTGAAAAAAGCCCCTGGAGGAAAGGGGGAACAGCCAGAGGGGTGTCACAGATTCCCTCTACTGAACCTGATTGGCCCCCTGTTGCCTGTGCTTTCCAATTTGGGGATAGGAAGTTGGCTTGTTGGTATCATGGATGGATTACAGAAGGAGACCTGTGAGCTCAGGCCCAGGGACCCTTCAGCTGCAGTCCCATATGAAATAATGTTATCATTTCTTGTTGGAAAGTCAGTTTTATGACTGCAAGGAGAGAGAAAACAACCACCAAGAGATGCAAAGAAACCACAAAGACATGCAGAAAACAAAGAAAGAGATGCAAAGTAGCCATCATGAGACACTGAAAGACAACAAAAGGGATGAAAAATGGGAAGAGAGACACAAAGGGCCCTACAGAGACACAGGACTATAATAAAGATGTACACATGACCACTGGGATGTGTAAAAAAGAGAGGCAAAAAATGATAAAAACCAACTAAAGGGAGATAAATGAGAGAGCTATAGAAAACAACTAAAGGGGAAAAGAACACAATAATGAAGCAGGATGAAAACAGTGGCAAAGATACAAAAATAAACTCTAAATGGCACAAAACATATGCACCAAGATGTTGAAAAGTTACCACAAATTTATGCAAACGCTGCGAAAAACTGAAATCTAAGTTCATGTCTCATTTTGGTAGAAAATGCCTTATAAGACTTAAACAAACTATATTTACCTTTCCAGTCCAGAAAACATGTCCTATTTCAAAATACTTAGAGTCAAAAATGATGTCTGAATTGCTTGCAATGAGCAAAAAGAAAAAATCTGCCAACTGGGTGAGAAAAAAATGCTTGTTAAGTTTGTTGAAATCAGAATAATATCAAAACACAAGAAACATTTTTCTTACCCCATTGGATGAATTTGTTACTCATTACAAGCAATACAGACCTAATTTTTGTCTTTGAATAATAAAATAAGACATTTTTCTGGACTGGTCTAGTAAATGTGGCACATATTGAGTCTAAGAAGACATTTTACTAAAATTAAGACAAAAGCATTTGCTTAGATTTCAGTGATTTGCAGTGAACTAAGCACAATGCTGAGAGGAAACACTGACAGAAGACCCAAATCAAAAACAAAACAAAAATATGGCTGAAAACATCTACTGAATGATGCAAAACAATAGGAAAAGAGAAGACAGGGCCAAATGGAAAAGCAAAAAGTCAAGGAAGATACCTAAAAATCAGAGTTATGGAAACAACAAACGTCAAACTACTCTTCTGGTACAAATAACACAAGCAAACAAATAGGTGAAAAGATTCAGTCTTACTACAAAGTCAATACCAACATCTGCACCTCCAGACTCATCTCAGGGGGAATAAGTTTGTCGGTGGGTGGGAGCTTGACCACCTGGTGAACTGCTGCAGCATGAGCAGCTTAACTCTGAGGTCAGAAGTCATGGTCATGGATTTTCACTGTAGGGTCTTCCTGCTTTCTGGGGACGATCATTACCCAGCGCCTCGAGTGGAAGCTGAACAGCAATAGCTGAAGCCACAGTCGAAGGCGAAGGACAAGGCTAAAGTGTGTTATCCTCTCTACATCTCTCCTGGATAAGAATGCCTCCAGGACGTGCAGACGACCCTTTGAGCCCCCAGATGCAGAATGTTTGGAATCCTCCCATCTGGAAAAACATATAAACAATTAAATTAATTCAGTCCATCAGGACCAAAACCTTGCACTACGAGCTGCATCAATGATACCTGCCTTCATATTCTCGTTCAGGTGTATTGTCTTCAAATGTTGAGATGTTTTGCTTCACATTAACTTTTTGGACTGAGGGAGGAAGCTGGAGTACCCAGAGAGAATTCATATATTCATGATAACACAACAGGAAGTTGTGGAGTCTAGCAGGCCATCCATGAAAAAAACTAGAGAAACCTACAAGACAAGCTCAGAGACTCCTAGAAGGATCCAGGGTTAATAACTATGGTGCATCAAAATTAAAAGTTAGGAGCACAGATGGCCTTGTGGTTTAGGTCGCTATCCATGAGGTTTGCCCTCGCGCAGGCAGCCTGGGTTTGAATCCAGCCTGTGGCCACTTTCCCTCCTGTCACTCCCCAATCTTACCTTATTTCCTGCGTTAACCACTGTCCTCTCCCTCCTTCCCAAATAAAGGCACAAAAGCCAACAAAAATAACTTAAAAAAAGATGAAAAGTTAAACTGACGGGTACAGGAGAGAAGTAAACAGGGGCCTTGTGTCTCAGTTTTTCCCCCCCAACAGTCTAAACCAATAGCACCACAACTAAAAGCTGGTTCAGACCTGATCAAGCTCTAACGATAAGCTTTATCCAAAAGGAAAGTTTCATGTCTACTCCTAAAAACAGAGATGGGTGCCGGCCCCTTTGGCTTCAAACAGAAAATGATGCCAGAAAGAAGAGGAGCCTGATGACTAAAAGTTTGACCTCCCATACTACTTTAGTGACCGTAGGTTCTAGAAATATGTAGATTTTGCATATTTCTACCCCTTTTAATTTGTAAGCAAGTCTTAAATTTCTACTTTTACCTTAAGTCTTTCCTTCCACCAAAGACACCAAAACGACTCATGCATGTTAAACTCTACTTGGCAGTTAACCAATATCACATTTCATTTTTATGAGCCTGACTCTAAATACCAAACCAAACCACGTCCCTCTTCGTCATTAATTAGTGAGTGTGGACATAATCACATCCCAGTGTTATTCATGCTGATGTTATTCATTAATCATGACTCGGAAATTTTCGAAAAGCCATTGTTAAACATCCTTCTGTGTGAAGTACCATTGTCTTATCAGACCATACACTGCAGCGAGCCTCCTTCTTTTTGTTACCTGGAGGGAAACAGGTGGAGAGAATCACCTGCCTCTAATTACTCCAGCAGGGTGCATCAATCTTTTCACGGCTGCATTATTACAATGTGCCGCTGCTCTGAAACCTCATATTTCTCACATTATCAGTGAAGACACTTCCGGTGAGTTCGTCATTACTGCAGTCCTCTTTGCATAAATCAGAATGCAGAAACGTGTGATAAATAGTGTATCAATAGAGCAGAGTGTGGTCACAATTTACATGCTATTGCACTGGTTTCATATGAGACTCTGATGTCAAAGACTTAAATCACAAGTTGCAACTTTGCTCGTAACCTGACCACTAAGAGCTCTCAATATGTGAGCTGTCCTGTTGGTGTATCTGGTCACAAATAATTACAAGCTGTGTAGAGGTAGCTTCGTATCAAAGGCCTTTTTTAAATGTAAGACTGCCATCTAGTGGTTTCTGCTCAGAGACTATACCAGGTATAGTACAAACCAGATTCGGTTGAAGTTGGGAAATTGTGTAAAATGTAACTAAAAACAAAATACAATGATTTGAAAATCCTTTTCAACCTATATTCAATTGAATACACTACAAAGACAACATATGTAATGCTCAAACTCATAAACTTTATTTTATTTTGCCAAATAATAATTGACTTAGAATTTCATGGCTGCAACATGTCCAGTAGAAGTTGGGACAGGTGGCAAAAAATACTGAGAAAGATGAGAAAAGCTCATCAAACACCTATTTGGAACATCCCACATGTGATCAGGCTAATTGGGAACAGGTGGGTACCATGATTGGGTACAAAAGGAGCCTCCCCAAACATGCTCAGTCATTCACAAGCAAGGATGGGGCGAGGTTCACCACTTTGTCCACAACTGCGTGAGAAAATAGTTGAACAGTATAAGAACAACATTTCTCAAAGCAAAATTGCAAGGAATTTAGGGATTTCAGCATCTACGGCCCATAATATCATCAAAAGGTTCAGAGAATCTGGTGAAATCACTGCACGTGAGCGCCACGGCCGGAAACCGAGACTGACTGACCGTGACCTTCGATCCCTCAGACGGCACTGCCATAAAAACCAACATGAGTGTGTAAAGGATATCACCAAATGGGCTCAGGAAAACTTCAGAAAACCACTGTCAGTAAATACAGTTCATCACTACATCTGTAAGTGCGGGTTAAAACTCTACCATGCAAAGCAAAGGCCGTTTATGAACAACATCTAGAAACCCCGCCGGGTTCTTTGGGCCCGAGCTCATGTAAAATGGACTGATGCACAATGGTAAAGTGTTTGTGGTCTGATGAGTCCACTTTTCAAATTGTTTTTGGAAACACTGGATGTCATGTCCTCCGGACCAAAAAGGAAGCGGACCATCCGGACTGTTTTCAACGCAAAGTTCAAAAGCCAGCATCTGTGATGGTATTGGGGTGCATTAGTTCCCATGGCATGGGTGACTTACATTTCTGTGAAGGCAACATAAATGCTGAAAAGTACATACAGATTTTGGAGCAACATATGCTGCCAACCAAGCAACGTCTTTTTCATGGACACCCCCGCGTCACAAAAACTGAATTCTGTCTCACTTTTGCATCCACATCAAACTTAATGAACTGGCAGCATTTTTTTAACCCAAAATTTCTTATGGTCCTGTGACCTTTTAGTTCTTGGCCTTTTTAACATGTGAACCAATATAGTTTCAGTTTAAACATTCAAGAGCAGGTCTACATAAAGTGGGGTTTTAATTAAAGGGGGGTACTGCTTTTTTTTGGTCTATTTACTGTCGTATACCCTCATTTCAGACACTGTCCAAAATACTTTGTTTAAGTTGCTGCCTCTGTAAGACTCCACAAAACCCCTTCCCCATAATAGGTCAATTCTCTGAAGCTTGGTGTTGGGGCCCACCCAAAATCTGACCAGTTTCAGTAGTTCACAGAAAGATTCTGGGATTTATACAACCTATGAATACGTGGCAGTTTGAAAATCTGCACACATATAGTGTGAACATCCAGCACCAACACATTCAAACCAGGAAGTGTAGACTCGCTCACTCTACAGGATTCAGTGCTTTGCAAATGACTCCACTGACACTTAGAGCAAAAATAACTTCATTACAGTCAAAAAGGAAACTTTTATTGCTAACAAAAATGACAAATAAGTTAAGATACACATATAGAGGTGTGCAAAAGAAATCAGCTTAAAGGAGCTGAACCCACGGAAGAGACCATGCACATGAACATGTTGATCATTAGTTGTATGCATTTAAATAAAACCAACTTATCTTATTTTTTGTCTCATAATGTGGCTATGTTCACCTGTTATCAGTCACTTAGATTCAAATTAGAAATGAAATATACAATAGGCATATATCTTTTGAAATAATGTGAAGAGTTATCCAAGAACAATTAAAACCAGATAATATAGAATAAGAGTGTATGAGCTGTTTCTGAAGGGAAAGAGTCCCAACAAAATGGAGACGTAAAGAGACACAAGCACCAATTAGTGAGACTAGAATATTTCATCATTTTACACTCAGTACAGTAGCTGACCCACCCTCTCTGCCCACAGCTGCATCTGTAAACTGGTGACATGGTTGTGACTGAACCTATAGGAGATGACTGCAACATCTCTACTCTGCCTCTCTATTTCCGCCTGAAACAAGTTTTGGTCTCGCAGTACAGTTGCTTTTCTAGTCATGTGGCCCTCTATGCAGGGGCCCGTTCACAGGGCTGACCTAGGGTACACATGAAATATGATTGGCCACTTCAAAATGCAAAACCGCAGTTCATGATTTTCCACATTTGAGAGGAATCAGTTCATCAAAGATTGTAAGCAGACTCCTGCACAATTCACTTCAGATCCAAACTTAAATGAAAATATCAGAATACCAAAATGTAGTGGATTTGTGTGTTTTTGACAGCGTGCACCGATTTGTGACTTTGGACAAACATCATGCTCAGAACTCAGAGCTGTATGAGGCTTGGTGTTGGTAGCAAAGATAAGAAAAGATGTAGATATGGCATAAGGAGACAGACAGGGTTAACCTATGATATTCATTGTTTGTTATTATCATACATGGGTGCACAAATTCTTCTTGCAACCCCTGCTTGTTGGGCCACCACAGCAAAAATATTCTGGACACAGCCCAGCTTCAAGAACAGCATATAATTAAAAGATTGCTTGAATACAAACTGTGCAAGGAATGTTTGCCTTGTATATGCTCTTTACTTTTATAACCTGCACAGAATGGTGCTGTCTTTCAACCAGATTAAAATATAGATGAAGAGTATTCCTTTCTCTTTCATTAGGTAGCCCAGAGGAAAAAGTCTCTGCCTCGTGTTAATAATCTATCACAGTCATAACCTTCTTTGCATATTTAAGAGCTAAACTGTGATCAGCAAGAACAAGATAAACTGTTTTCACAACAGGGACATTCACTGTTTCAAGGTTCAGAAATTGTTTGTTTCCAGTGATTCAATAAAGATATTCACACCTTAGAACATTTCTTCTTCGGCAATCTGTTCTTGTGCAGTAAAACCGCCATATATTGACATTTTGTAGACCCAGAGAAAGCAGAATCAGCACTGTATGTCAGAAAAATGTGTTAAACATCAATGCCTGTGATGCTCCTGTCTGTCTCATCCAGTCGTAGAGGTGTGGGTGTGTAGGGCAGCAGTATGTTTGTATGTGTGTGTGTGTGTGTGTGTGTGTGTGTGTGTGAGTGTCTATCTCATGAGATGTTGAATGTAACAGGGCTAGCTGAGTAGGTCTGGCTTCAGGTTGATTCTCTGCAGGACGTCTTCAGGCATGCACAGAACAGGATTCACCGGCTTTATCTGTTCGTCTCCGAGGAGAGAGAGACCGGCGACTCCAAACAGAGTGTGGAAAGGATCCACCTGCAGGGACGGCATTGAAGGATGAGCAAGAATTACGCAGACAGTCTGTGTTTATAAAGATAAATCCTCCTCCGTATTCAATGACATGACAGCTTAATGAAAAGGAGACAGGTTTTCAGGGACAAGCTTGGTCTAATGCAGTTTCTTCACAGCAACATGATGTAACAGGATGTGTGTGACAACTCACCATGTCTCCTGGTCTATCGGCAAAACCTCCTGTCTCCTCATCCTGACAGGCAAGAATAAATGACCTCAGTTTGGCTTTGTCAATCCAGTGGATCCTGCCTATGATTTTCAATGATGCCAAAACCCACCATGAATAGCAAACGTCAGGAAGCTGAGTAAGACAGAGACAAGAAGAAAACAGTCAAGTGTTGTTACTAAATCATGAATTCTGATGTTTAAGTTATTTTTTGTTGTCATTTCTAAGGTAGAAAAAACAAAAATGCTACATTTGTCAAATGTTCTGGTACTACTCCAGTCATGGATTACATATCTATCTTTTTTATCCCAACTGTAAACACAGAAAAAATAAACCGTACCAGTGTAGCATTAGATTTTTGTACAAGCACAAACCTTCTCTGGTCGTCCATTAAGGCCTCCTGAAGGTAACTGTCTCTCGCAGAGCCACCAGCCCAGCAGGTCAGCGTTCACCTGGTGAAGCTGACCTGTGAGAGACAGGAAGCCTGTGCAGCAGTAAATCTGACATGGGAAAGAGGGTAAAAGTTTCCATTTGAAAAAGATTTTTGACACATGTTGCTGCTGCTTGAGTGAAGTGTAAATGTGACACCTCCTCTCTCCCAGAGAGAGAGAACATTTCATCCTGCAAGTGTCAACGTCCAGTGAGTGAGTCATGAGTCAGACTCACTCCTGAAAAAGACCAGGATGAATTTGATTTTCTTACTGCTTTGATGTGGATCCAGAACCTTAAATCTGAAAATCTTTACCATGACATTTTTATAAGGCTTGAAAATTTCTTTTTCTTTGGAGTGAAGAAATTCGTTCTGCCAGTTAAAGGTGTGATTTAACACCCCATTGTCTCACTCTCGTTGTCTCTGTGTGGCTCGGAGGTGTTGTGCAGGTGTAAGAGGTAGTAACAGAGTCGTCTTGGAGATAAAAAAGTTGTGTGTGGACAGATCTGAGTGTGTGTGTATGTGTATTCAGTGGACTCACCTGACCAGCATGAGACTCTGAACCAGGTCTGCAGCCAAAACCTCCATCAAAGTTCATACAGGACAAAACAAACTCTACAGCTTTGTCCACATTTATTGTGTCCATCTTGCCCTTCAAGGAAGAAGAGAAGAAAGAGTTATTCTCAAATCACAAAAACCTGAAGCATTGAATAAACACAGAATATGACATACATACCAGTAATGCAAGTGTGGCAACTGCACAGAAGGAAAATCTTGTGTCTATCTCTCCTGCAAAGACAAACAACTCACAGTTACAATATCAAATCCACAAAAGACAATACAGGTAATTTTTTTAGATTTGATATCTTCCAAATGTGTCACTTAGACAAAATTAATCATGCTCATGAAATATCTAACACCACAGCATAGAAAATTAAAAATCCTTGTATGTCTGAAAAAATATCAATACTTTTATATTTTGATGAATCACTGTCACTAAACATGATATTGCCATCCCAAATTGGATAATTTTCATCAGCTTCTTTAATAGTTGCTGTAAGGTTTATCAGTCATTCACTATATTGCTGCATTTAAAACATTTTACTGAAACAATTCAACAGAAAGCTTTGAGAACTAAAAAGCCTTCTTCTGAAAGCCATTGAAGCCAACAACAAAGTCTGTGTAAATCCTACTCACCCCATTTATCCCCTGCAAAAGAGCCGTCTTCCTGTTGCAGCCCTTTGATGTATTCTACCACTTTGTCAATATCAATCGCATCCATGCTGTCGTACAAACATAGGATCTGAGAAGGAGATTTTGAAATCTGTTAAAGATCCCCTAAAAAACAGATAACACCACATTCTTCAGCCAAATGGATATCACATTACCTCAAAAGACACACACAAGAGACTTTAAGGAAATCTTCAACATGGTGAAGGCTTTTCAAACATTTATGGGAGGTAAACTAAGGAGTGGAAACTGGGACTGTAAATCTGTCATTGACTGTTTTGAGTCACCTGAACAGCACTGAGGGTATAGAGGAGGTGGGGGTCGTGTCCAATGCTGGCGCTGACACCTCCACACTCATGCTGACACGCTTTGATAAAGTCTACGATTTCCTGCTGGTTCATTCGAGGAAGCTGAGCCATCAGGTCCATCACCGTCAGCCCCCAGTAGATGCCGCTCATCCTCAGGTACTCAGACAGAGTGTACTCCTGTACAAACACAAACAGCACATTTCAAAGAAGAGCACATGAGTATCTGGTTTACAGCCAAGATAGGAGAGATAGGATGTCCTGTCTGATTGATTCACTAACAAGACCATCAAGTTGATGTACGTAAAAGGAAGTTCCAGCACTTAATTTTTCAACAAAATAAAAGCTTGGGTTCATATGACATCAGAGTTATGGTAATAATAAAAAAAATCAATGTTTTTTTTTTTTTTTTAACAGACACCACTAATTAGATAGAGGGACTCTAAAATACACTTTAGAGTTAGTATTTTGTATTTTAGGTCACTCAAATGCTTAGGTGCTTTCTGCACCTAAAATATAATGTTGGTTACTTGAATCAGTTAAGGAAGACAGTTTATCACATGTTTCACTGCACATGAAAGTGTAATCTAGTGCCTGCATACCCCTCACAATCAGGCAAGAATGTTTTTTTGTTTCTGTGAAGTCTAATAAGTAACTGTATAAAACCTGAAGCTTTTTAAGGAAACTGTGAGACACTTTTTGAAGGTTGAAATATTTGTTTATCTTCATATTGTGGCTTTAAGTTAGTGAGAGGGATTGCCTCCCTTTTCTAGGTTTACTTGTTTCATCATACAATGTGTGAAAACATGATGATGAGCAAGAAAACAGTTGTAGATGGGATAAGTAGACACTATTGTTGCATTGGATTGGTCCTCATTCAGCTACAGTGACACTTGTAAAATCTAGCACATCTTTATTAGAGGATTTATGTCCAGTGCATAAATTTTCTGGATCAGAATCAGAGCCGCCTTTGTTGTCAAGTACTGTAAAGAGACATACGAGGAATTTGACTTGGATTTTAACTGTGCTCCCTCTGTACAAAGACAAGGATGAATAATCATTACATAACAAATATATAATTAAAAAGAGATTAAGTTATTAACAAATAAGAAACTTTTGTACATAAAGAAGAAAAATATGTACACATTTAAACTAATCAGTGCAATGAATGTGCAGTGCAAAGAAAATCCTTACCTATGCTTTACAATTAAATTGTGACTGTATTTAAAGGGACATGATTTGGCTTTTACTCACATAGTCATCTTTTTTGGAGCCGTAGGCAGCGATGTAGTCTGCATGTTTGTCCAGCAGCAAAGTGTCTGGAGCATCAGGTTTAATAATCACATCTTTCACTTGGGTCCCCTGATAACAAACACATCATAAGCTTTAAACATGACAGAAATTCTACAAGACAATGGGTCGTTATGAAAGAAATCTAATATCGACCATCCCAATATCAAATCGTGAAACAGATAAACTTAAACTAAGAAGTTTATTCTCTGTTGGGGGATGAATTGTTGACAGGTTGTGCTAACGGCGAGCTACATGCTAACGTTACACTTTGGTCGCTTAACGAGCTATTTTCACAGATTAACGACCTACAGTGAGTTTAATGGGAGAAGAATTGAAACCGGAATACCTTTCCTACCCTTTCAAAGTCATTATAATATGAAATAAACATTGTAACACATGTAATAATACGAGATTTACCATTGTGGGTGTTGTCGCATGACCAGAATTCTTCTTCGTCGGTTTTGTAAGGTGTTACGCTGAAAATCACGCTATCGCCCCCTGCTGCCCTGGGGTGAAAACCACAAAACAAATCCAGCACTTTTTGTCTTTGAATAATCAAAGAAAAGGGAGGTCAGTATAAAAACAAATGCATACATTTAAAATCTCTACACCCCTTCATCTCTGACTTATTTCCACTTGTGTTTTATGTAATTTTGTACTGATGCAGGCTTACTTTAATGCGGCTGTCATCTCTGAACAACACTTGAATACAAATATGTTTGGTCAGCCATCTTTAACAACCACAATCTCATGTGGGTAGTTAGCTATAATATTATGTTTTCTTAAGTACATAGTAGCCTGCCAAGAGACACATTTGAAGACCTTCAGTTTATTTCTTTTTTAACCTTAACTTTCTACTTCTCCGGTTGTTTTAATGTTTGGTTGAACCACCGGAGTGCATGAAAGTATGACAGGGATCTGTTTCAATACATCTCAGTATGAAGATACTTCTGAAAACTGTTACGCAATTAAAAATAAAAAATAAAAAAATCAATGGAGAGAATAGAATTTTATCCACCAGTTTGAGATTGCACTGTGTCTCTGTTGCAGGTTATCTGCAAAATTGGCAGAGTTTCAGTGAAATCAAATATTTCACATTCAGTACACGGTTTGACCATAGGGTTAGACACACATACACAAATTAGGCCAAGAAATAAAAGTAGGTCAGCATTACCATTCTTACCTCTGGTTATCTTGGTCAGTCTGTGCTGTTAGGTTTTTGAACCGACTGCCCTGGCTCTGCTCCCCTGCTGTTGGGTTTTAATTTATTTGTAGTACATCTTAAGGTCATGCCCCCGGATTAGTTCAATATTTATTATTTCTCTAGTTAATACCGCGGGGGACAAAGCAAAGCAAAGCAAGTATTTAACTTTCAAATGTAAAGACATAAGAACTTTACTGACCCTTTGAATGGGCTTTCTTTGGTAGCCTGCAGGGTAAATATGAACTCCTTCTGGTTTGAAACTCATTTAATTCTATTTAGCGAATCCAGCTGATAAAAACTACTGCAACATAATTTCAGCTGACTATATTTCCAACCTTTTATCACACCACTAATGACACACACCATGTTCTGTGATAGTTTGAACGAGATGATTCATTTATTTTATTTAGATGGACAATGTACAGACTTAAACTTGCCATGTGAATTACCATTATTTGGAGGGTCTCCCAGCACCAGCATCAGCTTTTTACATCTTAACATTCTGCTGTGTTGTAGCGCAAAGCTGATGCCTCTCTTTGTTGGGTTGTACTTCAGAGCTGGCAGTAACTGTTCAGAACCAAATCTCTAATTTAGATGAAAAACAATCTTCATACAACATGCAACTCAACAGCTATTGAACAAATCATTTGACACACTTTGCTAGTTTGCAAACACAGTCAAGAGAGAAAAGTCTTGCCAAAGATCAACATGAATTGTTCTTAGGTACCAGAAATTAGCACTGCATTCACAAAATTGTAATGATTGTAATCAAAAGTACATTTTTGAAGTTAGATTTCTTTCACAGGCAAAAGAAGTTAAAAGGGTCAGCCAAATAATGTGGTTTACGTTTCAGGGGTAAATTATCACACACTGGATCCAAATGTGCAGAGAATATCTTTTTACAGCTGTCAAACTCACAGTTGGAAAAAAAAAAAACTTTTGCATGTCAATAAACTTACGTTCACCATTATCATCAACTTTCCCCGTTAACAACTCCTTCAATATCAGATATAGTTTTACTTTACATGGATAATTGGTAAGCAGGGTAGCAAGCTGATAATAAATAAGTACAGAATATCCTGAAGTGATATATTTCACATTAAATCCAGGCAAGAGGAATGCCAAAATAAGGCAACAAGCTTGGAACTTAATTTGGAAAACTTTTGTTCAACTCTGGTGATCTTGTTGAGAAGTTCTGATCCTTCTTTTCTATTTCCTTTTTAAAATACAAGGCAGAATGAAGTGATGTTAAGTCAAGCAGCATTTCAGTACGATAAACTGAGTTTTAAAGGACCAGTGTGAAGGATTTAGCAGTACATATAATGAGGTTGCAGAATATTATTAAATCCTCCTCCACTTCAGTTTCCAACAGCATTGTTGTAGAAACATGGAAGGTGCTGTAGGAAGAAATGTCACTTCTCTGAAAATATCTTTCTAAATTCAACAAACTGGTCCTTTAAGTGACTAGATCTATGCCCAGATTAACACAAGTGTAAAAAAGTTACAGCAAAGTACATCTGAATGAGGAAAAGGCAGGTGAGAAGAGCTCATTTCCGGGCTCTTCCCAGGTGTTCTCGGGCAATGATGAGTCTCTGAATCTGAGCTGTGCCCTCGTAGATCTACAAAAGAAAATGCAAAAGAAGTCAGGAAAAAGAAGTCCTGCCAAAAATCTCTAAGTTGATAAAGTGCTCAAGTTTAACCACCCACCTGGTAGATCTTGGCGTCTCTCATCAGTTTCTCTACAGGGTAATCGCTGTTGAATCCATTTCCCCCAAACACCTGGACGGCATCAGTGGCCACCTGGTTGGCGATGTCTCCGGCAAAGGCCTTGGCGATGGAGGCATAGTAGGTGTTCCTGCGGCCCTGGTCCACTTCCCAGGCAGCCCTCTGGTACGCCATCCTGGCTAGCTCCACCTTCATCGCCATCTCAGCCAGGAGGAAGGACACAGCCTGATGCTGTGGAGCAGGAGCAGACAGATGAGCACAAGTCAGCTCAAGACTCTTAGGGTATAACAGAAAAGTGTCTCAGATAGGAGTTTGTTGAAAGTAAAAGGGAGCTAGTTAAATGTTTGCATCAAAGTTTGTCTCAATTTTGGTGTCTCCTGTGACTTAAGTACTCCCTTCGGATTTTGTTGTGCACATGTTATGTGCGTTTCTGAAATGGTTTCAAACCTTTAAAAATAGCAATAAAAGACCTCTATTCTTGTTATGCATCTAACTAAAAGCATGTTTTATTGTCAGCTAAAACTGCTCACAGGAGCTGTTGCCTCCAGCACAAAGCTTCAGGTCTGTGTGTCTGAGCTACATGCCAAAAAGAGCAGCCAGTGTGCCTCAAGTGTGCTGTCAATGTATCTTTAGTAGAGAATGCTCTGTTTGCATCACTGTTACACGACTCTGCATTATGAGTTTTACTTCTTGTTTTTGAATACCCTCTGAAATGCTTTTTCATTCCGTAGCTGTTAAGAGAGTTTTATACATGTAGTTATTACCAGTGACAAAACCACTCCTCTCATCACTGAGTGTGCTGAGTTACAAGTGTTTATTTGTGCTTCAAGACAAAACTGCTGTTGAACAACTAGAAAGTTCAGTTTTTCTTTTCAAGGACGTAGTTTGCTCAACGACTGCAATGCTGCTCTACTATGCTGTCTTAAAAGCAGCAACCAAACAAACCACACTCATGGTAGCTTTAAGGCCAGTGAAACACAGACTGGTTGTTGCACATATTTCCACATCTCTGCCTTTTTGAGCAGCCAGCAGTATATTTGGCTTTTCTGGATCACTGTACTGTAAGCTGATCTGGTGTTGCAAAAAGTCACATGACTTGCACACTAAACCAAACCCTTTTGACTTGGGAAGCCACGTTGTCCTCTGCTGTCACAAATGCAGCAAACAAACTCATTCACAGACACTTCAGCCATTTCATCTTGAAACAAAACTCCAGCCTCTGACGGAAAAGTTTTTCCAAATCATCTAAAATCTCACAGCACAAACTGACCTCAGCAATGACTTTGCCAAAGGTCTTCCTCTCCATAGCGTAGTTTGTAGCTTCATCAAGTGCTCTCTGTGCAAGGCCTGTAGCTCCTGCTGCAACCTGTAATGCATCAATGTTGTTAGTTAAAGTCAATCACACAGATCTTACATGACAAAGAAAAGTAAACATTTCATTCACACTGTTTAGGAGCTGACATAGTTCAGCTTTATTTATGAAACTGCAATTAAACTTGAACTTCTTTTAGAACATTTTAAAAGAGGTTAAGCTCCAAATTTTTTTTTCATACAAAATACAGTCTGACAGATGACAAGAAAAACCCACCCAGTTTCTTTGTGTCTACGGTAAAACTTGTGATACCACGTGTTTATGTAACCTGCATTACTCCAGTCAGAAGACTTACTGGTGGCCTGGTGCTGTCAAAAGCGCCCATTGCAATTTTAAAGCCAGCTCCCTCTGTAATCAGGACGTTTTCTTTTGGTATTCTCACATCCTCAAAGGTGATGCCTCTGGTGTCTGAGCACCTCTGTCCCATGTTCATCTCCTGCAAGCACACAAGTGGGATAAGTGGGATAAGATGACCTTGAAAAGTTCCAACAAGATTCCTGTCACTGAATTTTTCCTCAAGCAACTGACAATATTTCTGAAATTTCTTCATTTCACTTCAGTAACTGATCTCAAAGCCTTTCTAGTATTTCAGATATGAAGCCAACAACAATCCCACTTCGGCCTACTTGGAAGATAGTCACTGCTGAGGTTTTTGAGCAAAAAACACAACAACAAAAAAATTCAGTCTCAACTTACCTTCCTGCCAATGGTTATTCCTGGAGTGTCTGCATCCAAAATGAAGCCTGTGAAAGCTTTGCCAGTTGGGCATTTGGGGTCTAAGTTAGTGCGGGCGAGGAGGAAGTACCTGAGAATGTGACAAACACATACATGTTCAAATGAAATACAGAAACAAAATGTCTGTTTTTGAAAAGCAGCAATTCTACAATATTCTTTGATTAGTCATTAGGGTAAATCGAACTCAAGCAAACAGTTTGCTTCAAAAAGATAACAATATTGATTGTCTTGTTCAGAAACGGCAGATGAGACACTAAAACCTCTTTCTTGATGCTTAATTCAGTCAACAATTAAAGATTATACCATAACATAACACAGACTCCTGGAAGCAAGACATTGATTGATTAAGTTTATAAATCTTTTTTGTTGACAGTTGTCAAATTATATTTTCAGTAAAACTTGAGGTGTTGACTCATCAAAAGTATCATTTAACTGTGATTACATGTCCATAAAGAGGAAATGACGTTATCTGGCACAAGAGTGCAGAAGTGGCTACACACCAGTTAGCTTTTCCACCATTGGTGATCCACATCTTCTGTCCATTAACAATGTACTCATCTCCCATCTTTACAGCTTTGGTCTTAAGGCCGGCCACGTCAGAGCCTGCACCAGGTTCTGTGACGCAGTACGCCTGCACAAAAACATAGCACACACACACAAGTTAATGTTGTCTAATCTGATGCAAGGTGAAGCAGTCTTTTATGCTCATCATTGAGTAGCACTTCAACAGCCTCAGTCTTTCTGTCAGCACTGCAGCAATGGGATATACAATTTTTCTTATCAAGCAGAATTACTATAAATGCATCGTGAAATACTTTTTATGCTGAATGACCTTTAAAACTGAAATACTTACACACATGAGGGGCTCTTCAACCAATCTCCCCAAGTATTTTGTCTTCTGTGCCTCATTGCCAGCTAAAATAACTGGCATGGCCTGAAGGGGAAAAAAATACATTTTTAACTGAACTTCCAGCACACACATTTATTATTGTCTGACAAAACATAGAAACCAAAACAAAACACTTAATGAACAATAACCTTGACTAAATGTAATTCCCTTGAGTATCTATGAAATGAAGATGCAAATCCTTGAAGCTAAAGAGGCACCGATGTCTCATCAGAAAATCTTGCAAACCAAAACTCACCCCCAGAGAGTTTGCCTCAATAGCCGTCTGAACTCCTGTGCAGGCATAAGCCATTTCTTCTGTGATGAGGCAGTTATCAAAGGCTGACAGGCCGATTCCACCTAAATGCAAGAAAAGGTTTCAAAAATAAGAGGGTTTCTTTAGCACAGACTTTTGAAAATACGTTGAAATTCAGGCCAAATCTTTCTTTATAAATACGTATGTATATATAATTTATTTTAATAGTCATGAAATACAGCAGGTAATTCTGATATGGTAAAAACAACAACACACCATATTCTTGTGGGATGTGTCCATTCATCAGCCCGAGCTCCCATGCTTTCTTGATTAGGGGGACAGGGTACTGTAGAAATGACAGAAAAATTGACAATTAACATAAAAAAACCCTCTGCTTTGCAGCAAGGAAAGGAAATCAGAGAAAAACGTTTTGATGAAAGTTAGAACATTAGACTTAAAAAATCCAACTTTTAAAAACCTAGTGAGACTCATAGATTATGATCACTTCTGACTAAAACAAAATATGCAGCATGTATGCAAAACATGTCCAGAGGTGCAATGCTGGCAGCAATGATTAGACAACTCTATGTATCCACACAACACGCCTGAAGCAAAAATAGATTTCCCTCAGGAGGAATAAGGATTCATCAAACAGACCTGTGCAATTCTAGTGCAATATTTACTTGCACCACAGTGTTTATATTTGTTACACCAAAGGTGTTCAGTGAGCAAACGATAAGTCCACCTTTGCTTGACCTAAAAATATTAGCAGTTCATCTCAGTCACATTTGTGTGCGAAAGTGGAGCAAACTACACAGAGATGCAGAACTCTGAGGACATTTCTGTGCTTGAACATCATTAGAGCAATCAGTTGTGTGAATGAGACCACAGGTGCAGATGGAGCAAATGGTGGGGTGAACATTTTTGGGTGCTTTAAATCGTCTCAATCCATCCTCAGTGAATCCTCTTGAATGTCCAGGATGTGTCCAGGATATGATCTCAAATGTCAACTCACTGCAGCTGAGTCTTTGGCGCTCACTCACCTCTCCAGTCTTGTCATATTCAGGTGCGAGAGGGACGACCTCCTCACGTGCAAACTTCCTTGCCAACTGCTGGAACTCTTTTTGCTGCTCCGTCAGCTCTGTGGATTAAATTGGAAAGACCAATGAAAATATTCCTCTGCATGCTTCATATACTGGAGTTATAATATTCTTGAAGTCTGCATCACAACATGTTCATTCTATACATGAGTAAAAGCTACACTTTCTCATTATTTTAATCATCATTTCCACCATATCAACTTCTATCGTACAAATTGAGAACAGAATTTACAGTGCTGGTTCTGTGTTTACCTCTAACTCTCGTGGGGCTCCCGCAATCTTGAGTTAGTAAAATTATGTTTGTATTTTCTAAGCGTCTGTCCTTTTTGTACAAATAACCTCAAAGGAAGTGAGGGTTGAATAAACACAAGATTACTTCACTCAGGAAAGACTTTGTCAAATTTAGCGTCTCATAGCACCTTCATCTAGACCTGAGACCACTTAAACAAAAACAACCAACTTTAGCTTAATATTGGAAACATAATTACAATAACAAGGATGGGGTTTGTGCTGTACTCACCAAATGAGAAGCCTTGTGATGATGCATGGCTGCTGTGAGGTGCTGCGGCACTGGCTGCAGCAGCACTGGAGCTCTGCAAACGGATTCCAGCCCGCACACTGACTCTGAGCACCTTTTGGAACAGAAAAATTACCAACATTAATTAAAAACAGGTCAAACAGAAGACCTCAGACTCACTGTAAAACCTACCCACTAACAGATACAAGTAAAGTAAATCAAGCCAACCTAAACAAGCAAAGTTCAGGTTTTATGCTAAACATTATCTAGTCCCTGTTGAACATTTGCTGCAGTTCTCGTTACAGATTCTCTTCGATTTCTCAATGATACTTTTATCACCTGGTCATAAACATCTGTCCTCATCTAATTTGAAAAGTTAACCCAATTCTGTTTTAAGTGACACACGGTTTATGTGAAGAAACTGCAAACACCGGCCCTTTTTCTGTGTTTACAACACACAAAACACACAGTAAGAAGAAGTATGAAAGTCTGAAACAAAAGACATAAGAATAATTTAAGAAATGTCCAAAGTGATCTCAGTGATTCTTTTTCATTATTTAAAATATAATACAGTTAACTTGTGCCATATATCTTAACCCATAACATTTCTTTTAAGCCAGCGCTCAAACATTGTTCACTGTAGTAAAAACATAGCTGTGCAGGTCACAATTAGGATTGGTCCCTATGAATGTCACAAAGGTTTTCAAGGGTTTCATCATCCTATGGAAAAAGGAAAGCTGCAGTATTCATTTTTGGACTAATTTTTATAATTTATGTTGGATGCACTCAACTATCCCTCCTCACAGTAAGACTGCAGTATCCAAAGAGAGTCCAAATACTGTACGCGACTAATATGGAAACCACAGGGTCTGGCATTAAGGTTCTTACCCCTCAAGGCAAGTGCCTCCAAAATCTACTTGCCCCATTTGAATTTCTACCTGCCCTGTCAAGGAGGTACTTTTTCTCTCTGTCAAGTGCATAGATTTTGCTCATAATGTACTGAAAACTAAAATCTATAACCTGTCGGCTGTGGAAAGCAACACACAATGCTTATTTCTTATGAAAACTGTATTTATTAGCCATGTTAGCCCCCTGAGAAATAATAATCAACTTTGAAGAGATCAGTGAAATGTGCAGAACCGCAGCAGATTAATTTCTGGAGAAATTCAAGCCAGGGAATTTCCATCTTAAGTAAAAGCTTTAGTCTGTTAGTCTTGTATTTTTGATATGAAGAAAAAGTATGGACTCACATAATTTATCTTCTGATACTTGTAATGTGCCAATAATATTGTGCACCCCTGTTAAACTCAACCTTCTACAACAAGATATTGTCAGGAATGAGCTGCTTTAAAAACATGTGTTCAAATACAATTGAATGTCACCTTTTTAGAAAGGCACCAAAAATAAAACAACTACTTATTTATCTCTACTGAATGATAACAAATATATAGAGTTATAGAGAGTATAGAGAATAGGTAATTAGCTTATTTGATAAATATTTTTCCATAAGTAAAAAAGCAACATAGGTTCTTATTAATGATATTTTTGGTGGCAAAAACGCTTCATATTTTACTGACAACTGTAAGACAAAAGTCGACTAAACATACGGTTTGACAGACAGTATTTACTTTGATCAATATGAATAACTTCTATTGTCTTTTCAAGTTCAAATGTGTCTCAAAGATAAGAAAATGTTGGTCATTGATCACGCAAATGTTTACAAAAGTCGGGTGCCGGGTGGGGTCAAAAAGGGGAGATTCGGTCAGTGTATTCCTTTCCAGGTCAGCGGTAACATACTTTTTTAACCGTAATGTACATTGATACACTGATACAGCAAAAAGATCTAGGGGCACCAATCTGCATTAACTATAATGTATTGTTTTCTATGAGTTTTACGAATTAAGTGTCATGACGTGTAATATAAAGTGTATTTGAGGACCGTTGAACGAACGTTAGCCTGTGGCGCAGCTTTCACTCGCGGACGGAAAATGTAGGTCGGAAAAACAACAAGCTCTCAAGAATCATCACCATCAGCTTTATCTGCTAACACTTATTGCGATTAATTCATAAATAGACGTTGTAATCACGCTTACCTTGTTGAACAGCATTGTTATAAACACCGAGCACAGACAAGCCGCATAAACACTCCTAACACAAAACCTTTGTCCCAGATATTAATATCCGCCCTCTGAGCCAATCACAGTGCAGCGTTCTGGTCACATGTCACGTCTTGGGCTCCTGAAAATGACTTTTCCCCCAGTTTGTTACCCAACATAACCTCTGCGTTTCATAATGGAGAATTTGCATGATACCGATAACTAACTATTCTTAACGATAATGATGAAACTTATCATTTAACATTTACCGTCCATTATTCAGCCATTTATCAACATAACTAACGACAGAAAGATCCTCACATTAATGAGGCAGGGGTATATTTCAGAAATAGTTACATGAAATACAGAAGCTATTGGTATTATGTTGTATACCATTAGATGGCGCTGTTTTTTCTTCTTTGCCAAGCCAAACTACCAAATTATAGCAGGTTAGGTTAGTCTAGACTGGAGGACAGTACTGGTGTTTGCAAGCACTGATTGTCACAATTAGTTTGTTTGTAATTTTTGAAAGATATCGTGTCAATAAAATGTTATTTCTTCCCCCATTTTTTCTAGCATAAATTTTTCTAATACTACCATGACTTGTTTATGTATTTATTTTATTTTATTTCTTTATTTAGGATCATAAAATGACAGTACTCGTATGTTACATTATGCATTTTACATTTATAATCTGATCCACATTTTTATTTTATACAATTTTACACATCAAAATACCAAATATATAGGCTAGAACATGGGGTGTGTATATAACAGTACAAAAATTAACAATGATTTTTTCCCCCCCTTTTTTCTTAAACAAAAGTTCGTCATTTCAGGGAAGAATTGTTATTCTACCTCTTCAAGATTCTCAAATTTCCTGTTCTGGAGCCTAAAAGAAAAAAGTTATTCTTTCCATAGCTTTTTTATTTCAATTACTCTGTATAATCTAACATCACTTTGTCTTATGTAACGTCACAACGTTTGTTATAAATCGGCACTATATAAATAAAGATTGATTGAGTCAGAAATTGAGTATTTTTGTGAGGCAGGCTACAGCCAGCAGATGGAGTCAGACCCTCTTTCATGATGCCTGTCCCTGCAGCTGTCCTGGGATGATGCAGATTAGAGATGCTCAAGCTAAGTGTCACAGATCTGTGCTGCTAACTTTAGCAATTTCATGTCCAATCTTTTTTTATTTTTATTCAATGCAAAATAAGATTACCTGGTAGCCAAGACAGTATCATGCAAGGGAACTCAATGTTGGTTTATCTTTCATCGCTTATACAAATGGAACAAAAAGCAAATTTATTTGGGGATGAACAGTACAGAAGTCAGCTGTAGTCTCACATTTTGCCTCATTTTTTTGAAAACCACTTAATAGCATGAAACAGACAGAGAAAAGTACTTGTAGAAAAACTATTATCCTACATTGTAAATAACCTAGAAAATTTACTTCTTGATTTCCCATGGACGATGGGTTTATGGACCTGATAACTTGATTGTTGGTCAGGTTAACAGCTTGATAGTTTCTTAAATAATGACATCAAAATGAGGTCTTACCACAAGGGATACTTCTAGTCAAATGACAATGAGCACCATTTCAGCCTTTTAAGTGAAATCCAGTAGAATAGTAACAAAATCTTTAATGATACCTGCAGAGATTCCGTATCTTAAATTCTTGTGCCTGGAAAAAGACCTATCCCAGTTGATGCACCTTAGACTCATACATTTTATGCTCAGCCTAACCTCAGGATGCTAAGCTCTTGTACCAGGATTCACGTCAAATTGAGAAAATAAAGTAAAACAAAAGCAGATGGTTTTGGGACCATTGGATTTTATTGACGTATCAAACAGTTGTATAGCATCTATTTGCCTTTTTTGGCCTTGATCTTCCTCAGGTAGAACTCAAGCTCTTTGCCCTCCAGGAGGTAGCCGTCCGCCCTGCCACACTGGCCGGGTCTGGAGGCGATGCAAGCTGTAAGAGACAAAGGAGAAACTTGGTCAGTGTAGAAACTCTCAGAGCACACAAGACTTTGGTGTTACAATGGATTCATTTCAGGACACACTCGTGGCCAGTTCTTGTGTTGAGACATGATACAGGTAATACCACCTGCTGACAGATTTTATTTCTACCATCCTGGTTGAGTTCAAATGTTTTGGGGTTTGTTTGTTTTTTTCAACCCTGCCATAGATTTCAGCAAAGCGTGATAAGTCTTTCTCAGAGTCTTCATTATCACCACCTTCATTCAGTAGCAGAACTGGACAAAGTTCTCTTCATGGAAAGACATTCACATTAGCCTGCACGCTTAGCAGCAGGTGTCAAAAAAAGGCCTTTATGTAGTCAACTGTAATCTTTCACTTTCAACTTCAGTCATTGACACTTTAGCATCAGACTCCAGAGAAAAAAAAAGCAAGTTGCAGACAAACTACCAAAGACGCAGTTCTGCTGTCATTTCAGACAGAAGTAAGTCTTCTAAATTCTTATTGATATTACACAGGCTACTGATTAGCATAGAACTAAGTTTTATCAACCCAAGAGTAAGTTTTCAACACATGACAATTTGTTTGATCTGACTACAAGGCCAAGCTAACTTTTGTCTGGTTCCAAGAGCTGAAGAAGCCACAACTTTGAAAATCTGTAACACACTGCCAGAGCTGTTTTTTTTCCCCAACTGTATGTTTTGGAGGATTTGATGACTTTCAGGGAGTTGCCAACCAGTGACTGCTTGTCTCTAAGGTGATGCAGATGCACACTACACTTCAACATGTACACCTGTGGAGACTCACCAAGCAGTTTTCCCTGCTGGAACTGCTCCTCTAAGAGGGTGCTGATCTTTGCCGTCTTCTTGCGTTCATCATATTTCTTCTGGGTCTTCTTTGACCTCTTCTTGTTCAGGACCTCCTCCTCCTCAGGAGTCTGCAAAAGACGAGGATAAATTTATATTTCAGGGTATGAACAATGAAGCTCACCACCTGGCCAAAAGCACATCATTTCAATGTAAAAACAAGGCTGGAGTAGATGACAAGTCTTTCTCAGAGTCTTCATTATCACCACTTTCATTCAGTAGCAGAACTGGACAAAGTTATCTTCATGGAAAGACTTGCACCTGTCAGACATCACTTAATTGTGCAGGGGTTAAGAAAAGAATTCGCTATTGATTTTTTTGTTCTGATACATTCTTTTAAATTACAATTATAAAATATCACTGGGTATCTTCTTATTTTAAACATACATGGCCCAATTATACCCAGCAAATTTAAAAACTGTTAAACAGTGTTGCAGAAGTTTGTAATATCTTGAACAAGAATTTAGAAAGTAATCCATCTTGTCAAAGTGTTCAAATGTAAAAAAAGTGGAGGATTTCAACCACTACACAGGAGGCCATTTAACCATCACTGGCTTTTAAAACATCCTGAATCAAGCCATTCTAGCTGCCACTTTCAGCTGATCATAAGATCTAGATACACACTGGTAAAATCATTTCAACATACCAGCTTGGCTCCCTTCTTGCGTCCCAGAGGAGTGGCGTAGTGAGCCTCATACCACTGCCTGTAAGGAAGGCTGTCGACAAGGACGATGCAGTTCTTCACCAGGGTCTTGGTTCTGACAAGCTCGTTGTTTGAGGCATTGTAGACCACATCGATGATTCTGGTCTTGCGTGTGCAGCCTGTGTGAGGAGAAAAACGTGTCATCACCTCGAAATAACCTCATTTCAACAAAAAAGATTTGTGGATGATACTTCTAAGAACATGTCAGTGTAGAAAACAGGTCTTTCTCAGAGTCTCAACTGTCATCACTTGCATTCAGTAGCAGAACTGGACAAAGTTATCTTCATGGAAAGATGCAAACAGTGGAAAGGGCTCAAAATGTCCTTTAAAAGTATTGGGTCAAACTTACACTCAGAGCCCCATGAGAAGTTTCCAACATCCAGCCTCAGAGCACGATACTTCTTGTTGCCACCACGGACCCTCACTGTGTGGATCCGACGAGGTCCGATCTGAAGAGAAATAGATTTCAAATCAGTGATGCTTTGCAGAATAGAAGCGGTGCTATGAGGAATTTTTGCAGCGTGTCAGTGTAACTATGACAATCCTAACATTGGTAAGCCCCAAGCTTTTGAACCAAGACGGCTCAAAAAAAGACCTACCTAAGGTAAAGTTTTCGTCATCCACGTTGTAACACTGGGATTCTCAATGAAACAAACCAATGTCTTTATTTACCTTTGTGTTTGCAGGAGGACGTCCAAGCTCATACTTCCTCTTCTTGTGGTAGGGCTTGCGTTTACCGCCGGTCTTGCGGCGTTTATGCCAGTTATCCCTTGAGATACCTGAAAGAATGTAAACAGAACAATACGTTATCCACTGAAACCTCAAGTAACAGATATTATATTGCACAATGATTAATGCTTGAGCAATCAGTTCTCCAAGGTAGGTTGTCCGCAGTTTAATTCGGATTCCGCATAAAAAGATTCATCATTTCACTCAAGCAGTTTTTGGATCCCAGCATGGCCTCAAATTGAAATAAGGAAAAAAATCTGTGCGTTTCCTGTATAAACTTAAAGTCAAGTCATCTACTGACCATTTCAACCCTCAAACTAAGATTTGCTTCATGAGGAATTTACTATTCTTTCAAGGAAACCTCTCCACAGCTTTAAGTTCTTCTTTGAACAATCTGAAGTACAAGCATGCTACAGAACACACATTACTACAAGCTATAAAACTATGGTCCAACGTGTACCACAACACTGCTACCTGGATCTAAACAGGATCAGGTTAGATTCAACTTCACAATGACTGCACTAAACCTTCAACTTCCTTCATAAAGCCTGCATTTTTCCTGAGGTTTTAACTCAAGAGTGTCAACGCTGCAGCATGACCATCCTCTCTGCTAATGCTAACATTATCTCTAGATCAAGCTTTCTCTTCTGGATACGCATTTAACTTCAAATAATTCACTTGTCACCAACACAGAATTAGAATAATGAGCTATACATCCTTGAAACATCAAATTGTGATATTGTAAATCACACTTTAGCATCAGCAGCTAACTCCATGGCCCATGAGAGCAGCCATCTTGGAGCACATCTGACATCCCTTCAAAATTAGTTAATTTTCTCATGACAATCTCACCATAGACAAAAAAGTTAGAGATATATAGTTATAAAAAGTATTAAGCTTCAATTTGGCAGACCATTATTGGAATATTTCCTCTTTAACACTTAAGATGAACAAGGATTCTCCCTCCGACCCGAGCATGAAAACACGTACCCATTCTCAGGCGCCGGCTAGAAAGAGGACTCGCAAAGGCTCATGGGGAGGTTTGAGCCTAAATGTTCTCGCGAGAATTCACAGACTAAGGAACTGAGATATCGCGGGTTCGGCGGATGGGTTCATATGAGAGTGAAGATAAATATTTATATACCTAAATTGTTTCGCACACTGCCTTATTCTTGACAAATGTATTCCTTTCATGGTAAAACATAACTGCAGAAAAGTACCGGCCAATCTCTTTAATACCGCTTCAATAGATTTAAATTAAGAAGTTATTAAACGTTATTTTTTGATGGTTTTAGAAAACTATGAAAATATAATCTAACCTGCAAAAGCCAGTTTCTGCTAGTTAAAATGATAAAATGCAAAACTGGATTAGGTGAGACATTTTTGCCCATATTAGGTCGAAATTTTGAGACTAAAAATTCAAATGAATGGAATAAAGGGTAAAATTTTGACTCTTTATCTCGCTAATTTCGTTTAAATCATCTCAAAATTTGGATTTTTTTTTAAACTGAGAAAATACTTTTTCATAATTTTGAATTTATCTTAAAATTTTAACTTCATTGTCAGAAAAGTCTGGGTTCTTTAATTCAGAAATTTGGCTTGTCTTAGAATTTTACTTTTAATTTCAGGAATTTGACTGACGTCCCTCATATTTTAACTTAATATCGGCTTTCAGTTTCTATTTCTTTTTTAAAATTGCTGGTCATTGGCTTTCAGACTGACCAATTAACAACTTTTAGAAAACATTTCATCAGAAGAAAAAAAAACAATACAAAAATACACAATAATCTAATTTTCACAAGGAAAAAGCTACTCGGATAATATCTTCTAGCAGACATCTTGAATGTAAGTTTCTTATCTACAAGTTTTTTTTATCTATGTTTTGTTACTGGTTTCATAGTTAACCAATACTTCTTAAAGTTTAGAGTGATTTTCCTCAGCCAGTCCCTAACCTTTACTGTTACATACATGTATAGCAGCAACAAATTAAGCCTTTCAGCTCAAATAAAATGTATTAAAAGGAATCCAAGCAATATCAAAAGAAAAAACACATTTCTTTCCACATTCCCATAAATTCTTTATTATATACAGCAAGGATTAATTGGCCGTTGTATAGATATGTTGATAAACTTGGCAAGCTCTGAATTTAACAGTGATTTGTGAAGGGTGAAGTTTGTTCAGTGAGGCTCTGGAGATCACTCTTCCCATGGGCTCATATCTGTGTCAATGGCCACACAGTTGTAAGCAGCATAACGCAGTTTCTCCTCACAAACTTTTGCACTGTGAAAATAAAAACAGTGAAATGAAGGGATTTAAGTCAACAAATGCAAAATATTTTCCACAAAATCAATTATTTGAAACTTAGTCCACAAGTGCTTATATAGAAATATCATACCAAACAGAACAATATTTTAGAAGGTACCTTTGAATGTACAGTAACAAACTCTGCATTTATAAAACAGAACATAAGTTCTACCTTGGGTAGTTGGGTAGGTAAAGAGTGCTGGAACACGTGGAGGACTGAGGGAGTGCATCAGTTGTTTCGGAACTAAATTAGAAAACAGACGTCATTTCAATCAGGGAAATAAGGTGCACTACATTAAATTATAAGTTCACCACGTGCTTCAATTCAGAACCAAAGAATAACATCCCCACAATCTTTAAACCCTTAAAATTCAAGAGATGTCACACTCACCCTTGTTTGTCAGGGAAGACATATATTGGTGCAGGAAGACGACTTCTACCCGTTACGAACCTCAGGAACCTGCTGCGATCCTCTGAAAACAGCATTTGAAAGCCTTTTCAGTATTGTGTGCTCTATTTAAGTAAGTATTAAATGTTTTAGAAGACAATGTGTTGTATAAACAGTAAACTGACCATTGGTGAAGTTTGTCAGTGCCTCCCATAAGTATTGCACTCTGACATCACTTTGCTCCAGGTCCTCATAGCGTGCTGGAGGGAGGACAGAAATAACAAAGAATATTAAATGATATACAGAAGAGTAAAGCCTTTCATAAATTTCCTTATAGTCAGCCTGACCAAACATTTGATTCCATCAATTTTAAATTTAGGTTTGCCTTAACATTTCATATGAAAACCTCTCCTTATTGGTGACAGACTCCAAGATGACACTTACTGAGACGCTTCAGAGCTTCCACTGTGATCTCAGGATCCCCACACACTTTTTTCTCCACCTCCTGCCAGGTGAGCAGATCCAATACAGCCTGAGGAACCACCTTCAGTAGCCCCGCCTGCATGGCTGCTATCTGTAACACACAAAGATAAAATCAGACAACTGTAAGCATGACTGGTTAAAGCTCTCTCCATGTCATAATATCAAGGGTTCATACCAAAGAATAAATCAAGCTTACCCAAAGTTATTCTGATTACGCCTGAGTTAAGAATGCATCTTCTCACCTGCTGTTTGCTCTCCTCTAGGCGAGCCCTCTGCACCAGGTGGACAAACTCGCTGCGGTCCTCGTAGCGAACAGCAACATTGCTGCCGCCGGGGATGAGGTCGACCATTTGGCCGTCGCTCAGCAGGGTAGTGTAGACCAGCTCCTCACCAAACCTGAACTCAAACGTCTCCTGGTCCATGTTCTCAATGGCCTCCAGCAGGTTCACCTGGGGACACACACATATTTAATATGAGACTATAAGAGGGGGGTGAAGGGTTTGATTATAAGAATTAGGAAGATAAGAAGCTGGTGCATACTGATAACGCCATATGTTCCATTCACAGTGCCACAGAATAGAATTGACTCATTATTTTAGTAAATTTTAATCAGTTCAAACGAACAAAAATACAACAAGTTTTAATTAATCCATGGAATAATTCTAGGGTTCAGCATGCTGTATGAGTCTGAAATTCAGTCTGCAAAGCCTCCTCTTCAGTTACTTCAATTTGCATTGATTTGATTATTGGTGAAGTAGTTTGAATTTCCTCACCAGCACAGAATCTACAGCAGGGAAATCTTTACTCCAGCTGACAGCCTCTCCTGTCAGCTGCTTCCACACCAGCCCAGGCAGAGCAAGGACCTACGAAACCAAACACAGGAGACATCAGAAATCAGGTCTTGACCTACTCCTGCTTTTCAGTGGTGTTTAAGTTAATTCTGTGCAAGCAGAGAGTCAGCATCACTCACCAAGAAGTCTTTTCCCCTGAGAGCAGCTCCCATGAGCTGACCAATCCACTCGTATTTGTGAAACTCTTTACAGGACGGGTTGGGGACGTAATAATCTCTGGCCTCTAATGAGCCCTGACAGACAAGAGCGAGACAAAGGGTAAACAAAAACAAAAAGGTGTAGCTTCAACCAGACTGTTTCAGGACGTGTTCAGTTTATGTTTACCTGGTTGGACGTACGGCTGAAGAATGGCAGAGGCATGGGACACTCAGCAGAGCTTGGGCAGAGCTCCTCAGACAACAGACGGTCCGACAGGGCTTTAGGTGGAGGGACTAGTTACTAAGGAAGACGTTACTTGAATGTAAGGGTGGTGACTAGTATAGCTCGGCCGGTGGACATTAGATTTCAGAAGAGTTTAAACAGTCTACCGAAGTCTGGAAGTATTTGGACGTTTTCTTTCTCCTTTTGATTTGTTGTATTGGTTTATGTGAAACTCATTAGTTTGGCTGAGAAGAAGTGATTTCATCACTCTGAGAGAATGTTTCGTACCTGATTGAGGACTGCGTTCTTGCAGCTGGGGTCCAGAGATGGGTTGTCTCTGTGCTCCATGGCCAGACGTCGGTTAATGTAGAGTCGGGGCATGAAGTTTGGCTTGCTGGTCTCAGAGTCTTTCAGACACTGTGTGATGAGGGCTGAGCGACGTTTGGACAGCAGTAGGAACTGTTTTATGGTCTATGGAGAAAATAATGTTGAGTCTTACTAGATTTGAACGTTGGGTGTTCTATGAACTGCAGAAATGAACTTCATTGAACTTTAATGTCAGTAGTGTTTGTGTAAAATTACTTTGATCTGGTTGAAGGTGCCCAGGCTGTAGTCCCAGGCTGGTACCAAGTGTGGGAGCACACAGTCCAGGAGAGAGATAAACCTGCAGATGAACAGTGCATTGTTGATCTCTAAATGGTTGAAATGTGATTGTAAACACACTGGTGGTTGATCAGTTAACAGTTTTCAACACATCCCTGAAACCTTGATCTGTACCATGTACACTTCCTCTGATTTTGCAAAAAGAACACATAAATTCTATGAGAAATGAAAACAATCTTTCTTTCTTTATCTTTCTGTAATCATGAGAACCCGGACACAAAGATGAGACAAACCTCTGGATGATCAGCGCTCTGCGGTACAGGACATCAGGTGTGTTACCCTGCAGACGAGGGTATCGCACCAAGTTAGTGGACTGGAAAACATCAGCGTTCAGACCCAGGTCTCTCTCACAGGATGACTTGATCTTCAGGCCTCGTATCCGGACGTCTATTCCCTCATCTGTTGCATCACCAATAGAGAATAAAAGTAGCTTGTTTGTGTTAGTATGCTTAACATGAGACCTTTGAAGCCAAAGAAACCTTGATCATAAACCAAAATTTCAAAATTCCCAATCCATACTTCACAAAGTATGGAAACTTATTTTTCAAGACTAGGTTTTGGACTTTTGGGCTTTATTTGACAAGACAACTTGAGATAGAAAATGCAGGGAGCGTGTGGGATGACATACTCTAACCATCTCCCTCCATCTCCCTATGTAAACATGCTGAAAAGCCTTACCTCTACATTCCTCAATGCGAACTTCAATCACAGGCAGGTGAGACGTCATGTCCTCTAGAACACACACCTCTCCAATCAGGTTGCTGATGACAAACAAAAGTTGTTCTCAAGTTATGGTATTTGTTGACAAATTGCAGAAGAATTAATGTAGCATATATGAACTGCATAATATAAAATGAAGGACATTCCTGTTTAATGAAGGTTGAATGAATTACAAAATAAATTCATATTATCCCCCACCCCCAAGGAAACCGTGTCGGCTTTAAATGTGAAACAATCAAGTTAAACTGTTTATAACAAAAACTTTACAATTCTCCGAATTACTTTTCATAACACATGTAGAAAAATGTGTTTTTTAAATGACTCACTCATCAATGGTGACATCACTGAGCTTTTTCAGGTTGAGCTCCTCCCCTCCATACACTGTAACCCTCTTGGGCATGTAGTTGTCATCTGTAGAGTCCACTGTCAATATCAGCTTACTGAAAGAAAACACAAGGAGAATATTTAACAGGGGAAATGTCACCGGAAAAATTTTATATGCTCACAGTTTGAAGACCAATGCATTAAGCCAACTTCAATTTCACTGAAATGTATACACTCTAAATGCAACAGAAATTCGTAATTTGTTTCATTTTATCTGCAGTTCCTTACTTGACTACAGTGCCTCTCTTCATGTGCAGGCGGATCCAATGCTGCCCCTGCATGCCATCACTTTCCCAGTAGGTTTCAGTGTCGCCGTCTGTCAAACAGCTCGCTCCTCCACTGGGATCCTCCTGTCAGCAAAGATATTCATGACAGGGTTAAGTCTTTGATACGGCTACAGCGTGATTTAAATAGCTTACCGGGCATAACAAATAACAAAAATGATAATCTGTGTAAGAAAAATCTGACAGAAAGACTCACAGAACATGAAGAAACATCAATGCTGGTCACACACTGCTTCACACTCCCCAGGTTCTCATCTTCTTTCCCTATGTGGTCATAGAGGTAGTGCACCAGGTCCTCATCACATTCATACGTCCAGGTGGGAGGAACAAACCTGAAATAAGTGATGAACAGCTTAGGCTGACAGTATCTTGCTTTAAGAATAAAACCAAAGCAAGTGTTTCTGGACTTAACTCACCTCAGCTTTTTGACGGCAGCATCATCACACTCAGCCACTTTGGGTTTGGAGCCGATGTAGAGCGCGTTCTCCACATTGACCACCTGCTCCCACCTGTTACAGGGCTTGTGGTCATAGCCAAAGAGCTGCTGCTGTCTGCTGACAGTCTCTGGGGACTCAACTGGCACCAGTCTGTCGCCTCCTTCTGTGTGTTTGCACACCAGGATCCAGCCCTCTTCTAAGTCCAGACCTGGACGGTGCTCCTCCATCTGATCCTGGAAACAGGTGTGGATAACAAAGTCTTAATAAATGTGCAACTATTTGTACTTGATTATTGGTACACAGAGGTATCCCAGTTTTATATTGATGAGCTTAAAGGGCGTATAACTGGTCCGAAAATTATTTCAAATGCAGTGTTTCTGCTATTTATATAAACAATTCAAAAAAATATTTCGAAGCTAAGTCTTCCATGTTTCCTGCAACTGAGTTAAACTCAAATTTACGATAAATGAGGAACTTAAAAAGAGAATACATGCTTTTAGTCATTAGGAAAGTGAACAAGTATGACAGACAGGGTGACTAGACGTCCTCTTTTGCATGTCCTGGTATTTCGACATAAAATTCTGTCCACATTCTGTCCATTTTATAAAATTTCCCAGAATGTCCAGGTTTTTCTCAGCTTGTTCTGCAGACCATTGATATTTATAGTAGAGCTCTGCACTGGGCTACTGGTATTATTCTGATGCACCAATCTGTCAAGATGCTGAGCATGGGCGAGGGATGGTGCATAGTGAGTAAAAATTTTGATATCAAAATTCAACAATTGTCGCTTTAACTCATACATTTTACTTTTATCTCAAAATCTTGACTTAATATGTGCAAAAAAAATCTTCACAAAGCAAATTTTTTTTGTACTTTGAACTTGCATAAATGGGCTTCTATACATTACTCATGTTTACGTTACAGAAAATTTTCACTTTGAGCAGAAAAGGAGGTGTTTGAAATAAATGTATGGGTTATGAAGCTACTTTGAGTATCTTTGAGTGTTTTTGCAGTTTCTTCAAGAGGCTGGAGAGGGGGTCCTCTTTTTAGGTTTGTAAAATATGATCACCCTAATGATCATTGCAGTGAGAGAGTCAGAGAAACTTACCTTATTAATTTTGACCCACAGGCCCTGACTGTTACAGTACTCCTCCCCTGTTGTCCGGATACAAGTCCCTTTCTTTGGCTCAATGTTGTACTTGCATAATTTCTTGATGTGTGGAGTCTGGTGTGGGCTCTCAAAGACGGAGACGATAGTTTTCCCCACAGTGGAGCCTCCTGCAGATGCTCCTGATGAGGCGGAGGACGAGGATGAGGAATCCTTGCAGATCTTATAGCACACTTCTTTAGGGACGTAACAAAGGCACTCAGGCACCAGCTCACTTCCCCGGAAACACTCGACGCATTTGTTGAGAAAGCGGATCCTGCCCAGCAGCAGGTGAGGGTTGTCGCCCAGTGACATGATGAAAATGAAGTGGTGAGGTGATGGTGATGTGATGGTGAGGTGACAGTGGCAGTGAGAGTGAGCAGCTCAGCTAAAGAGGGGCGTCAGATGACATCACACCTGGGGTACAGCCTTGTTTTCCTGCCTGGTCACGCGAGGATGCTCCTGTCAAACATCAACACAAACAAAATCGAACCTTCCAGACTGATGCATGATTCAACATAAAGGTACAAAACACAGAATAACAAACCAACTCTAATTCTGCTTCACCGGCTCTTATTGGGTTATAAAAGGTTAAAGTGGTCTCTTATCAGAGACCAAAGTTCGCTGGGTCAGAAAATCTTTCTTCCACTTTATTAAAACTAAAAGTGACTGAGCTAATGTTAGCACCCCGGCTAAACAAGTCTGTCATCAGCGTTACTGAGCCGCCAGTGAACTGATTATAATTAAAAGTTACTGACAGATATATACTATGATTTAACAGACAGATAACAGCTACTGTTAACTTACAGGTAGTGTCGATATGTACTTCAAACGTAAAATCCTCCTATCGATGAGTACTTCTTTCCATATCTGACAACGCGGAAGTGAAAAATGACTTTTGACCCTCTCGAACATCCGTCGCATGTGCTTCAGAATAAAAGTCTGACCAATCGACTCAAGTGATTTTGGTCTTAATGAATTAAAAACACCTCGTATCTAATGTCCCTTTGTAAGGAAGACGATAAGGGCCACTGACAAAAAAAGTAAGGTCAAATATTTGTTTTATTCGAAGAAAAAAAGTCAGAAGTATTTGATCAAAGTCAGAATTCTGACTATTTTTCCCTTCAAAATTATTACTAGTTATTTTTTTCTCCTTTCTTTCATATCATTTAATTCATTTTATCTTTCCAACACTCTTTTTGTTAAAATTTTTGGCACTCAATCCACAAAAAACTTTTTTCCCTTGTCATGATGAATATGCGCATCCTGGCATTGCAAATCATGTAGCCAACAAAAATAATAAATGAGTCACAATGAGGATAGCAAAGACTTATGAAATGGAAGAACAAAAAAAGGAAGCAAAATTAGAATTAATAGTAATTAAAAAATATTTGACCAAATTTATTTATTAACTTTCATGGGCACGGATCCTCTTATTTACCTTTTTTACCATCTGAAAGATTTATGTAACATGTTTACAAAAAGTACACAAAAGCTTTGGTTGGTCTGGAAGAGAATTCCTCCTGAGAAATATTTCTTCCAAATATTCACAAGTTGTGATTTTAAGTTTAAGGTTTGCAGCCATTATGTGACCTAGATGTTCAAAAATATATTAAAATAGTTAAAATCTCAACTGTATTTGGCCAAAATGATAGTTTCTCTAATATTCTCTCTACAATAAGTTGGACATTACTCCAAAGGTAGGACAGTACAAAGGTATAAAAAGCACATATTTGAACTTTCATCATGAAGAAGTGGATTTTATTTCTCTTACAGTTGCTTACATATATGCTCAACCACATATAAAAACTCCACTGTCTCTTATTTGAAGTTACTGCACTTGTATGTTTACAAATTACCTGAAGATGCACCAATTTCAAAATCAAGCACACATTTTCATTATGACATTTATATAAAAAAAAGTGTGATGCATCAAATTTTACACCATAATATTCTGGCAGTTCCCAGTAGACTTATGACCTTGCTTGAATGTATCTGCACATTTTTGCAAAGTTGTGACGTTGTTTTTAGATATCTCCCCCATAGTTGTTCTAAAATAACAGTTTCAGGCTGAATCATCATCATGGTTAAGTTTTTTTTCAGACAGTATGGTATAATTAGCAAAATGTGTCTCATTTCACAAAAACAATATACCATAAAATAAAATGATATAAAGGTAATCTTTCTCTCCCCCCACAAATAGTATTTCTATCCTTTTCACAGGTTTTGTACCACTGCGACTTTTATCAATGGCTTTTCTTGTTCTTTGTGGTTGTTGGTGTTGATGTTTCCATTAGGAGAAGCAGCATCTTCATCCTCCTCATTTAGCTGTGTTGAGACATCCAACAGTGAAGGGAGGCTCCCTCCAAGAAGGATTCCTCGGCCTCTCTGCAGGAGGCCGTTAAGTCCATCACCCAGAGAGTCATTCACGGGTAAAAACTGCTTCTGTCCAGGAGTGTCTGAGGACTGATGAATCTCAAGATCCTCTGCACTCATCCTGCAAATACAGCAGACAATTTCATCTCAGACTGAGTTAACGTGGTGAAACTGAGTTATGATGCACAACACTGTACCTCATATCAAAGGTGGATCCTTTAAAAGCTGGTTTGAGAGTCTCGGCTGCGGTCGACAGGGTATAAGGGATTGAGAAATGTCTCTGTGCCCAGTGCTTGTCCCTCACGATTGGAGCCAGATTCTGATACATATCATCTACAGCCAGCATGGACACCTGGGTGGAGTGATGTAAATATGTAATAAAGGCAGTGAACACTCAAATTACCAGTGAACCTGTGTAAAATTAAGAAAAAAAAATTGCCCTGACAAAATAGGATACCTTGTTGTCTACAGTGACCAGACATCCTCTTTTGCCTGGACATGTCCCCTTTTTGGTCTGGGGGAATTTTGTAAGATTCCCCAAAATGTGGGGGCTTTTCTGAGCTTGTCCTACAGACCATTGATGTTTATACTAAGTACTGCACTGGGCCACTGGTATTATTCTGATGCACCGACCTGTCAAGATGTTGGACATGCAGGACAACTTGTTCCAACTGCTTAAGTTGCACTCTCAGACAGAAAATGCTGAAGTGGACATGCACGTTTACTTACAAACTGCAGATAGTTCTTTTTGTTTTAGTCATGACCAGTGTTGAGAATGGCTTTTTGGCCCATGTTAAGTCAAATTTTGTGACAGAAAATCAAAATTCTGCAATAAAAAGCCAACATTTTGGACTAAAAAGTCAAAGTTATGAGATAAATAAGAGATAAATAAAATTATGAGGGAAAAAAATCTAAGTTTTGAGATAGAAAGTTAAAATTATAGACTAGAGTCAAATTTTGCACTTAAAAAAATAAATTGAAATTCTGATATAAAAAGTCAGATTTTCAGATGAAAAGTCAGGATTATGAGGAGAAAGTCAAAAATTGTAGATAAAAAGTCAAAGTTATGAGATAGAAAGTCAAAGTCAGGAATAAATAGATCAAAGTGGCGAGTAAAAATAGATACAATCTTTAGATAAAAAGTCAAAATTAAGAGAAAAAAGTTGAATTTTTGAACCAAAACTCAATGTTATGTGCTAAAAGTTGAAGTTGTGAGATGAAGGCAAAATTCAAAGATTAAAAGTTGAAATTTCAAGCTAGTCAAAATAATAAGAAAATAAAGTTGAATTTTTGCCTTACATTTTAACATTTTGGCTACATGTGCAAAAAAAAAGAAAAAAAAAACGCATGTGCAAGAAACATTAAAAACAACAGAACTAATGAAAAACTCTTTCAGAGAAAAGCTTTGAGCTGACAACCTGAATGTTTCTGTCTATTAGCTGGTTGGTTTCAAAGTCATCATCGTCTTCTCCAAATGGGTTGATGATCAGCTCACCAACCTGCGGAAGGGAAACAGTTTAATTCTTCATTTGAGAAAAAAAACAGAACAAATCTTTTCTCCATGTTTGAAAAACATGAATGTAACCTCTAACCTTGAGCCAGCCGGTGTAGAAAAAGAACTGTAGCAGGGTGAAAACTGGGACGTACAGGTCCAGTTTGTGATCCTTGTAGCCTTTCTCGGGATTCAGGAATTGGCGACCAATTACACAGAAGGCAAAGAAAGAGTAAACTGCAAGAGTAACTACCTGCACAGACAAGAGAGGCAGGAAATGAAATCATTTTGTGTTGCATCATACATTTTGGTGATCAAACTCAGTCTGGTCTTGTTTTCACCTGAGTGTAGACCAGAGGGATGCTGATCCAGTCGTAGTGGAACAGGAGACTGCACTTAGCTCTGTAATTGTTCAGCTCCTTTCATTACAGAAAGAAAAGATTTAAAACACTTTGTGGATGTAACCTTAACTTTAACATTTCTAAATCTTGCATCACTGGCGTCATGAGAGGTTACTTAAGATTAAAGATCCACTCACGTCCATGAGCAGTCTCAGAGCTATGTCATCCCTCACTCGACCCTCTTCTCTCGCTCTGGCTGCCAGGTTTGAGAACCAGGTCAGAGGCATCCAGTACTTGTTGAAATCAGAGTGAAGGGAGTCAAACTTCTTCAGTTCATGCATGGTCATAAAGCCTGCAGAGATGAAGCAGTTTGGTGACACATGGACTAATTTTGTTAGATTCATAGGAAGATCTTGGCTCGATCTGAATTTCTGTCACTGATCTCACCAGCCTCCACTATGTGCTCCAGAGTTGGGAAACGCTTGTGAACTCTTGTACTGATGGAGCGTAAAATAAGAACTGAGGATAAGTTGGCGTATCTCATCAATGTTCTCCTCAGCAGACGTCCTCTTTCGTCTGATCCGTGGACGTTTCCAGAAACCACCATCATGAGGTTGTCAGGCAGCGGGAAGCTGGTGTACTGACCCCACCAGCGGTTAAAGGCCAGTGTCACATAGAAACCTGAAGCAAAGAGGTAATAATGGATGATTTTATCTTCACATGTGGTGAAAACAGTTCAGCCAGACTCACCCAGCACAAACAGGACTGGGATGAAGTTGGCGTTGGTGAACTGGTCACAGTAAAGGACGACACGCTCAAACAGATCCTGCTGCCTTGGTGTGAGGAAAAGCCTGTGAGGAACATCAAACTTGTGATTGAGCTTACCCCAGGAAACAGCAGGATTAAAACATGAAATGAGTGAGTGAGTTTTACCTATAAAGAACACTGAAAAACAGATATACTCCACAGAACAGGAGCAGCTCTTTGTACAGCAGCCTGTAGATGCTTCCCTTCCACCTCAACAAAAGTTTGGAGAAGCCTCCAAATCTGGCATCAGCCACTTCAAGACTGTAAGAAACCGTCATGTCTGGGTTTGTTCTGGTCCAACAATCACCTGTAAATGTCCAGAATGAATGCTGAAGTATTTTCATCCACCCTGTAGCTTTGTATTTGTATTCCAGTCATCCTTGAATAGACTATAAGACTGAATTTGTGTCTTACCTGTGAAATCAGGTGGATCACCTGGTTCTGTGTGGAGTCCTGCTTTCCCGAGAGCGAGAGACTTCCTTCCTGAGCCCTGAATTTAAACCTCTGTGTTATGCTGTCATAAATTAACACCTTAAATTTATTGCCTGGGAACCTTCAAGCCATGCGATACATGTGCAGTAGATGAGCACAGTGACATAACCTGTTGATAAAGTTGGAAGAGGACATTTTTCTGAATTATCAACTACTAAGATTTCATTTAACCAATCTTTTGGAGGACAGCATTTTTGTTTAAGAAGCTTTGAGCCAATTCTCCAGAGTTCATAAGTCTTAGCATTACTTGACAAGTTGATAAAGAGTTGAGTGCAGAGTTTGTATTCACATAATGTGGCCTAATCTTACAAACAACAACAAACAAACAACGAAACATGGCCCAGGATTTCAGTACATGTTTACTTATATCGTTGATTCATATGTAGATCACTTTCTGTAGAATTATGAAATAGTCATTTGAAAGTCTAATCCAGAAAACTTCAGAGAGTAATAAAAATGTGAAAATGAAAACAGTGTTATCAAAAAATATTTAGATTACCATAATAAAGGCCAGTACTGTAAATTAAGTCTCATGAAATCTCATTTAACTCTTTGCTTACTGTTACAGAATATTTATAAACCTCTTGTGAGTTTTATTTTAAAATGGGTTTACGTTGATATGGTCGACATGTGTCCTTAAAAGTGAACACAAACCAAAAGTTCCCCAAAAAGAGCTTGAAATGACAATATATTTATGAGCACAAGAAATGACTTAATTCTTGAAAAAGAAGAATAACATGTTTTTATGCGCTGCATAAATACAACATTCAATCTTCCTTACACAACTTGATGCACACAAATTAAAAACAGACAAAGTTTTCATATAAACATCTTTATCACAGTTCCTAATTAAAAACATGTCTTATTTTGACAGAGATGTTAGAGGGAAATGTGTTGCAATTTATCATTCAAACGATCCTGGATACATTTTCCTTTGATTCATTTTTACACTCAAACAAGTTCATGAATAAAATCTACATTTTTTGATGTTGAAATTTGGGCTCAGAAGTGGAGAAGTGGAGGTCTCATGCTTGAAAACTTAACGAACATTAAATAAAAAACAAAATTGATTGAGTAGGCTAATCTTATCCATCATTGTCTTTGAATCATTTACTGTATTTGAAACTTATAGCATGGCTTATTGCTTATTCTTGATCTTGTTTCAGACTATCAGGTTTCTATGCTTTTATGAGTATTCGTTTAACTCACATTATTAATGTTTGGAGGAAACGTTCTCACATATATCAAAAAGAAACATTGTTCAAACATCTTTCTGGGATGCATAACAAGCTCAGTTAGACCTTTTATCTAAGTGAAACTAATGCTCAGTCATAGATGATTGCATAACACACAGATAGAGACTGTACAGCAGAGGCTTTTTTTAACAGTTATTTACTGTTCTGTCCATCAGTCTGAAAACATCCTCACAGTGTGATACAGACGGAGCGTCCTCCTGTCTCTCTGTCTTTGTCATTAGCTGCTGTCTTCTGTTCTCTTGTTTGCCTTTCACATCGTTACAGCAGACCACTGTAAATCAGAGTCTCTTTTCCAGCCCAGTTTAATTCTCTGACTCTGTTTGCTCTCCCTGACTGGATATTTATGAGACCATCAATCCTCCTTCAGAGCCTGGACAAGTCACTTTCCACTTCCCTTTTTGACTGAATCTGCACAACTCACATAGATACAGTCAGAAGATGAGACTCAGAGTATCTGTATCTTGCCATTTATTACTAATTGTTTTATTTACTGATACTTGTAAAGTTTCCAGTGTGTTTTTGTGGTTCATATGTTGTAGTTTTCATTCCTGTCACTAGGTGTCACTCTTGTTACAGGCATTCGGACGACAGCCACAGCCCTACAAGGCCTCTTTTATTTTAGTATTTAGATCATAAACAAAAACATCTTAATACTTTTTATTGAAAGAAAACAATAAATAAACATCTGTTATAAACAATGCCATGTAAATATGTTGATTAGTAATTACTCAGCTGGGACAGATACAAACTGGGGTTTACATCTGCCATGTTTGGATTTATTATTTCTCATTTCAGCTGTTTCTTAAAGTTTATTTTGGTACAGTGATATTTTTAGGAATTCCATAAAGAAGTTAAGCCAGCCATCCTCTGTAAATCTCTGTGATCTTGATGTTAATGGAAAATTCTACCACATTAACATCCCAGTCATTTTCTGGCCTCTACCACTAGATCCACTTGTCAGGGCTAAGGCCTCTGAGAACAGGACAGCGAGAGAGAGAGAGGCTCAGTACTGATCGTTTGAGTAACCCAATGCGCGCTAATTACAACTTCCCACGGTGAGTGAAATTAGAGCTCTAAAGAAAAGAGGGATTTCAGGTAGCTGGGGCCGGCCTGGGTCATTGTCGGGGCAGAAAGAGCCAAAAGGAGGCCACAGAAGATAAAAAACTTCAATGAAAAGGTCTGAAGCAAAAAGTGCAGTGAACTAATGACACAGTTTAGATTTTGTGCCCTCTTTCTTGTGATGTCAATAATAATCATTTAGAACAAAAAACAAAAATGGTCCAGAAATCTTTATAAATAAACATTTATTTTCTCATCATCTGAACAATCTTGTGCATAAAAAACAACAATAAACATAGTGCATGTGTCAGTATAAACATAACATTTAAATCAGTGCTTACAAAGCTATGGCCCCTTTTTTGCCATGTAATGTAACAAAGGTTTATTATTGCGGACAAAATGTTATTGAGGAGCTGGTGCTGCTGTAGTTATAAAATTTTAGCTTAAGCCACCAAAAAAGGCTCATTTTTTTAAGCTGTATAAAAAGCAACATGTCAATTTGAAGGCTTGTTGGGATCCCTTTACTTTGTTTCTTTGACCAAAAAGCACTGAAGCAATAGCGAAATTAGTTTTCATATGGCTTTGAAGCAAATGCACAACTTTTTTTATCTGTGTCGTTTTTAATCCTAATGTGCTGGCAGTAACTCATGCTATTCGACTTGAAGGTGGCATCAGCAAGTTAGCTTTTTGGTTTAGGGTAAAGTGACAAAATAGAAACCCCAAATGCATCATTATGCTGAATGAATTTATGATTAATTTTGACACTCGACTATTCTTAACAGTAAAAGCATGGAAATATGGTTATCCAACTTGGGGAATTTTTAACCAGTCACCAGACCTGTGCTAGTCAGCTACCTGTGTTCTAAATTTGAGTCATAATATTGTAGCTAGAGATAAACAACAATAGAAGAGTAAAACTGTACAAAACTGCAACATTCCCTTATTTATATTATTTGAAAAGCAGAGAGCCATCCGATGTAAACGAACAAAGCTTTTGATGGGAAATGTGAAATGCACCTGAGTGTTTTTAAATCACACCCTAAAAGCTGCACCCTGTCTTACTGAACACAAACAAATTAGCGTTTAAAACCTACAACGGCAAGAGTGAGACGGTCTGATTTCCATGTCTTAGATAATGATGAACAGACTGCTACATGCATCCCCTTGTTTGACCTTCAATGTGTCGTCTTTTCTGTTTACTGAGCCTGCATTGCTGCAACACCCTCATTTTGATCAACCAACCCTGGTAGTTTCCAACCATTTAACATGTGACACAGAGCATGAGTAACACCTATCTATTTATTCTTGCTGAATTAAGATGTCTATAATTTTAGACTTCTAGCCTAAGCTTTACATTCCACATTTCATAACAAATTAGTAGTGCCATGGGATTAGTCATTGTTCAGCACCTACATTTCCAGACATGCAGCACAAGGTGAGTGAGTTTGATCCTGAACATCCTGTATTTAGGAAACAGTGTAACAAGACAAACTGGAATGCACTGAACAACTGCACTTGGGTGAGGTAAAGGACAGCAAACAAAAACTTGCTTGACACAGCACAAGTATTTCCTCAAATATTTCTGGTTCTTTGTTATAGATGCAAAAACAATGAGACTATATTTAGATGGAGTTCAGCATCATTTATAAAAGTCTTTGTGCATTTGTGTCTTTAAATTACTTTTCCAGGGCGTAAAAAAAGGGGGCCTCCCTTTCAAACTGTCACCGCATTTCTCAGGTCCCACAGGAAAAGCTCCTGATTAAATCACTTCCTCTTACATTGTGATACCAACAGTGGTCTGACCATGTTAGCCCCTGAGTGGATTACACCACACACACACACACACACACACACACACACACACACACACACACACACACACACACACACACACACACACACACACACACACAATGTAGCCCTACAGAGCATTTAAGAGAATAACCAGGTATGTTAAGACATGCTTTTTCATTTTGTGTCAGGAGTTAAAACCCTCAGGAAACTACAGA